>VWZX01001895.1:466560-543458 GCA_013399015.1 Galbula dea | reverse complement strand
TTTCTATATACACACACCCGCTGAGTTCTGCATATCCCACCAGGAAGGAAAATAGCTCTCCCTTTTGTCATTTTTTTTTGTTTTGTTTTGTTTTGTTATTTTCTTTCTGCTTTTTTGTCTTTTTTTTTTTTCAGTGTAAACTGTACATCCCAGATGAAGAGAAGAAGACGGCTGCAGCAGGGTCGAGTGGAGGAGAGGGAGGTTCACAGCCAGAGAAACAAAACCAACAAGAAAAGAAACAAGAATTAAAAAAAAAAAACCAACAAAAAACCCCCAAAAACCCAAAGGGGGGAAAAAACCCAAAACAATAGAAGAAAGAAAAAAAAAGCCCAAGCAATGAACTAAACTAAACCAGGTGTGAAATGATCCTTGACCCACACATTCCGGCAGAAGTCCCAGGTCCTGCGCTCAGTGTCACTGTGTGTCAAGACATCCAGAGCGTCACAGCGTGTCTCCAACTGTGCAAAGGTCCAAAGTCACTAACTTAGTGCAAAGGCAGTTCAGGTTCAGGTTCAGGTTCAGGTTCCTTTTTTTTTTTTTTTAACATTTTGTTTCTCTATTTGTGGATTTTTTTTTCCTTTTTTTTCTTATTTTGTTAAAAAAAATAAGCCCTCCTTTCTTCTGCTTTTTTTTTTCCTTTTGTTTTTGTTTGTTTGTTTTTTTGTGGTTTTTTTTTCTGTCTTTTTTTCCCCAAAAGGAGGCACGGGAACCCCAGCCCAGTCCACGCCTGCTGAGTGCATCAGGTGTCCGTAAGCTAAAGCAACATGTAAACATCCGAGGCAGCCCAGCGCTGCCCAGCGACAGTTCTGATGGTGGCTGAGGAGGGCAGGAGGCTGCTGACTCTGGCAGCATTTTCTTCTTTCATTCTTTCTCTCTTCTTATTCATTTTTAGCTCCATTAGTTAGGTTTTTGCTGTGTGTTTGGGTTTGGTTTTTTGTGGGCTTTTAACCATTTTGTTCTTTTTTTTTTTTCCTTTTTTATTTTATTTTATTTTTTTTTTTTGCTGCAGGGCCTTGGAAAAACTGAAACCAAAGCAGAGAAGTCTGTAAGCAGGGAAAGGCTCACACCGAGGCGATGACGATCATCAGGTGAGGAGAGATGTTGGAGATGCTGGCCAGGAGGTCGGGGGCGAGGCGGGACAGGTGGCTCTCGGAGAACTCGCAGGGTGGGAAGATCTGCAGAACGTAGGCAGGCTGTGAGAGGGAACAAAACCCAACAGATCCACAGGTGAGAGACAAAGCAGAGCAAAGGCTGGTGGGAAATGCTCTAAAATGGGGTGTTCTGGTGATGGTTTGGGTGCTTAAAGGCTCCTAAAGCAGCAGCCTGTTTGTGTAACTAAGAAGAGGTAGGTCAGGTGTGGATGTTTGTCCACATCAAGGATGTAAGAACTGGCTGGTTTTATTGGGAAAGACAGAAAAACTGCCATTAATTATCAATTCTTCTGTTGCTCTGAGAGCTCTTAGCCCTTTCTGGGCTGTTCACACCCAGGGAACAGGTTAAATTGGATTTCATGCAGCAACACATCTGGAATGAACACTCCACATCTGCAACCCCAAACGTTCTTCACTTGGGTCACAACAACCCCAGGAATGCTCCAGGCTTGGGGCAGAGTGGCTGGAAACTGCCAGTGGAAAAGGACCTGGGGGTGCTGGTCAACAGCAGCTGAAGATGAGGCAGCAGAGTGCCCAGGTGTCCAAGAAGGCCAAGAGCATCCTGGCTTGGATCAGCACTAGGGTGGCAGCAGGGCTAGGGGAGGGATTGGCCTCCTGCACTGGGCACTCGGGAGGCCACAGCTCCAATCCTGGGTTTAGCTTTGGGCTCCTGGCTCCAAGAAGGACATGGAGGTGCTGGAGTGTGTCCAGAGAAGGGCAAGGAAGGTGGGGAAGGGTCTAGAGCACAAGTGTTGTGAGGAGCGGCTGAGGGAGCTGGGCTTGGGTTGCCTGGAGAAGAGGAGGCTCAGGGGAGACCTTCTCACTCTCTGCAGCTCCCTGAGAGGAGGCTGGAGCCAGGTGGGGGTTGGTCTCTTCTCCCAGGGAACAAGTGAAGGCCAAGAGCCTCAAGTTGTGCCAGGGGAGGTTTATGTTGGACATCAGGAAAAACTTTTTTAACCCAGAAGCGTTGTCAAGGCCTGGCTCAAGCTGTCCAGGGCAGTGGTGGAGTCACCATCCCTGGAGGGGTTTCAAAGCCCTGAAGATGTGGTGCTGAGGGTCCTGGTTTAGGGGTGACCTGGCAGTGCTGGTTAATGCTTGGATTCTATGATCCAACCAAAACAATTCAATGATTCTAGGTGGCCGAGAGCAAGAAAACAGCAGATCTCCTGGAAAAATCAGGATGTGTCATAAGTAATAAATCCATATGTATCTGCTTCCAACACAGAAAAACAGCTTGAAAACCTGTTTGGTTTGTTTTTAGCCAAAGATGTAGAGCCCTGAACAAACTCAACATACATTCGGGGTGTTTCTTGGCTTTGTCATCTATCTACAGTAATCACATCAACTGTATCAGGGTGTTTGATTGGTGGGGTAAGAAGACAGTGCAGTAAACATGGAGGTTTAGTTTTAAGAATAAAACCAGGCAGCTCAACTACAACCTTACTCAAAGGCCCAGGGTGGAAAGCTGCAGGTCCCAGTACTGAGTTAATTCACAGTGGTTTAGGTCCCATTATTTCCCCATTTGACTTGATCTGTAGTGTTTTGGGGCTTGCCCTGCCCATACCTGGTTAGAGCCAGGGTTGGGGACGTTGATGATGCCTGCAGCTTGCTTAGCCTGCAGGTAGCTGATGAATGCAGCCTTGAGAGACTCTGTCTGATTGACCACATCTTCCTGGTCCCGGCCGCAAGGCAAGGCCAGCAACAGGCAGTAATCGCTCTCCACCTGGAAAGAAAACACCAGGAAATCCATGAAATGTTTGTTGGGACAGGTCCATTCCTGACATAATCCATACTGGAAAATCGTCTCTTTGAACTCCCTTTACTTGCTGAAAGCTTGGCCAGCCTAAGAGATGGTGGAAAGGACTGAAAGCTACTGCATCCAACTCTGGAGTCCTCGGTACTGGAGAAACATGGACCTGGTGGAGTAGGTCCAGAGGAGGCCACGGAAATGATCTGAGAGCTGGAACCTCTCTGCTGTGAGGACAGGCTGAAAGAGTTGGAGTTGTTCAGCCTGGAGAAGAGAAGGCTCCAGGGAGACTTTACTGCAGCCTGCCAGTACTTAAAGTGCCTATAAGATGGGACGGATTTTTTATCATGTCCTGTTGGGACAGGACAAGGGCCGATGATTTGGAACTGAGAGAAGAGAGAGTTATGCTGAGGGTGGTGAGACCGTGGCCCAGGTTGCCCAAAGGTGGTAGATGTTCCATACATTCCAGGTCAGATTGTTTGGGGCTCTGAGCAACCTGATCTAGTTGCAATGCCCCTGCTGACTGCTTTGGGGTTGGACTAGATGACCTTGAAAGGTCCCTTCCGAACCAAATTAGTCTACGATTCTATGATTTTCACAGCTGCCTGAACTCCACCTTCCACCTTCCTCAGATGTGTTGGAGCCAGCAGAGGGACCTGTTGTTCCAGGGCAGAGGGACAGGCGACCTTAAAGGTTTCCCAACTCCATCATTCCCTTTCCTGTGTATGCAGAGTTAACACCTATCGCTCACCACCTGCTATCTGCATTTCACACTCACTGAGACAAAGGAATCAAAGAATCACAGAATGGTTCGGCTTGGAAGGGACCTTAAAGACCACCTAGTTCCATCCTTAAGGATCATCCACTCCCATTCCCAAAGATCATCTCTTTGGAGATCACCCAATTCCATCTCCAAATGCATGGCCCTTATCAGAAGCCCAAAATACCGTGACAGAAGCATCGAGAGCCTGAGCTTCTGGGGGAACAGGTGGATTTTTTGTTACACAGCTGGGAAGAATAGACCAGTTTTCAGCACACATGTATTAGCTCTTCCCAAATACCCTGTCCTGGACCTCTCACCATCATCCTGCGTGCGACGCCCTCCAGCTGGGAAGCCTCCAGCCGCATGCGCTGGGCGATCCGCAGCGGTGGTCCTCCCTCCGGCGCCGGCAGCGACCGATGTGCCAAGACGTTGTTCCCGGAGACGAAGTGGAGTTGAACAGCAGCTGTGTCGTTTTTGAGAGCCAAAAGGCCCTGCCAGACAATTGGGTATTTCTGGGAAGAGAGGGAGAAGAAACATTAAACATGAATAAAGGCTAGGGGGATCTTAAACCCTGCCTGAGCTGCTCTTTTGGGGGCAATTAAGGCAGCAGCGCTTTGCTTCAAGGGCTCGGTACAGATGTAACAGCAGCTTCGTACGTGCCTGTCCCAGCTTAGGCTCTGCTAAATCACTAATTCAGTCCTTTTTTTTCCAGCTGGCTATGATGCCTGGGCAGCTCCCTTCATCCCAACATCAGAGTACTTCCCCATCCTTCAGCCTCCCACGCAGCACGGGGCTGTTACCAAACGCTGCTTTCTCTCTTCCACACGGGAGAACTGAGAACCAGCAGCAGCAGCAGCAGAGTTGCTCAAGGTGATGTGGGAAACAATCAGCGCTGAACGCAGCACTCTGTTCCTCATCAGCGCCTGTTCCTCACTACCTCCCTCCTCTTCCCCAGCCTGGAGGCTTTGGGAGAGTGACTTTTGCCCAAATTCACCCAGGCAGCCTTCTCCACATCCACAGAATCACAAAATTAGCAAGGTTGGAAGAAACCTCTAAGATCATCAAGTCCAACCATCAACCTATCACTGTCATCTAAAACCACGTCCCTAGGACTAAACCAAGTCCCTAAGGACATCTAGACACTTTTTAAACCCCCCCAGGGACTGTGACTCCAGCACCTCCCTGGGCAGCCTGGGCCAATGTCTAACAACTCCTGCAGTGAAGAAATTCTGAAATTCTGAGAAGAAATTCTGAAGCATTTGAAGCAAGAGAGGTCAGATTTTGGTGCTGCAGGTGAGATGAACCATGCAGAACCTGACTGTTTCTCCTTGGAGGAGAAGCATGAGGCTACTTGGCTAGGAGAAGACACCAGAGCCATACTCACTGTCAGAAGCTGAACCATGTCCACAGGTCTCTGTGAAGCCGGGTGAGGAGACGGCTCTTGTTTGAGAGTGGACTGAGGCTCGGGGCGGTTGAGGGGCAGCCCCGGTGGGGCCCCAGGACCCGACGTGGTGGGGATAAACATGGATTGCTTGGGAACCGCCTGAGGTTGGTGCGGGGACGGAAGTTCCTGTTTCATCGAAATGGCAACGGGGGAAGGGTAGGAGGTCTGGCCTGTGTCTGCCTGTGCCCTCTGAAGGTGGACGTGAGGCTCGATCTGTGCCGCATGCCTATTTACAGTGGGGTGGTGACCCTGTTCAGGGCCTGCTGTCGCTGGGCCCTTGGGATCCTGCGGGATCTGAGGAGTCTTGCTGCGCACTGGCTGGCTGGGGTGCGAGTGTTCACCCTCCGCTAGACCCTGGGAAGCAGGTAGTGGGGAAAGAAGGAAGATGTTAGGCTGTAGGCTTATCACAATCGGACACCATCAGGTTGCTGGCAGAGAAACACCACAGCACCAGCCCTGTTGTGGTGGTGCTGGGGCCAGTTCCCCTCCTTCCAAGGCCACCCCATCAGTCTCCCACACCCAAGAACTGTAACCACATCCCCTGAGTCCAGCCCCAAGCCTACCCATCTGAGGATGTCTGACCTATGCATCACCTCGATGCTGGTATTCTCCCCCCAACACATCTACGTCTAAAAACCTGTAGGCAGCTTCGCACCTTCTGGTGTGAGTCCTGGAGTAATTAAGTAAATTAATTCTTCTAGCTTCCTCTAACGTTGAGCAGTGTTCAAACCCCATTTCCCAAACAAAACCAGCTCCTGTTATGCGATCAGCTTAAGCATGGCTTGGGAGACTAACTACAGCGAGCCACACTCAGCTCCTGTGGCCATGCAGAGCTGCACTGGGGCTGCAATTGCCTTGAAACACTCCAGATTTTGGGCAGAAGAGTTTAGTTCTCACCTGAGATGGGGTCATACTCCGGGAAGGCAGCCCGATCGGTGAGGCACCTGGGAACTGAGGATGCCCGAGCTGTGCTGCTGTGTGGTAATTCCTCATGTCTCCATAGACAGACCGATAATCGTGGAAAGAGCTTCCCGCAGGGTGCATGATCTGCACCCCATGAGGAACCACCACCGGCTGCGTCAGAGGCAGTCCAGGCAGCTGGCTGCTGGAGGGGACGCTGAGGAGCCGCGGCTCACTGTGAGGAGAATGGGCCATCTTGCCTTCCGAGGATTTTGGGGTCTCTTTTCCGGGCTGTGGGGTCTTACTGACAGGGGGAGTTTTCCCAGCCCCCTCGGGCGTTCGGGATTGTCTCGTTTCCGAGTGGTGCTCGCCCACGGCAGCCATGTGTGGGTGCATCATCATCCTCACGTCCCGTGGGACGTTGTATTGGTCGAGCCTGATGCTCGTGGGGTGCATCCGGTAATCCGGCTGCATCACCAGCACATCAGACTGCACCGGGGCCGGTCCTCGGCACACCGTGGTGTGGTGGTAGTGCATCTCCTCCTCGGGAGGATGCTGAGAAGACAGAGGTGGCATGACTATGTCCCGTATTGGAGCTGGCTGGGGTGTGCTGGATCGCTGAGGTTTGATCTCTATCTGGGGTTGCAGAGCAGCTCGGGGGGAGTGGAGCGCTTCTGGGCGGATGCCGTAAGGGATGCTGGAGAGAGGAGGGGTGTTCATCCTCACCTCACCTTGGGACAGGTGGCCCAAGGACACAGTCTGTGTTACGCTGTGAGGGGGCATGATAACTGATTGCTCGGGATGCATGCTAGATATGTACTGAGGAACAGGAATTCCTGGTGCCAGCATGACCGGGGTGCTGCTGGATAAAGCCGGAGATGAGGTACTGCCAGGGTGACAAGCCCGGGGGAACGGTGACGGCGAGTGCCCGCTAGTACGTGGCGAGTGTGGCTCCTGTTTGGTGACCCCCAAGTGGGAAATAGCCCGGTCAGTTGGGGTGCTGGGTCCCGAGCTGACGTGGTTTGCTTCCGAATGCATTTTCCCAGAGAGGGAAGGGTGGTGAGGACTAACTCCTGGACTCAAGTTGGAGGGTTGCAGACTCTTGGTCTCCACTTTGAGAGCAGCTGGGTCAGACAGTTTTTTGTTCACAACCATCTGGTTATGGACGAGTACAGGTGGAGTGTTGACAGTCTGTGTGAGGACTTTACCAGGCTGAGATGCTGGAGTCTGGACAGAAAGGTGGGACGAGTCAGACTTCTCCAGCGTGGTGCGCTCTTGTTTAACCGAGGAGATGACAGGCGATGTATTGTAAGGCTGAGTTCCTAGTACCAAAGAAGAATGGGTGGAAACAGTCCCGTAGGCTGCTGAGGTCTGGGAGCCTTTCGGCATCGGCTGAGATGGTGTGATAGGCTCCTGTTTAATCTGAGACTTGGACACAGATTGCTGAAACTCTATGTCGACAGCACTGGCTGGGGGAATCTGGCTGATCTTGGCACTAATTCGCTGAGGCCCTTCCGTCTTCTGCCCCGAGTAACTCAGAAGCACTACACCTTCTGAGGTGTTCACCCGCAGCCCTGGACTGGACCCAGTCTCTACAGGCCTCTCCTCGATGATTGACATTGATCCTGGATGAAACCTACTGTTATCATTTGTGCTTGACCTCTGCTTAAATTTGGGTGAGGGGGCGTTGACGAGACACGTCTGGGTTTGGGGAGCTTGCTTCACCAAGGTGATCCTTGGAGCCTCCTCCAGATCCACGCTGTGGGGCATCCTACTTATAACCGAAGTGGCTTTGGGAGCAATCACAGTACTGATCTTTTCCTTCTCACTGAACACTGGTGCTTCAGCCACTGGTGGATCCAAGGTGTTGGTGACGGGCACTGCCGGCTTCTCCTCCGAAACGGGCTTGATGGCCTCTATCACAGGGTGGAGGGGTGCCTCCTCCAAGCATGGTGCGCTCACTGGCTCGGCATGCGTCGTTGTCACGTGCGTGGAGGTTATGCTTGTTGCTGAGACATACTTGGGCTCCATGAGTATCTTCCTCAAAGTGCTGGAGTTTGTATCGATATCCGACGCCTTCGTGTCTGGCGGGAGAGCAGGTGGGGGCGTGGAACGGGCGCGGGGTTCCTCATGCCTTACCATCCACTCTGGCACCTTGGCAGCGCCAGCGTGAAGGGGGACAATGGTGGTGGGCACTGGGGTGGGCAGCTGCTTGGATGCTGCCACAGGGACGGCAGGAAGGGCTGCATTGGGGGCGCTCGGTGGAGTGATGGGCACATTCTCCATGGGTGACCGTATCTTGAACCCACTCTGACTCCCCTCATCAAGGGGGACTGGTGGGGTGGCCAGGTCCAGAGGAGCTGGAGCAGGCACTTTTGGAGAGGTGCTGCTCTCAGTGACAGCTTCGTGTGCGGCCAGGACAACGTCAGCAGCTGCATCCTTGCTGGTATCAGAAGCGCTCGGCTCCACTGATGCCTGAACTGTGGTTTTAGTTTGCTTTTCCTCCTTTGAGGCTTCTTCAGGTTTTGTCTTGACTTCGTTGGCGGGGGGTGACTTGCTCTGCACCCTCTCTGGTTCGAAGGCATTCACTTCAGCAGCATCACCCTTCCTGCCTGTGCTCCTTTTGCGCCTCTGCCGTGTGGTTTTCTGCCGGCCCTTTTCCTTCCGTCCAACTTCAGCCTCCTGCAAGGTCTCGGCCTCCTGTGCAGAGTTGGAAGACTCGCTGAAGCTGACTTCAGCCTCCTTGCTCTCTGCCTCTACAACTGACGGGGCAGAGCTGGGAACTGGCTGCACCACGGGCTCAACAGCAGCCTCAGTTTCAAGAATATTGTTCACTGCCTGATCTGTCTCAGGCTCCATCTCCTCCCGTGGTGATGGTAACACCAACGGCTCTGTAGGGATTTCGGCTTCCGATTCAGCAGGATACGTCGGAGGTGCGGGAAAGCTTTCCGCCTCCCCAGAAATATCATTGATGATGGAACCGATGGCCGCTGCCAGCTCTGTTTCACTAGCCTGATGTGCAGGTTTATCCCCTTCCTCCTCCTGACGGACTTCAGGCACATCTGCTGTCGGCTCTTTGTAGGCAGCAATTGATGGAGGTGTTTCGGTGAGCTTTGCGATGTTCTCCACGGCCTGCTCCAGTTCGATCTGTTTTGCTAACTGGGCAGCTTCAGGGGACTGCTTTGTTTCTCGCATCACCTCCTTCTCCATTTCTGGGAATGAATCTTCTACCTCATTCTTAACAAAATGGGGTGGCAAGATGTCCTCTTTCTGGGGGCTCTTCATTTTGGCTGGTGACACAGCCACTGGCTCTGGCTCCTCGTCAGTCGGCCGCAAGGCACCCTTGACTTCGTCCACGTTGAGGCGTATCTCTACATTTTTGAGACACACGGATGCTTTATCTACGACTGTTTTGGTATTTTTATACCTTCCCCTTTTGGATTTTGTAACCTTTTCTGGCACTGTCTTCTTCTCAATGATCTCAACCACAGGGATTTCTAGCTGGTTCTTCTCCACATCCAGCTCTTTCCTCTCACGTTTCTGCTCGCTCACTGCTGGCTCTTTCTCAGTGGCTTTTGCTTTATTGCTGTTGTCACCAGTGCTTGATTCCTGACCGCTCCTCTCAGCAGCATCTTCAGATTCAGCCAGGGGATCTACTTTTGGTTCGTTCTTCCCCTTCTTCCCCTGTTGGCTGGTAGCAGCTGATGAGTGACCATGTGTTAGCTTCTGGGATCTAGGAGACCTCCAACCTTCTGCAGGCTTAGGAGCTTCCACAGCATCTTTAGTTTCAGCCTCCTCCACCTCTTGCTGTACTGGTTCTGTCTTTATCGGAGAGATGTCCTCCTCTGGCTTCCGGCGGGTTTTCGGAGGTCTTCCCCTTCTTGGGGTCGTAGGAACAGTGGTCACTGTTTCCTGTGGTTCCTTTTCCCCTCTCTTCCTGGTGGATCTAGTCACCTCCATGGAGTCCTTCACTGGGGACGGGCCTTCATTATCCCCCGTGGTGGCATAGACCGACCTCACGTTTCTGCGCCTAGTTCTGCCTATGGGCAAGCTTGGCTCCACGTTTTCTGGCTCTGCAGCAGAACTAGGTGATTTAGCAGCATTCCTTGAAACCTTCTCTGCCTCCACTTTCAACTCAGAAAGCTTCTGTGTCTCCCCACGAGGAGAGCTTGACCTTTTGAGTTTCTCACGATCAATTCTTTCGCTCTTCCTCGTGACAGGCTTTTCTGTGACATTAGCTGCAGCTGACTGCACAGGAGTCTTGGAGCGTTTACTCTTGTAGGACTTCTTATCTTTTACAACAACCGGAGGTTCAACTTCCATGTCATTGTCAGAAACGGGCGGCAGGACCTCAGCAGCCGCCTCCACCTTTTGAGTCACACCAGCATCAGCGTTGGCAGTAGGCAGAGGATTTTCTTCTTTAGGCTCAGCAGCCTCATCCGGCTTCTGAGCTAGCTTGGGCGGAGGTGGAATCAACTGGGCACCTTCAGGTTCTGGATCTACACTGTCATCTGCTTTGGAAAATGAAGATCCAGGAGTAGGAGGCTTGGTATCCAAGTATGAAGGATGTTCTGCTGCCACAGCATCTTCCTCAGGCACCAGGGTTGTAGCAACAACTTCTTTACTAGCTTCTACGACCGGTGGGGGTTCAGTTTGCTCAGGTGGTTCAATTTTGACAGGAGCAGCAAGTTCAGGGAAAGCTTTTTGTTCCTCTGCTGCAGAAGCCACTTCAGATGGTTTTTCTTCTTTTACAGAAGCTGTCTCCACCACTGCCTTTTCATTCACCACCTTCTCAGAAGCAACCGGTGCTGGTTCCTGTGGTAGAACAGCAACTGAAGAGGAACCAACCACTGAGGAAGTTTTCTGCTCTGGCTCTTTACTATCAGGAACCGTTTCTGGTGTTTTGGGCCGGTTTTCTTTATCTTCCTGTTTTTCTACTTCTTTTGGTTTCTGGTCTTTCTCCTTTTCTTTCTGCTGCATTCGCGTCAGTTCAATAAATCTACTGTGGAAAAGAACCACCGGTTCCTGCACCAGATCAGCCACACTGTTAGTCCCGTCAGAGGAAGACTGTCTCCCGTACAATCTGCCAGAAATGAAGTCGAGATCGTCGTCTTTTCTCTCTAAATGCTGCAGGCGCTTGGAGTCCTGTTCAAAGATAGAACTATGCAAAAAACGAGAAGCAAACAGTTCCTGTCTCTCTTGTTCCTCCTCTTTATGATCTTCTTTCTTATCATCCAGTTTTCCACCTTCTGAATCAGTCCTGATTTTTTTCTTTTTCATATACCAAGATGGAATAGGTCTGGGAGCCGAGTCAACCTTCTCTTTGTCTTTATTGTTCCTAAAACTAGCAAATCTTGAGTCCCAATCTAGAAAGGACCAGTTTTCTTCTCTGGAGGAAGAGAGAGATTTAGCTCTTTCAAGCAAGGCTTTTGTGTCTGGTGTGATTGTCTTGTCCAATGCAAAAGAGTAAAATTTGTTTCTTTCTAAGGAACTTGACAGTCTTTCCTCCCTCTCACGTAACTTCTCTTCTCTGTCCCTTAATAAAAAAGACAACCTGGAGCTCTCTAACAAGGATGAGGCTTTTGGGGAATGGGGCTTGTTTTCACCATCATCGTCTGAATCTGAAGGCACCTCACCAGGTTCCAGGTCTCGGACAGAGCGCTTGCGTATGCTGTCTCTTTTGACGATGCTGCTTGGAAAGCTGATATCGACTCTACCAGGCTCCTGCTTCACTTGTGTTTCCCACCTACTGGAGTCATCTTCAGAACTCAGCACAGAGAGTTTTATTTTAGCCATTTCTGCCATCTGCTCCCTCCTGCTGGAATCATAAGGATTGAATTTCAGAGAGTCCTCCCTCACAGTCATGTTCGAGTACGAAAGACCCTTTTCTTCTATTTTAGGCGACTCTTTGGTTTCCTTCAATGGCATTAGCCTCGGAGAATCAAGCATGTCATCATCTTCATGGAAAGGGAAGTGCCTGATGCTAGGGGAACAGGACGTCCTTTCAGAGTCCTCACTCACCTGACGAGAACTTCTGTAGTTCCTTTCTCTTTTAGTGCTAATTTCAAAGTCAAACTGGTCAGTCTTTTTCCTTTTACTTGGTGGAGAGTCGTCAGTGACATCTTGAGGAGGCTTGCCCACCTCGTGGACCAAGCTCCGTCTTTCATATTCATCCACGTCTTTCTTTGGGCTGCCGAACTTCTCAGACTTGGCTATCTCCATCTCCAGCTGCTGTTTTAACCTGCGGCTTTGCTCCATTTGCTTCCTGTAGCTTTGCGTGTGGTCAATGTCAATGCCAATCTTCTCCTCTGTATCAGCTGACTGAGGTTTCTCTTGGCAAAGTTTATGGTCAGGTGTGTCTTCAGGAAGACCAGAGTAGTTCTTCCTTGTGTCCTCTCTCTCTGTTCCCTGGTCGTCTAGCAGCTGTACCTGTTTATGTTGGGGTTTAACCGGATTCAGTTTTTTAGAGGAGAGTTCCTGGACTTCTACTGGTTCCTCAGCTGCCTCCATGAGCCTCGCCTGCAGATCCAGGGTGGGACGCATGCTAATCCCACCGACATTAAGAGTCTCCTGAATTTCTTTGGGACTAGTAACAGGAATAAGTCTTTCCAGTTTGAGTTTTTTAGATTCCCTTTTAAGCATCTCCTTCCTCAGGGGTTTTCTCTCCAACTCGCCTTCCCTTAACACTGTCGCTTCTCTAGACGAAACCGTTGCATCGAGCTGCTTCTTCAAAACCATGCGTGCATCTTCCTCATCTTGGCTGCTTCTTTTTACTTCCAGTTTTTGCCTGTCAGGCTTCAGGTTTGCATCGGCAAAACGTCTCTTACGAGCTTCCAGCTTGTCTAAATCTACTGCATTGGCCCCCTCAGAAGTTTGCTCTGTCTTCAAATGCTTTTTGGGTTTCAGTTTTCCCTCCTTATCCACCACTTCGACGTGACTGGCAAGGGCCTTCTCTTTTTGTACCTTGGTTCTGACAGGTTCCAGTTTAGACTGATCAGACTTGGTTTGCTCAGCTTGAGATGCCTGTGTTTTTTGCTCAAGAAGCGGGGACTTCATAGTGTCGTTATCAAGCTTTGCTCTCAGCTTCTCCAAAGCGGGCTGATCGATAACTTTCCCTTCCTTTTCTTTGACTCGGGTCAACACGACACAGGGCATTAGCTCCAGGCGGTTTTTTGCTGCCCCTTCTTTGTCACCTCTCTCTTTGCTTTGTTTACTATTGCCCTTCAGTTTTTCAGGGCTGGGCTCTCTCTCGTTCTCTTGATCTGTTTCGGAAGACTGAGAGCTGGGCGAATGGATTTTGGATTTTCGTTTTTGTTTATCAGTTTTCTCCTTCTCAATTTTCTCTGGCTTCTCTTTCCTCACCAAGCGTTTCTCCTTCTCGACCCGCTCCTGCTCGAAAGCGCGCTCCTTCTCCGGCTTTTCGGTTTTGGCGTAACGTTCCACGCGGGCTTTGTCAAGCTTGTCGTATCGCGGCGGAGACAGAGAGCTGCAGCTGCCGCTGCGATCTGATGACCTGCTGTAAATCCTCCTCTCTGAGTCGCTCTGCAGCCTTTCCGATTGCGAGGGAGAAGCTCCGGGGCTCTGCGGACGCCTGGAGTGCGTCGGACTCTGGCTTCGTTCAATCGGTCTCCGTTCGTGGTCTCTGTCCCGATCGGATTCGAACCGTTCCCTCTCTCTTTCCCTCTCCCGCTGCCTGTAACTGTACTCCCTTATGTCTTGCTCGTATGGATCGCCCCGGTAATCCCTGTACTCGCGTGGGTCGTCGTAGTAGCGTGGGTCATAGTAGTCCCCTTGGTAGGGATCCCACTCGGCGTAGAATTCCCTGCCCCGAGCCGGGTATTCTCGCCGAGGATCTTCAGGATACGTCCCCGGAGTCCGAACAGTCTCGTAGTAAGTACGATCAGGGGCGTATTCGTAAGATCCTCTTCGTTCATCTCTGCTAAATATAGGAATAAAGGGATTAGTTCTCCTTCTCAACCAAACCTACTGCCTTATCATCATCTTTGCTGTTCAGGGGAATCACTTTATGATCATTTTGTTAATATACGCATCTCTACGCAGAGACTTCACCACAACGAATCTGTGTGCAGTGACTAAATGCTTTGTTAGCTTCTCAAATACCATACTGCAGTTAACTGGTTGTTCTGTGACAGCTCTGTCAAGTGTCTTTTCACCAGCCTTACTGGTTTCATTTTTGCCAAATTCAAACATTGCACTGAAGTAAGTAAGGTAAAACCTACGTAGCTCCTGCGCGCCCACACGTAACCTGGCATGGTGAAGACCACCCCATCTCACGAACCTGAAACCTAACTCTGAAAACACAAGTCAAGTCAAAATTCAAGGTTGGAACCTCTCCATAACTGAGTAGTAAAGTGGTAGTCAGGTTTCTTTAAAATCTTTTACAACTCTGTAAGTGATCATTTAAATCCCAAATTAGCACTTCTGGGGCATGTGATGTGATGATGTTGCCTATTTAGAGTAAAACCAAGTCAACAACAAAAATATCATGCTGTTTGTGAGATAAGGTGAATTCATGGGCAACATTCAGCAAAATAAGTCAAGCAATCAGTGTTATTACCTCAATACCTCCTACTGGCAAAAAGAAGCCATTTCTAACTCTGAACCTGCCTCTTTGGCAGAGGGGTGGCACAGAGGTGGTGCTCCAGTTCTCCACCATCACACTTCTTCCACACACATTTATTTGGCTTCACAGCCTATGCTTTCTGTTAAAAGCCGAGAGCTTCCACCCTTTTAGAAATGCACCAAATTGGAAAAGAACACAGAGAAACAAAACATGGAAGACAAACCCTCATTCTGCAAGTGAAGTGGGACATTGTGAAAGATAGTTTTGGAGTAAAAATGAATCATGGGTTTTGTTTTGAGTTTTTGTGGGTTTTTTTTGTTTCCCTTTAGCTCCTATTTAGACTGGCTACAACTACAACCTAAGAGAACCTGTTTAGTGCAGATGTTTGCACCATTGCAAGGGACTGGGAATGGCCAGGAGGAGCTTGGAGGACCAGAAGATGCAGAATTACAAGGCTGACTGCAGAGCTCGCTCCATCACCCTGTGATTCATGACTCCCAAATCTCTCATAATGTCTATGTGAGCACAGTGACAGAAAAGGAAAAACAAGACTAACATATCACGTTGTTCCAGGAATCAGTGTGCTACTCAGAATTCTTTCATGGCAAAAACAAGCCCAGCTGACTCCTGGGTGTTAAAAGGCATCTGATAATGCACTTCTCCCTTCTGAATGTGGTGTAGTTCAGAAGAAATCGTTACTGACTGCTTGCTGGCACATCACAACATCTGGCAAGGGCTGGGGAACACACACATTTATTTCTGTTATGCAAATCTTGATTGCCAGCTTCCAAACCCTCCTCATTTTTACATCTGGCAATTCTGCCTCAATGTCAGACCAATCTTATTTTGCTGAAAAACATCCACTGAATTTATCTAGCTCACAGGTACAATCAGTACCATGCAGGGCCTAGTCACAGGTAAAGCAGAACCCTAACAATTAAGCCAGCCTCTGAAGGTAATAAAAATGCATCCACACCAAAAGAAAATGCTTCCCTTTTCACCACAGTCATCAGTAATAAAAACACAGATGTTTATACAGCCACTGGAGAAAAAAAAATAAAAAAGAGAAGAAAGCCCAAAATGCAGAGTGCTCCTGTGTCAGGCTGCTCTCAGCCAGGGCCTGCAGAGGGAAGTGGCCACACAGAGGAACACCAGCCTTTGTGTACAGACTCTGTCATGGCAGATGCTGCAGAAGGACTTTGACACTGAGCACATTTTTCATGTCAAACAGCTAAAAAAAAAAAAATTGTAGCCTCACTCCTATGTTATCACTTTATCAAGTTAACAAATGAAACAGCTGAAAAGGGGCAGGGGGAAGACCCAGTTTTACACCCTGCTCAGCAGCAGTAGTTCATCAGCCTATATATCCCCCCACTAACATACCCATTTCTCTTGGAAGCCATTACAGATAAGCTATTCTTTGCATTCCTAAGAGATGACAAATGACTCCCAACTGTGTCCTGCTGACCCATCACAGTAACCAGATCCTAAATACACAGATTACACAGACAGCCAAAAGCTCCACCTAAGTGGGAATTTCAGTGACTGACTATGCTGCAATGTGTGATATCCTGTCTGCTCTCCTCTCAACAGCTTAAGTCTGACCACCTCAATTTGTTCCAAAGAGTACTACTGAAAGGGTGAAAGACATCAGACATATGCTAAAATGGGGCTAAGAGAACTTTAAAAAGAAGGGTAAAGTCAAGAGGAGTGAAACCAAGTGTTTGCTTCATCATTACAGCCTGAGGGAAGCTTAATTGCACTTAAGATGACGCTGAGAAGGTAACACAGATATTGGCACATGCCTTCTTTCTGCCAGCATTTCATAGAAGTCTCTGATATCTTGACCCGTTTTCTCCATGGAATGATAAAATGCCAACTGACTTTCTCGATTGGCAAAGTCCACCTGAAAAATAAGAGGGGAAATCACGTTCAGTGAGAGACACATCCCACTATGACATCACCTCCCTGCCTGCTGCACCCTGCACACCAGAGCAGAACTGAAAATGAGGATTTACCAAAAAGAATATGCCAAACACTTCTCTGGACTGGCCCTAGGCACCCCCAGGAATAAAGACCTCTCTCTCTCAACTCCGTGTCACTGTCTGGAGCTCTGTAACTACCTCCTTCCTGGGGGATGTTGCTGTAGCTGCCAGACCAAAGGCTCCTGTTCAGCAAACCAGCAGGAAAAACACACATTATTATCGTGGTATTGACGTTTGCAATACTAGGACTCAAACTGCAGTTTCAAAGTCCCTTTAATCTCCTGGCAGTGCTACAGCAGGTCACCATTATTCATCTATTTCAGACTCCACGTTCTTTGCCCTGGGGTTATACTGCAAGGCAAGAGCAGGAAGAGGAAAGGAAGCAACCCATCCCAAGCTGCAGCTCTCCACTCCAGCTGCTCCAAAAGCTGATGTCTTCTAGCAATATTAAGGAGCTAATGGCACAGCTGATGCAAAAAAGGAAGGGTTAGAATTGACTAAGTGTATGCCACATAATGCAGTGTTTTTAACACTCTACTTCCTCTTTTTGAAGAAAACTCAGCCTAAACACTTGTATAACCACAGCAGTGGAGCACAGACATACACAAGTTGAAGGTGTTGCTTATTCCAAAGTTGCTAAGTAGTAAGACCCACAAACACAAGATATGAACCTTTGACATGACCACAGGCTTTACAGCACATAAAGGCTATTTATACTCAACCAGCACGCTTAGAAGCTACAGTCCATCCAACTCCTAACCCCAACGGGTGTGAGGTTGCTAAGTTAAATAACACACCAGAGGAGAGATCATGCTGGAAATCATCACCCACTCTTTAGCAGAGAAGAAAGGAGGAGGAGGAGGACAATAACTCAAGAGGGTTGGCTGACACTTCACGTCCCCAATTAGTGGAACTGATGGGACAGTCGTAACAGGTATTGCCACATTCACCCAAATCCAAGACATCCCTGCAAATGGTAAGTGTTGCTCTCTGGGTTTTTGAGTAGTGTTCTTAATTTTTTGGTTTTGTTTGTTTGTTTTTTTAAGGAAGCAGCTGCCATCACAAAAGCACATTGTGTGCTTGGGTTGTCACACCCCATGGCTACGGCATACAAGCTGCCACAGATTGCCTCAGCCAGGTCAAGAACCTGGACACCAGCTGAAACACAGTGACAGGTTATCCTAGAGGAACTCACACCACCATGTGTTATCTCTGAGGAACTCACACCACCATGGGTTATCTCTGAGGAACTAACACCACTAGGGGTTATCTTGGAGGAACTCCCACCACTATGGGTTACCCCAGAGGAACTCCCACCACCATGGGTTACGCCAGAGGAACTCCAACCATTGGTCATCCCAGAGGAACTCCCACCAGGATAGGTTACCCTGGAGGAACTCCCACAAGGATGGGTTATCTTGGAGGAACTCCCGCAGGGATGGGTTATCTTGGAAGAACTCCCACCACTATGGGTCAGCCCAGAGGAACTCACACCCTTAGATTTCACTTTTCTAACATGAAAATGGACAAAAGTTTGCCTTGGATTTGGCTCAATGAGGTAGTAACATGAACACCAACACTCAGGAGCTTAAGAGAGACAAGTTAAGTGAAACAAACAGCAGAATACTGGAAAAGGCTTTGCAAGTACCAGTTGAACACACCCTAACATCTTGATAAGTCGAGTAGAAAAAAAATGAGTTTAAGCCTTTGATGTCTGGGACTCAGGTGTCCCACTAAGCATCCCTTCTGTCTGGCAGTCTGCAAATGCCAGCCTTTAAGGGGTCAGGCCTAAATACAATTTATTTCTCTTTTATTTTTGTTTGTTTTGGAGGTCATTCTGCACACCTTAATTTTATTCCCACCGATTTTCCTCCCCTTGGTCTCTTTTACAGCTGCTTGTGCATATTCAATCTCATTGTAGAGAACCAGGGCCATGCCTTTTAAGCGGTCAAACACCACCTGTAAAAAACAAAAAAACAAAACAAAAACCAAATAAGAGCCTCATCCACAGGACTTAATGTCAGTCCCAACAAAATCCTGAGTCATGAGGATACCAGTAAGGAAATCATTTTTAGCAAGGTAAATTTCCAGGCTATTTCTGACAAGGTATACTGTAATGAAGAGACAATAAAAGGACGTGGGACTGCTTTGAATTGTGGATATTGTGGCTTGAGGTATTTTATGCCTTTATTTTGTTTTTCTGTATTTTACTTTTCATGTTTTTCTTTGGTGACTGAGTTTTGGAGTTTCTCTTTGCTTACTTGTAGTCTTTTTGAAAAATTTCCAATGTGTTTTAGGGGGGAAAAAAGGTAAAGGGAACATTTAATCCCCAAATGGAAGCAGGTTTTGTTATCGCAGTCTGCAGTACCACTCCATTTCCAAATATTAGCTTTACATTTACTCTTCAAGCAACAACAGCTACAATAAAGAATGTCAAAGCTGCAACACAAATCCACAAAAATCCTTTAAGGAGGCAAGACCCTGATCTTGTGAGGATTTACACACATTGCTTAACTTTAAGCTCCTCAGTGTCCAACAGAAAGACACAAGGCAACTCACAGGCTTGATTTCAAGCACATGTGTAAACCTCTAGCACCGACCTGCAGCGGGGCAGGAAACGCGCTTTCACTGCTGGGGGGTGGATGTGTTGCACCATCATTGACTTTCTCTTTTCTTTCATTGACTTTCTCTTTTCTTTCATGTACTTTTGTCAGCAGGACTACCCTAATTGCTTTTCAAAAGTTGGGGCTTTGGTCTAATAAATAAACATAAGAGTTATGTCTACTTAGGTAAGTAGAGGCATGAGCCTGACTATGTCACTAGACATTAGCCTTCCAAAGAAATTTGTCTGGGGAGATGGGGAGAGACTGTGCTGCACAAGAGCAAGAAATGGTTTCCCACATTCATTACCTCGGCTCATTCCAAGCACTTTGGTTGCTTGGGGTGGGTTTTTTTCCCCCCCAAACACTGCTGCTCTACCTATTGGATCAAGAGGATACAAAGCTATGGAGCCCTGGCAGCCAAATCACCACTGCAGAGAGAATTTCTCTACCTGAACACTAAAGCCCTTGGACAGGTGGGGTTGAAAGGACAGGATGGGAAGAAAGGAAGACAGCACCAACTTCAAAGCACACGCCAAAGCCTCCCACCTACCTTCACCACAGGCCCGTAGCGGCAGAAATGGCGAGTTAAATACTGATCCGTAACGTTGGTGGAGAGCCCATCTAACCACACGCAGTTTGTAGGCATGCTCTTTCCAAATCCCAGCTGAACACAAAAGGGCAGAACTTCCATCAGTACAACTGACAAGAGTTACACTAACAGAACAGCACCTGTCTAAGGAAGGAGTTGGGTGAAGAAAGTGAGGTGTTTTGGAGGGGTTTTCTACAGTTACCACCTCGTCCAGGTGAGAAGGAGGCAAAAATCAGATGGCAATTAATGAGAATAAATTCTCTGTGCTTAAATAAATAGAGTGTTCGACAACACTGGGTGCTTCTACAATCTGAATGCAGCCAGTTCTGGTCTCCCAGGTTCAAGAAGATGAAGGAAGTTCTGGAGAGAGCACAGAAAAGGGCTATGAAAATGATTCAGGGGCTTGGACATCTCTCTCATGGGGAAAGGCTGAGGGAGCTGGGGCTGGGTAGCCTGGAGAAGAGCAGACTGAGGAGGTATCTGATCAATACTTATCAATACTTCATGGGTGAGTGACAGGAGGCTGGGGCCAGGCTTTGTTCAGTGGTGCCCAGGGACAGGACAAGAGGGAACAGGCACAAACTGGAGCAGAGGAAGTTCCAGCTGAACAGAAGGAGGAACTTCTTGACTTTGAGAGTGCTGGAGCCCTGGCACAGGCTGCCCAGGGAGGTGGTGGAGTCTGGAGACATTCCAAACGTCTGGAGACGTTCCACACAGGACAGCACCCTGTGCAGCCTGCTGTAGGTGACCCTGCTCTGCCAGGGGAGTTGGACTAGGTGATCTCCAGAGTCCCTTCCAGCCAGCCCCTAACATTCTATGATTCTGTGATCTGGAAAGTGACAGGTTGAGATCTCTGGGGAGTGACAGTCCCTGTTTGTCACCAGTGTCAGCACAGCTTCCTGACACAGCCTTGCCAGTCACAGACCTTGGAGGTCAGGGAGTGTCAGTCTCCAAAGCCACTGAGTCCTGAGACAGCCAACCCAAACCTTGATTAATCTCAATGATGGTGGTGGTTGAAAGTCCCCCTCTAACCTGACCTATGCATTAAAAACATCTTCCTTCCATAAACTGAGGTGCTGCAAAATATCCTACTATGCCATAAAGTAGCAAGGAAAAGGATACAGCCCCTGGGAGGATTTCTTTACCTTGAGCCTGTTATTTCCAAGATATTCCCCATCCATCTTCTTAATGGCTTTGCAGACGCTTGCGATATCGCAGTACTGCAGGAACGCGTACTGAGGGACACCGTTCACTTTCTTGATGTCGATATCCTGGGGCAAAACACAAACCAGAGCCAGCAACAGTCAGCACCAGGCTGGAAAGGGGCATTCAACAGTGTCAGTTTGACCCAAATGGACTTGTTTTTGAGAGCCACGTGGCAGAGCAAGCACTCTTCAATTAGTATCTTAATCACAGAGAGCATTTAAACAACAGTAGAGTTGAAAAGTTCACTGTTCTGCTGTATCTCCACTCAATGGCAAACTCAAATCCCTTCTGAGGCAGGGAAAGCTCTTCATAATGCAGAGGTAAAATTCCATCCCTCAGAGGTTAAGCCTGACCTGAGCAACAAACAGTAGCTTTAGTTTGTTAATATCATGTCAAGAAGACACAACTGGGAATTAAAGAAACACAGATCAATTTGGGCTCACAAAGGCTCTAGAGAAAAAGACCTGCTCCCTTCCTCATTTCTGAGCCAAGGAGGGTTTCTCTTCCAAATAAACATGATCCATCCTGTTCCTAGAAACTGAAAGTGATGCTGGACTCATCTCTTGAACCACCTTAGCACTGATGTGGCAAAGGCAAAGAAGTTCCTCAACTTCTATCATCACTGGTATTTGACCCCAAGCCACCCCAGCCCCAGTCAAAGGTAAGTGCAGTCATGACAAAGCCCAATAAAGGCTGATTTTAATTGATTTTAACACCCCAGCAAACTCGGAGTTGACATTTGGTTAACATTCAAGCTCAGTGCTAGCACTGGCAAATGTACTGAAAGCCTCTGAGCAAGCTCCTGAGGTTATGATTCATGCTGAGCTGAAAATAGAAGGTGGAGTGTTTCGGGTGTGCGTCGAAATAGCACAAGCTTCCTTTGTGAGCTCCACACCAAAGCCAGCACGTGGATTTAAGAACAAACATTTCAGCATCCAGGACAGACTCATTTCATGGTTAATAAATCTAGGGACAAGGCAGCAGCTTGATATGGTCTCATCCAAGAGTTCTTTATCTGGGAAAATAGAAGTAAACAGGGAGATGTGCACAACTATTAGACTACTACAGCCCTGGCCTAATGATTTAAGTGGAATACAAACAGAGGACAGCATTTCCAGGAGTCTGAAGTAGCACTACCACAATCATGGCAAAATATACTTGAGCACTCACCCTGGGCAAGCAATTCATTCTGACAGGCAAGTAAAATATCATTACTTTGTTCATTAGCCACCAGAAAGGTTATGGAGCTGGTCCCTTTTCCACCTGAGCTTGTAAGTTTTCATGGAAATTGTGCAAGGCAGCAAGTGCTGCCACATTCCAACCCATTAATAACACTGCCAGGACAGCACTATTTCACTGGCAAGCCAATTTACAGACAGTGCACTACTACTACTGATAAGCATCTGTATCAGCACAGCTCTGCTGCTGTGACATGAAACTGCAGACATCAAGTGAATTCATAAATCAGGGTTGGTGTCACGGATACAAAGGAGGTTGGGGGCACAAGAGCTGCCAGACATTCTAAACTGTACATTTTCTATTTGTCCACATGGTACACAGGAGCACATTGGCTCTCTGGGCTCTATGTGTGGGGCTCCTGGTATGTGTGACTGATACCTCTGTGGTTCCAAAAATATTTCAGAGCAGAATGAGTAAGGCACAGTGTGTTCAGCAGCAGCCACAGCCACTGCCACCACAGACTAGCACTGCTGAAGCCCTGAGTAAATTAATTAAACTGACTGAGAAGTTACTTCATCTTTCTGGATAATTTCTCTCAAATGCAATACTGATATGACCTGATAGAAACTGGTGTGAGGGGAGAGGAGAGGGAAAGGGAAAAGGAAAGGAGAGGAGAGGAGAGGAGAGGAGAGGAGAGGAGAATTGCTGCTCTACCTCACTCAGCTGAAACCTCAAATCCCACCTGTCATCATGAACCCATCTGCTCTGTGTCCCTCCTGCCCTGCAGTCAGGGCACAGGCTGTGACAGCCAATGGCTACTTCCCCATGCAGCAACTGAGCCCTTTGTTTCAGAAATCGACAGGAAACTGAGACTTGAGTTGTACTAATGCCACAGGAAAATAGTGTATTTACATCCTAGCTACTAGTCAGGCTTTTCTACTCAGATTATCACATAAAGCCTGACTTACCTGCCACTGATACCATGATTTAGCACTGCTCATAGCATTTTACAGGTCTGTACAGAAGGAAAAGGCAATGACACCCTGCAGAGCAGAGAGAAGCCACATACCACTATTCCACCAAAGCGCTGGAAGATGTTGCGGAGGTCATGGTACGTGGTTGTCTTCTCCAGGTTGCCAATGAAGAGAGTTCTCGTTGCTTTTGGGTGAAACTCATCTATCCTTTCATCCAAAGGACGAAATTCATTCTCACTTTCTGTTTCTAGAGGCAAAAGACAGCAAGAAATTCATAAAGCACAGAGGTGGTTTTCATGTGGGTTTGGTTCAGGGTGATTTGTTTGTTCAAGCCTACTTCCTGAGGAGCAGATATGATCTGAAGCAGAGTAACCAATGTCTTTGACAAAAATAGGCAGTGAATTGTTGCTTATGTGCAATCTGAAGTCTCTTCATCACACCACTGGGTGAAGGCTGAGGAACTGGAGTATCCCCAGGTGCAAGGCAACTGCATTCTCCCATTGCTGCTCTAGAAACCTACCCTTTGTTCAAATATTAATGCCTGAGTGCCAGGTAAGGCTTAACTGCATGTGGAAGACTGAAAACTCAACCACATGCTCAATGCTGTAGTTTTCACTGGTCAGTCATTTGGGCTACGCTGCCTTAGCCTCAAAAATGTAGCCATCATTAGCTGTTTTAATTAAAAACAGAAAGAAAACCAGGCCTGTGTGGACTCAGCACTATGCTTTACACACCCACTGGCTTCTGCTCCACTGAGACATGGCAGATGAGATCATTTCTTCCAGCAGCAGCAGATCCCACTGTTTTGAAGAGGATGTCAGGTTTCCTTCTCTTGAGCTTTCAGACTGGAACTCTCCCTGTTTGACCCCAGAGCATCCACTCTTCTTGCCCTGGAATTTATTCTGCTGTATTTCCTAGCTCCTTTAAAATCATCTATCTGCAGAAAGGCAGTGCTAACATCTACTCCTACACTGCCTCTGGCCAACAACCTCTCAATAGGCAAAGAGGACATGGACCTTACCTGGTCCTATCCAGGCTGTCACTTCAATCTGCATGCCAAAGAAAAGTTTTCCTTTGGAGGCATTTAGTGCTTTCTCCTGGTCCTCCTGCTGGCGGAAGAACACCAGCCCATACCGCTCCTCGGAGGCCCCGTGGATCTGCACCGACGTCACCTTCCCGTACTTCTTGAACTCGTGGAAGAGTCCATCCTTAAGGCTTGTGTCTAAAGCAAACAAGAAACATTGCTGCTTTAAAAACAGGGCTTTTAGCCATAAAAGACATAAGGAAATCTGACCCTCTGAATTGTGACTGCACCCTGTTTAACCTGAATCTCAAGTGTTCACACAAGTGCCTCTTTAATTTTGGGTGTTGGATTTGTCACTGTCACAGAACCAGAGAATCAGTAAGGTTGGGAAAGACAGAGTCTAAGATCATCAGGTTCAATTGCTAACCTAACATTGTCAAGTCACCACTAAACCGTGTCCCTCAGCACCACATCTACACATCTTTTGAACACCTCCAGGGATGGCAACTCCACCACTGTCCTAACCAGCCTGGGCCAATGCCTAACTGCTCTTTCAAGGGAGAAATTTTTTCTGATGTCCAACCTAAACCTCCCCTGGCACAACTTGAGGCTATTTCCTCTTGTCCTATTGCTTTTTAGCTGGGAGTAGAGACCAACCCCCACTTTGCTCCAACCTTCTTTCAGGGGCTTGCAGAGAGTGAGAAGGTCTCCCCTGAGCCTCCGCTTCTCCAGACTAACCAGCCCCAGTTCCCTCAGCTGCTCCTTACAACACTTGTGCTCCAGAAAGCTTCTGGCTGATCTTTGTCTTGTTTTTACACCCAAGGAACTACACACACATGGCTTTACATGGCTAAAGATGGCAGTGTATGGCTGTTACTTCTAAGAGACCTTCAATTCAAGATGAAGAAGAAATAAACAGTTCTACTTCATTAACAATCCCACACAGATACTGTGTAGAGCAGCTTTCCAGGGCTGGAATAAGGCACCTGGGATAGGGATTGATGTCATCCAGAACTCAGTTCAGCCAGTTCAGAATGAGAACTAGGCAGATCCATCAGATTCTGCAAAATCTGACTCAGGACCACACAAGCTGCCTGAGATCCTGAAGGTATTTACCTCAGTGTCACATCACTTCAAGCAGTATCAGAGAAATAAAATCTATAGAAGGGCTATTAACACTGTCAGGAGCTGCTCCCAAAGTTAATACAGGCTATTTTCATCCAGTGCCTTTGAACTCTTCTCCAAATGATCCCCTGCTGGGTTTCTGGGGTTTGTTTTTGTTTTCTGTGAGGTGTCTCCTGCATTCAGCACAGTGACCACGTGCTCTCCTCAGCAAGTGGTTTCTTGCATTATTTCCCATGCAATATTTGATGCCATTAGGAATCTGCTCATGGGTGTTTTACATCTCCCAGCAGTGCAACAGAAAACCCTCAAGGTTTTGTATTAAAAAAGGAAAGTGAAACAGGGCTAGAATAAATGGTTCAAGTCTTAAGCGACAAAATTGAGCTGCTGCAGGCTTTCCCCTGGGGGAATGCATAGGACTGTTGGAAAGCACCAGCTCTGGTGCAGGGACACGAGGTAGGGACCCCCAGGATGTCTCACAGAGGGTCACTAATGAAGCAATTTTCCCACCACTACCCAAAGATCCGAGGCAGAAGCAGAGAGGGAGTCTCATCCTTGGAGGCAGCACATCTCAAAGAAACAATAAAGGTTATTTAACCAGTCCCTCCCTTCCCCCCTCCACTGCTGGACCTCCCCAAGGGCATTTACCTGTTGAGCGCACTGGAAGATTCTGAACCTTGATCCCAAAACTCTTCCTGGGTTCATCCTTCTCCAGAGAGGGCAGCAGCTGGGATGCAGGTGCTGGGACTGCTGTCGACTGAACCGACCGCGCTGGGGACTCGTCGCTCGAGCTGCTGCTGGAGTCACTGCTGTCAGGGGCAGGAAGGAAAGGACTGGTGAGCGTGTGGAGATGGCAAGGGACTGGAGGACACGGGGAGATGACTTAAAAAGACATTTCAAGAGCCCAATGGCAGAGTTTTTGCACGTCTGCAGGCCTTCCTCTCTCCTCTGCCTGATGCAGAACATCCCAGTTCTGTAACAGCCCAGCTCCACACAGGAATTTAAGTCACTCTACAAATATTCTCCTACAGAGGCCTGAGAGGAGCCAGCCAGGGAACCAGAGGCTGGGTACAACGTCAGCCAGACTCTGTCACCCACCATGACAACGGCAGAGATTTCATTAAGTGTACTACACTGTTGGATCAGCTCAAGAGCTGTCTGGGAGGACTGGAGACATAGAGAGAGGGTGCAGAGGTCTCCTGAAGCCTAAAAACCCCTCCCAGTGCTCTCATCAGCAGAAAAGAAATATTGTCACACTCCCAGGTGCCACTGTCAATCCCAGAGTCAGCCCCAGAGCTCTCCTTACCGCGTCCTCTTCAGAAAGCTCTGTACCTCTGGTAGTCCAAAAAACCTCCTGTGAGAAAATGACAGCAGATTCTCGTTCCAGTGTAACCTGAGCCACGTCTGAACCAGCAAATGCTGTGTACAGGCTCAGCCAACTTCAGGCCACGAAGAATTCAGACCTGAGAACATCTTCTCTACACAATAATTACACAGAATGGGATTTGCATCTTAGATTAGACAGGGATTAGAGCACCCAGGCCAGTGCAGGGGCTCCTGAGGGTGCAGATCACTTGACGCTTTGCAGGAGGGGAAGGAATCCAGAGAATAATGTTATTAAAGCTTGCCTGCTGGGGACACGTCATCTTCAGTGGCTGATTTCTTCCCTGAGGCATGAGGGCTTATAACATAGCTAAAAATAATTTTGTCTGACATAACCCTGGAGACTCTCATTCTCCATTACACGAGCAGCCTTCTCAAACATTCTGCTGGAATTTTTAACTCGGAGGCTGGAGGGGGGAGAGCAGCCACAGACAAAAATAACCTTGTCACTTTGAAACTCACTGCTTTCCACTGGATTTTTAGGCTCCACTCCACCACCAGCTTATCTTTATCTTATCTTAAATCATTTCATCAACTTCTTACATTCCCTCTCTACATTAAACCAGTTAACTTTTTCTAGGCTTTTCTCAGGGAAACCATGCCAGGCTTCCCATCATTTTCACAACTGGATTAGGTGACCTCTCCTACCAGACTCCTTTCCTGTGGATGTACAGTTTATAGGGCACCAGGGTAACACTGACAGTGTCATTTTCCTTAAAACATTCCAGAAAACTGGGGTTTTCTTCCTGACCATCTTGGTGCAACAGGCACTAGGGCATGGCACTGAGACCCCTGGGCTGTGTCTCCATTATATTTGGAGGCACAGATGACAATCTCTGTCCCAAAACACTTACAAACAATTGAAGAAGGATATAAAACCACTCCAGACCAAAACCAAACCAAGAAGGTCAAAAATGCAGAAGTAACAATAAGCATGAGAACCTCTCCTCCCAGTCTCCCCTCCCATCACAACCCACCCCTGACAGATGACACTGAGCCACCTTACACATCGGTGCCTTTCCCACACACTCTCCTCCTGCTCCTCCATCCCTGGGGGAAGAAGTTCAGCATCACTTTGGGAGAGATGAGAAAGTAAAGCCACGCCAGAAAAGGAGTGAAGAGCTGAGTCCTTCCTCCTGCCCTCCTCCTCGGTGGGCTCTGTTGCACATTTACCAAGGGGCAGCCATCTCGACCCTGCTGCTAACTATGGCAATTCTGGATCACCTCAAGTCCTTAACAAATTGAAGTTCCTCTCTACAGCATTTTGGGAGGAGAAGGACAAACCCATGCCCACATAGAATCACAGAACCACAGAATGGCTTATGTTGGAAGGAACCTTAAAGATCATCTAGTTCCAACCCCCCTGCCATGGGCAGGGACGCCACATGCACTAGATCAGGTCATCCAGGGCCATATCCAGCCTGGCCTTAAACACTGTCAGGGATGGGGCAGCCACAACCTCTCTGGGCAACCTGTTCCAGTGCCTCACCACCCTTTGGGTAAAGAACCCCCTTCTAATCTCCAGCCTAAACTTCTCCTCCTTCAGCTTGTTGCCATTTCCCCGTGTCCTGTTGCAATCAAGCCAGGAGAAAAGTCTCTCTCCTTCTGGCCTATAATCCCCTTTCAGGTACTGAAAGGTTGCTGTAAGATTCCCTCTAAGCCTTCTCCTCTCCAGGCTGAACAACCCCAACTCCTTCAGCCTGTCCTCGTAGGGGAGGTGCTCCAGTCCTTTGATCATCTTTGTGGCCCTCCTCTGGACCTGCTCCCAGAGGTCCACATCTTTTTTATGCTGAGGAGCCCAGAACTGTACACAGTACTCCAGATGGGGCCTCATAAGGGCAGAAGAGAGAGGCAGAATCACCTCCTTAGACCTGCTGGTCATGCCTCTCCTGATGCATAAATGATCACATGATCAGGCCTTCAGTAGTCTCAATGGGTAACACCAGTGATTGCCTAATATCAGTGAATCTTAGCAAGGTGGGGTTGGAAGGGACCTCTGGGGATCAGCCAGTTCAACCCCCCTGCTCCAGCAGGGGCACCCACAGCAGCTTGCCCAGCATCACCTCCAGCTGCCTTGGCAATCTCTCCACACAAGGAGACTCCACAACCTCTCTGCAAAGCCTGGGCCAGGGCTCCAACACCCTCACACCAAAAAAGTTTTTCCTCCTGCTCAGCTGCAACCTCCTGGCTTCCAGTTTGTGCCCAGTGCCCCTTGGCCTGGCCCTGGGCACCACTGAGCAGAGGCTGGCCACAGCCTCTTGCCCCCAGCCTTCAGCTCTTGCTCAGCATTCAGCAGCTCCCCTCTGGGGCTGCTCTTCTCCAGGCTAAGCAGCCCCAGGGCTCTCAGCCTTTCCTCCTGCCACAGATGCTGCAGTGCCCTCAGCACCTTGGGAGTCTCTGCTGGACTCTCTCCAGCAGTTCCTTGTCTGTCTTCAACTGGGGAGCCCAGAACTGGAGCCAGGACTCCAGCTGTGCCCTCACTACAGCAGAGGGGAAGGAGAACCTCCCTTGCCCTGCTGGTCACACTCTTCTGAATGCACCCCAGGAGCCCATTGGCCTTCTTGGCCACGAGGGCACATTGCTAGCTCCTGGTGAACTTGTTGTTCACCAGCACTCTCAGGTCCTTCTCCATAGAGCTATGAAATAAAATAGCACTATGAAATAAGTTGGCAAAGAACAGAGAAACTTCTTTTAATACACAAATATAGTCAGAAAATGTGTGTGGGGAGAATCTGAAAATAGTTCCCAGGCTGAGAGCAGTGCTGGGTGGTTCTTCATTCCCCTGGGGAAGGCTAAAATAAGACTTGAGGGCTGCAGTGAGCCTCTGCCCCCTGTGTTTTTAGTTTTCCCTTCTCACATCTTGATGCTTGGCATTATGATCAACTACTGCACTTCCTAGAGCATTCTGAACATTTGACTTCACTAAGGTTCTATCTTTCAAGTAAGAGGCAGCATTGAATTTCTATGTAAGCAGTGCTTTGAAAAGGGAACAGGCTAGTTTTAGTTTGGGGGGTTGTTGGGTTTTTTTAATGGGGATGTTTAGAATTTGGAATATACTGAAAGAATAACAGCATTCCACTGGGAAAAGAAGGGAATCTCCAGGTAACACCTTCAGACACACAAGGGATGAAACAGCATCTAACAAGGTGATAAATTCTACAGCAAGAGTTTGGATTCCACACAACTTTGGGAAACAAGGATTATGCTGCTCATTTACACTTCCCCAGGAAGCTTTAGGGATACATGTCCCCAAGCAAATCAAGACTTTCTGAGATGTTCTAGGGGGGGGAAATATATATATTATTTCCTGAATCTTGTTTTAGAGAGGAAAAAAGAAAAAATGGCAGCAAGAACAATTGCCCTTTCTTTAGGGAAAGCCTCATGACTTCTCCAATTGATGAAATGTGGATATAATAATTCAAAAGTTAAGTCAAAGGTTTCATGCTCTGTGAATAGGAATATGATGGAAGAGTTAATTATAGCTGCTGTGTCATCCAGTTCTAGCACAGAGCAGAATCAAAATAAAGCATCTGACAGTGAATTATGTGTCGTCTCAGGCAGAAAAGCAGAGCTCCTTTTCAGCTACCCCAGCTTCAAAAATACACAAGCCTCAAGCACGTAAGCTGCAGAAGGATATGTGCCCAGAATGTTAACATGAGAATATGGCTTTGCTTTTGCCTGTGAGTAATTCTGAGAACAACTGCCCCTTGCCAACCTGCAGGAAATAAAGTTCTGAAGAATTCTTCCAGCAACTGTTAGTTCAGGAAGCTTTTAGAAGAACAAGCTGAGGAAATTTTAACCTGGGAATAAACCAGATGGGTTCAAACAACAGCTCCAATAACCTCTTTCTTGAAAATACTGCAAGCAATCGATAGGTCTCAGGGCAGGCCAAAAATGGTGTCAAGGAAATGGCTCTGCAACTTCATTCTGTGCCGCCACTAACAGCGTTAAAGCAGCGATGACTTTTTCCAGCAGCAGAGCGTGCTCTGGCACACAGCCTTTTCCCAGCACAGGAGAACCTGCTCTTCAACATCCATGGAAGCTCGCTGGAGCAGAATGCCAGCACGCAGCAAAACTAATCTCCTGAGCTGTCACAACACACGCGTTGCGCAGAGAGGGAGCCCGGGCTGGGAATTTGCTTCTTTAAACATCTTGGGCTTACAGCTTCAGTTGACTCTTTGGTGGTTCACAGACTTCCTCTCTGTTTGGTTATGAAGAACTTAAGGATTTAACCAGGGAAGGTTTCAGATGCTCTTTTGTCCAGCCCAAAGTAGCTTCTAAAATCCTTTTCAACCCAGCTTTTAACGTGGCCTCGCAGCAACATGGAGTAGACAGTTTTGCTGTTACTGTCAGCAAAATCAGATGGAGAACCTGGAGAACTTAAGATTGTTCTTCCTGTAATAAGGAGGTGGCCATGAAATCCTTCTCTTACACAAGCACTTTACCACAAACATAGTTTACAATCCCCTTTAAAATATTAAGCTGCCCTCCCTAATTGCCTACAAGCACACAGAGATGTGTGTGTTCTTACTCACAGTAGTTATCTATGCATCTATTTTTTATTAACCAAGATAAAATCAATTCATAATCTGGTCTTTAAGTTTTATCCCTGTGGGCTGCATCCCAAAGACTCAACATGTAAGAATCCAACAGTGAGGTTCAGATGACAAAAACAAGTCCCCATAATGCCTGGTTTCAGCATGCTGCAGCTCATTTAGGACTCTGAATTCTCCCTCTCTCACTGATAACTGCAAAGATGACATTCCAAATCCTGGCACACACATCCCATACAACCAGTATTTCCAAAGCATTTTCAAGTCATTGCATTTTGCAGCTGTAGTAACTAACTATGAAGTTACTCTCTTCTCTGGTTAAGGGTGAGAAATGAAAGCACTCGAGCTAGGAATACCAAGTGAGCTGCTTCCTTTGTTCCCCAGCTAAAAGGAGATGAAAGCATGACTCCAAACCAGTCGATGGCAGAGGATACCTGCTGCTTCCCGTCGATGGCAGCCACGCTGAATCAAGGGATCCCACAACCTGCCCTACCCTTTGCAATTTAAAAATGTGGGACAATTGTCATTTCTGCAAATTGATCTGAGAAGGGTGAGTCAGCTGCTCGGCTGGGGACTGTCTGCTGAAGGCAGGCAGCAAGCACCGCAGCCTTCTCCTGGGAGGTGAAGCAGGAAGCGGCACTGAGACACTGCCAAACTTCAGCTTGAAAATGAAAAGCAAAAGAAACCTGACCTCTGATTGTTGGAGCAAGTTAAAAACCCCAAATCGTCCTGGTTTGGGTTAGAAGAGAACTGATTGTGTTCAGTGATTTGACTTCTCAGCTCGGTCTCCTCTCAGGGAGGCACTGTCTGCAGCTCACAGCATGTTCCCACAGACAGCGTCTGCTGCTAGCAGTGAGAACATCTGATGGTTAGAGTTAGCACCAAGGGCTGAGGTGCAGACCAAGGTCACTGCTACATCCTGTGTGCCACACTGCAGGGGAGGAGAGGACTGCAGATGTGACCCTAAACTGACCAACGAGGGATTCCACCCCATGGATGTCATATCCACTATAAAGCTGAGGCATCATGTGGATCAAGCCTCTTCTTCACTGGCCAGCATCTGAGGAGGACTCTGTTCTGCCTTTGATTCTGATCCACCAGTTCCAGAAGCCACCTCCTGAATCCAGTTCCCATCTGCCACAGAGTCCAGTCTGGGACTCCTGCCATAGCATCAGTGGTGACAGTGACTTAATTTCCATCACGGGGTTCAACATTAGTTTTGTATATACTTGTATACAATTAGTTTTATTGTCATTATTTTCATTAAAGCTGTTTTGGTTTTCCAGCCCCTAAATCTCTGCCTTATTCCCTTTGGGAAGACAGAGAAGTTAACAGAGAGTGTCCGTCACTCGTTCAGTGGCCAGCCCAGCCCCAACTCTGGACAAGACTTTTCATGCTTCTGGCAACACATGTCAGATTTCAGCAGGGGAAAAAAGCAAAAATGAATTTATTTTTCTTTAATAGCTGCCTTCAAAAAAAACCAAACCAGTTTCCCCAGAACTGGTGAATGATCCAGGGTTCCTTTCACAGAAATATGCAGAGCGATTCTTTTTCCTCCTGCCAAAAGGAACTGAAATCAGGAACTCTGCCTAGATCAGCTCTGATTCAATACCCTGTCAAAATAATCTCTCTGTAAAGATTATCTCCTCGACAGATCTGTCCAGGACAGCCTCCTGCAGCAGCAGTCCCAGCTGACAGCAGGTTATTCTCACAGGCTGATGTCAGCAGCAGACTCCCAAGCCGGGTCAGGAAATCCAAAGTCAACGTCCAGCCAGCTCGGAACGGAAGCAACAGGAACCATGGGTTTTTTTCCCCTTGTCCCTCCCTTGCCAGATCCAAGTTAAGTCACTGTAGACGATCTCTGTGTAAAAAACCACCAGCTGTCAGAGGTGTGACACTGCTGCAGGGTCAGCTCTACCCAGGAGACACCAATCCTGGGAGTACTTTATCAGCAAACAAACTTGCCAGTTAAGATTGCTTGGACCTGGGAAAACAGCACCAAAAAATGGGTTATCCTGAATGCATCCAAGTGTTGTCTGGAAAAAACAGAATTTAAAAGACCTGATTATTGCCAGCCAACATCCAGCAAAAACAAAGTATGAAGCTACCTGCGTAAAAAAGAAAAAGCTTAAAAAATGCATCACGTTCCTTCCTAGCTCTAGACTTTTCTGCTGGATGGAAAATGATGTACTGAAATAATACATGCACAGGTCTATTACAGGTTGCTATTTCTGTCCTACTACTAAATACTACATGACTCTAAAAAGGTATTTAACCAGAATTTCCTTCATTCTCTACACTTGTGCAAGTCAAAAATCGCAGCTGAAGCTCCAGGGATGGTAGTAAGAATGACAAGTAACCCACTCCCACAAACCCCAGACACCACGGGGTTAATCCAGCAATCCCCAGGGCTGTTCTGCCACATTTGGGGAGGAGAAACGAAAGTGAAAATTCCTAAGGTCTGGGCAGAAGGTCAGCACCTTTCTGTTGGGGCTGATTTCAGTGCTGACCTAAATCTGCAGGTAAGCAGGAGGTAGTTGTTTTGCAGACACCATGTGTCCTGCATAATTCCAGCCCACGTCGGTGTCTTGGAAGGGGAAAAACATTTCTTACCTCTGTGGAACTAAAATATGAGTTGTGTCTTTTCCCAGTTCAAAGGAGCTGTTGAACCTGAAGCTAAAGATTATCAGGAAGCTCAGTCAAACATCTGAAGTTTGTTTGTATGAAGAGATCAAGAGGTAACAGGTGGTTACCATATTCTGGAGACGGGCACTGTGGGTTCAGCCCACAGGTACACACCACAGAGAGCCTGAACCCTGCTCTTCCCTTTTAAACAAGGCTAGAAGCAGACTCTGGCTGCTCAGAGTGCAAGGCTGGAGGAACTGAGCCAGGGAGCAGTGAGCTCCACCTCATACTCTCTGGATGTAATCACCCAGTGCCCATCACCCTGGCCTCCAGCACCTCTGGAGCTGGTGGTGCAAGGCAGGCTGGGATGTGCCTGCATGGCATTCCTGGCACCCTGTCAAGCCACTGAGAACTCACCACCCAAGGAACTTTGGTTTGCACATGTCACATGCTCTGAAGTATTTAACAACACACAGCTATGATAAAACAATCTGCTGAGAGGGGGGGAAAAAAAAGACCTACTGCACAGAAGGAGAAAACAGTCACAAAAAGCACAACATAAATAAAGTGTTCACTGCTCTGAAGAAATACTGCAGGCAAGAGGAATTAGGACATCTTCTTCCCCTTAACTTTTTCTGCCTTACCACACCCAGAAAGGAGACTTAAGAAATCCCCTGTTGGGCTGGAATCTTAACTGAAAGAAATGAAATGAAATGAAATGAAATGAAATGAAATGAAATGATGTTTAAAGGCCATGGGAAACCAACACCACTAGGACAACTCGGTGTGGCCAAACCCCATAGGCTGGTGGCAGTACTTTTGTCAGCCTCTGACCAGTAAGGTTTCTGAGATAGCCTCCAGACAGTACTTACTATACACATAATTTCTGTTTCAGACTGTATCAAGGTATTTATTTTCACCATTTTATTATGATGTCTGACACTGGATCTTTGATGAGAAACAACCCTTTTCCATGACTCATTTCAGCCTGCTAAGATGTTGCTTAGAAGGACAGAGGGCTCCTCCCACCCCCAGAACCCTCACCTCTGGAGCCACATGCTCTGGGTATTTCAAGACAGCCATAAGCCTCTTTTAATTCTTTCCTGCAACTAAATAATCTGCTATGATTGCTAAAAATACCTATGTTTACATGAATCCCTGCCTGGCTGATGAAACTGTGCCCAACCCACTGTTGTTGTTACCACCTCACTCCTTGACCTATGTCCCTCTGTCCTCAGGCATGAACTTTCTAGAGCCAAGAATAAAAACCCCACTAATCTAGAAGGAAAAAAGTCTTGGTTACAAACACACTGGGCTATCTACAGAGCAAACAGCCAACACAGCAACCACAACAGCTTGGGCCTGCTGCCTCTGCTCCCCACACTGGCTGTTAACTCAGCCATGGACAGGTTTGGTGGTGATCTCCTTGGCCACAGGTGCTCCTGAGGAAGGCTGGCACAGCCTGTGCTCAGAAATGAAACTCCGGGAGGCCGGAGGAAATGCTTTCTCAGCAAACAGCCACGGTGACAGAGCTCAGGGCTGGGAAAGATTAAAGTCATGGAGGCCTTGAGGGTGAAGTACAAAGCCAGCTCTTTGGCATAGCTTTCCCACAATTAAACTGCCACTGATGCAAAGAAGGAAGAAAGAGGGTGGGTGTGAGAACGTGGGAGCCCAACGAGCCTCGATGTTTGAATCGAGGGAAGCCTCGGGTCGAGAACTAACCCCTGGGAGAAGTCCTGCTGCAGCCACCTCAAACTCCCACCTCCTCTAACCACACCAGGCTTCAGCCAAATTATTCCAAGGAGTGCTGGGACTGGCCTGCAGAAGAGCTCAAGGCTGTCAGCACCGATAAACCTCTGATGGCAGCTGCTGTTAAAGAAGGGCAGAGCAGAGCTCCCTGCTACGGTGGGAACGGCTTGTTCCATCTTTCTACCCTTCAGCCAAAACTAGAGTAATGCTGTTAAATAAACAGCTGCTGCCAGCTATCTGCAGACAATCTCAATTAATATTTTGCAACTGTCACCTCAGACATCTTTCTAAACCCCACCATTTTAGCTCAGGATCCATGGAGGTAGCTGTGTCTTAACAGCCCTGCATTGCAGATGGAAAAACAAGGCAAGAAGAGGCCAAGGGCTTTGCCCAAGGTCATTCAGTGAATCACCCAGGGAGCAGGCTGAAGAACTTGAGCTCTTGGCTCGTGGGAGCCACAAGACTCACAAAATACTGAGAAAGCAGCATTTAAAGGCAGTTTCCCAAAGAACAGCTGCACTGCTTTCCTGAAGGCATCTACTATGCCCCTTAGAAACCCACACCAACAAAACCCTACCCCAAGTACTGTCTAGAAGCCAGAAGAGCCAGAGGCCATTTCAAATGCAACCACTGCTGCATCCAGGTATGTTACTATGCATTTACTTGAGTAAGATGCAACTTCTTCTACCTCCAAAGCCCTATCAAAAGATTTCCTGGGAACAAGCACTTCTTACTACAATTTTAGAAGCATTTGGCCTTATCTGACATTGTGTGAGCACTGGACATTCTTCAGAAGAACTTCTGAAAAAGCTCAAAGCAAAGAAGCACCAGCTTGGCTTCACCCCCCCAGGTCATGTCAGTCTAGGAGAGTCACAAATGCTTTTTTAACATAAACCTGCTAGCAGACTGAAGCAGAGAGACCCACAGAATTCATTTTGTCTTCATGTTTTAAAAAGCATCACACCTTGTCTGAAAAACAAACCAAACCTGGCACTATTTGTATGCCCTCCATTCCCCCCCAGCTCTTGTTTGTCAGCCCCACACGTGCCCCATGGACTCCACCCTCAGCCACTCCTTACCTCCTGCTCCCTGAAGCCTCTCTCCCTGCCCGCTCGGGCAGCCAGCTCCTGACCTTGTGCTCTGCCCTGCCAAAAGGCAACTGAGATCACTGCCTCCCTCAGCAGGGCACTGGTTTTTAGTGTTACACAACGGTGAAAATCCCTGATTCAGAGCAGTTCTGAAATGGTGAGCCCTCTCCTAGACACAGAGGGGATTGTTCTGGGGATGGGAGTTGTGATGGAAGGCATGCCAAGATACACAGCTGATAAACAATGCCTCTGAGGTGACACTGGCAACACACAAAGCTTAATATAGAAATTCCATTTATGGCAGATAATGTTGTGGAAGTTTAGGACTTCTAAAAATGGGGACCATTGTCCAAAGAGTGAAATCTAAAAGAAAATGGACAGAGTGACTCTAGTGCAGCATTGTAATAAGCACCTTTGCTAAGGGTGTTTTTCAAGTAGAATTCCTATGGCCTTACACCTTCAACAGCCTTTTAGAGAAACACCCAAGAGATGAAAAATGGAGCAAGAAAAGGGAAGGGAACAAGCAAGAGAAGGGAACAAGAGCACACTGCTGCCTCATGGACAACAAGCTGCCCAGGAGCCAGCAATGTGCCCTTGTGGCCAAGAAGGCCAATGGGCTCCTGGGCTGCATTCAGAAGAGTCAAGAGAGGTTCTCTTCCCACTCTACTCTGCCCTAGTCAGGCCACAGCTGGAGTCCTGGCTACACTTCTGGGCTCCCCAGGTCCAAAAAGAAAAGAGAGTCCAGCAGAAGCTCCCAAGGTGCTGAGGGCACTGCAGCATCTCTGGCAGGAGGAAAGGCTGAGAGCCCTGAGGCTGCTGAGCCTGGAGAAGAGCAGCCCCACAGGGGAGCTGCTCTACACTGAGCAAGAGCTGAAGGCTGGGGGCAAGAGGCTGTGGTCAGACTCTGCTCAGTGGTGGCCAGGGACAGGCCAAGGGGCACTGGGCACCAACTGGAAGCCAGGAGGTTCCAGCTGAGCAGGAGGAGAAGCTTGTTTGGTGTGAGGGTGTTGGAGCCCTGGCCCAGGCTGCCCAGAGAGGCTGTGGAGTCTCCTTGTGTGGAGAGATTGCCAAGGCAGCTGGAGGTGATGCTGGGCAAGCTGCTGTGGGTGACCCTGCTGGAGCAGGGGGTTGATGATCCCCAGAGGTCCCTTCCAACCCCAACCATGCTGTGATTTTGTGATTCTGTGAATAATTTTGGAGGATTTTTTTTAAATACCCTTTTCAAGACCAACTGCAGCAGGGGAAGATACACACAAGCACTCTGTCAGAGCAGAAGAGTAGCTGTGAGTCTCAGGTAAAGGACTACCTAAAATGGAAGGCCTGGGAAAGAAAAAAGTCCTTCCTGTGATCTCAGGCAGCATACATTATGAAAGAGAAGGAGACATCTGATGAGCTGCATGCTAAGGATTAATTTGCCATTTAAAACTGCAGAGAACAGATGGATCTCTTGGCTAGGACTATATTTGGGAATTACTTCATTTTCTGCCCACATGCAAATAAAAATATAACTAAAAGTAGAACTTTCTGTGCAATTTCACATGGGTAAAAAACACTCAAGTCACAAAAATAGAATAAAAAAGACAGTCTTTGTATGAAGCAGGTAAAGTGCCACATCTTAGTGAATGTTTATGATGTTGGTGGGGAAAATGTGTCTTTACATTTGTCAAGTTAAACAGATTAACACCAGCCTTAGAAGTTAAGAGAAGCAAGCCCAAAAGCAGTATGATATGACAGAGGGGGGTTTGTGTTTGTCTCTTAAGAGACAACTTAACTTCTGAAAGGGCATCCTAATGTAGTGTAATCCAGCAGTATTCCTTAGAACTCCACCTGCTCAGAAGCCCAAGGACTCACCTTCCCCAAAAAATCCTGGGACAGTTCCATCACAGTAACCAGGGATTGAAAAGCAAGGGTTAGGATTGAGATATTTGTGGGGAAAAAATGCAATAGCAGGGAAAAATGCAAAAGAAAGATGCCTTATGTCCTCCCAACTCCCTGGATCAACTGCCTTTCCATCCCTGGCCTCCCCAGCACAGAGCAACAGCAACGTGAGGCAATTCAGCTGAGGCACTGGAGGTTGTGGAACAGAAGAGAAGTCCTCCAAGGAATTCCCACACACAAAGCCTATGTGCCCCACCTGCACGCTTCCCTTACGGGATTTAGTGCCTATGGAGAGACTCTGAAAGCCCCAAACAATGTATTGAGTCTGCAAGCCACACATCCAGGATTAATTAAGCACCTTCCTTTTCTTCACATGTGATCACTCAAAGTTACAGGGGAACTGCATACTCCAAAGCAAAACCAAGGGAAGCTTCTGCAAGCACTGCTAGATAGCATCTATGTCTCTCCCCCAACACCACCAGTCCTTCCTCACTTCCCCCTGCCTACAAACAAACCAACCAACAGCAAAGCCCCAACCATCCAAGCCCCAACCATGGTGAGACCTCTTTGCCGTGTTCCCAGACTCCAAAGCCAGGACAAGCAGAGTTCCCAGCATGTTTGGAAAGCAGAGAGGAATAGAAAATTCACACTAACCCGATAGCTTCCGTTCTGTGACTATTCATCCTTCCCACTCCAGAGCCGGGACATAGCAGGCAGTAAACAAACATCGGAGGGAGGGACTAACTTCAAAGCCACAGGGTAAATCTGACATAATTTGAGGGTTGGAGATCTTGCAGCAACCTCTTACCAAACCAGGTGTCAGATGATACAAGGAGGTCAAACCTGTAGCACCTGGAATAAGTAGGACACTTCTGATCTCCCCACCGGCCCAGCCCGGCACCATTTGTCCGCGGGGCCGCGGCGCTGCTCGTTCCTGGGAATCCACTTTCAGGAGAACAAGGCTCTCCTTTCACACCTTATCGTGCTCAGAAAGCTGTCTGCTCACCAAGGGACAAAAGCTAAGGGAACAAGTGAATGCTCTTGCTGCCAGGAGATGGGCCTCAGCTATCCCCTCATTTCTAAAGGCTTTCAGTATTTTTCCCCAGGTATAAAAATGATGGAAGATTTCTGGGCATCTGTCAAGAATATAATTGCAACTGTGGAAGAAACAAGAAGACAGCCCTGAAAACCACCTCCCTCCCACAGAAAGGATTCTCCAAAAGGTACTTTTGCTGCCATGCTACTTTTCTAAGTGTTTTCTAGTCAAACTCATTGCTTTGAGATAAATAAAGCAACAGCACACTGCACCCTAGGTGTTTTTCAAAGAGAAGTCTTGGAAAGGCACCAGGTTTCACCTCTCCAAACAAGAGAGAGGACTCGTGGCTGGAAGGAGACAGGGTGTTTGTGTCTGAAACCCAGCAAGTGTCAGGAAACCAAAGAACAGGTCCCTATCTCAGTGACAGGAGTCTCGTGAGGAAGAAGGACACACAGAGAAGTCTTGTTTCTTAATGCCATGCTCACCAGAAGGGTTGGTTTCGTTCTGGTGTTAGGCACTTGATAAACAACAACACGAGCTTTTCCTGGGTTTTACTAGCATGGTGTCCACATGGTGCACGTCTCCCTCCTCCTCCTTTGGCAAACTCAGCTTTCGCTTCCCTTAAAGATCTTTAAGTGTTAGGACTATGTCCTGGAATATATATATGAAGTGTTTCTCCTGTCTACAACACTGCAGCCTGACTTCTCTCTGAGTCTGTGATTTTCCACTCAGAAATGTATGGCATTACCAGCTGCCACACTGATCTGCAGAGGGACAGCTAATCGCCTGCTAAGAAGCTTTCACAATTAGCACCTTGATGCCACCATTAGCATCATGCAGTGAGACCTGGACAGGCTGAGACTTGAGGAAGAGGAACCTCATGAAGTTCAACAAGGGCAAGTGTAAGGTCCTGCACCTACAGAGAAATAACTCCATGGACCAGGACAGGTTTAGGGGTTGACCTGATGGAAAGCAGCTCCATGGAGAAGGACCTGGGAGTGCTGGTGGACAACAAGTTCACTAGGAGCTAGCAATGTGCCCTCGTGGCCAAGAAGGCCAATGGGCTTCTGGGGTGCATTCAGAAGAGTGTGACAAGCAGGGCAAGGGAGGTTCTCCTCCTCGTTTCCTGTAGTGAGGGCACATCTGGAGTCCTGGGTCCAGTTCTGGGCTCCTCAATTCCAGAGAAACAAGGAACTACTGGAGAGAGGCCAGCAGAGGCTCCCAAGGTGCTGAGGGCACTGCAGCATCTCTGGCAGGAGGAAAGGAAGAAGCTGCCCCAGAGGGGATGTGCTGAATGCTGAGAAAGAGCTGAAGGGTGAGGGCAAGAGTCTGGGGCCAGACTCTGCTCAGTGGTGCCCAGAGACAGGCCAAGGGGCACTGGGCACAAACGGGAGCCCAGGAGGTTCCAGCTGAGCAGGAGGAGAAGCTTGTTTGGTGTGAGGGTGTTGGAGCCCTGGCCCAGGCTGCCCAGAGAGGCTGTGGAGTCTCCTTGTGTGGAGAGATTCCCAAAGCAGCTGGAGGTGATGCTGGGCAAGCTGCTGTGGGTGACCCTGCTGGAGCAGGGGGTTGGAGTGGCTGATCCCCAGAGGCCCCTTCCAACCCAAACCATGCTGGGATTCTGGGATTAGTGGTTTCGGAGTTTGCAGTGTTGCAGACAGACTATGCTGGATGCTTGGACATTTAGGGCAAACATAAGTGCATAGGTTACATGGTTAACTCAACAGCCAACGACTGAAGGACAATATTAATTTTCTTTTGCCCAGTAAGGTTTATTTACTCTAATTCACATCCCTGTGACCTTACATTAAGCACACCATGTTCTACCTAATGTTGTTTTTAAGGTTAATGCCCAGGTCTCACAAATAGGCCTCGAAAAGAGCTGCTTCCCCAGCCCTCATTTTTTAAGGGGAAGGTTCTCCTCCCAAAGGTGTTGCAGGGCCACATCCAGTCCTTTGGCAGAGCCAGAAACATCCTCTTTGGGTAGAAAAAACCCCAAATCGCTGCATTTGTTAAGTCCAGCCTTTAAGATGTGAAGGCAGGCTCTGTCTGGGCTGTAATGGAAACATGTATGACTGACCGCTGGCGGCAGTGGCATCTTTCCTTTGATCCTCATAATGATGGGTGTTTTTTCCGGAAGCATTCACTGGAGTCCCTTCCTCTGCTGCTATTCATCCCTCCACGTGAATATTCATTAGAAATTATTAAACTGCCCATTATTCCCAAGGTCTTTACCACCAGAATCCTTCCCCCCACCTTTTGGTGCCTGTAATGTATGTGTCTCCGTCTGAGCCGTCTAGACTCCCTCCATCATCGGTGCAGACAAGCAGGCACCTCTAGACTACAAACTCATCTATTTTAGCCAGGATTCACACCGAAGCTGTATTTCTCTTGAAAAGGGGGAATCTGGACCATTCACGCCGAGGGAAGCACCCAGTCTATCACACTCCGTGTTTTCCCTGCTTTGCTTGGCCTTTCAGGCTTTGATTTCCCCTTGTTCTTTGGGCACACAGCAGGAAGAGAGCAGGAGGCAGATTTCTTCCTGCCTTCAGGATCCCTCAGACCAAGCTTGGCTTCTGAGAAGTAACACGGGCAGCTTCAACTTCCCTGACCTCAGCTAATTCTTTCCTTCCCTCAGCCTACTCAAGATGATTAAGCAAAATACTTGGAAGGAAATCAAAGCTTTAAAAACGCAATTAGAAGTGACCATTCTGTTAATACGCGTGCACGCAGCCCCAAAGTCAAACCCGATCTACCGACAGCACCAGACCTTCCTGGGGCTGCAGCACAACCACGGCAAGAACATCCATTTTTAGCAGCTTTCGTGGGCTCAACAACCAGCCCAAAAGCAGCAACACTCAGGCTGTCTCCCCTGACACTGGCACAAGCAATGAATGCCTCCCACATGGCTAGGGTTTTTCCCACTGTTTCTGAAAAAGGAGGCTAGGAAGACCTGAAATTGCCAAACCTCAGACCAGACGCAGGCTCCTGCAGACCTGCTGGTAGGTGTCCACAGGTCACTTAGAAATGTTATTTTTAAAACAGGGCAGGTCCTCCTTCCCCAGCAGAGGATAATTCAAGTTCACTGAGGGTCTGGATGGAGCTGTCAGGAATCGTATTTACTAACAAAGACTCTAATCTAATCGCAAGCAGCTTTTACAGCATTAAAAAAACCCAAACACCTTTAACAGAATGCAAGACAATCAAGTCGTTTGACACAATAAAAATAATAAAACAGAGATATTTTTCTAGGACCCCTTTCCGTGTGCATCCACGATGTCATTTTAAGACTCTCTTCCTGAAATCAATTTGGAAAAGAAGTCAGAAAAACCTTCCTCTGCCCGTAGAGGCAAAGACATCAAACGCGCTTTGAGAAAGCTGCGGCAAAGCTTCTGGGCCCTGGTACAGAAAGAAAGACTGACAGACCAGATGTAGGTAAACACCTACTTCTGCGAACTTAGGAAGAAGCTTAATTGCTTTGTCATTTCGAGCCAGCAATTACCAGCTGTTACTGGGAGGACTGCGGGGGATGGGGTCGGTGTTAGTCATTGCGGCAAAACGTCCACTCTTCTGGGGCAGCTCATGCCAAGAAAACGGTAAATAAAAAAATAAAACAAGCTGTTTGAAAGGATTTTATTGTACGATCACACAAAAGACAAGGGGGAGTGGGTTCTTGCAGAGGCACTAGCAACGCTGAAATTTCCATTTCATTTCGCAACTGCGTCCTACCTGCCTCACATCAGGGCAGGGTGGGGGCAGGTTCCGAAATCGCCCCTTTTGAGGCATTTTGAGGGCTCATTTATTCCTACAGTGGGCAAACCGTTGAGAGCTGAAGGCAGGTTTCAGAAACACAAAGCGACCTAGAACTCGCAAGGCTGAGTAGCCCGGTTACTTCCCAGACCTGGCTATACGCAGGCGCTGCTTTTGTACTGCGTGACCGCAGCGTCTTTCGGAGCCGTGTGAGAAAATAAACCCTTCACCCGGGAGCCAAACCCGCTCCAGTGTTAAGGGCTGCCCTGGTTTTACTTTAGAACTAAAGATTTTTGTCACAACCGGAGGTAATTTTACCCGCCGAGGGCTGCGGGGCGGCCCCGCCCTGAGGGCGGCGCGGTGGCGGGCCCGGCCGGTTCCCGCCGGTTCAGACTGGTTCTGGGCCACAAACAACCCGCCCCGCGTTCCACGGCGTGGCTCGGCCAGCTGCCGTGATCGGGACGTGCTTCCTTTCTGCTTAAACACACCGGGGCGAGGGGGAATCCGCGGTTCTTCTGGCAGTGGCACTGCGGAGGGGAACCCTCCTCCTGCCTTGAGCTTAAACACGTCGAGCGAGGGGGTCCGCGCCTCCCCTCACAACAACACCGCGGAGGGGAACTCGCCGCCTTTCACTCACACCGAGCGAGGGGATTCCTCTGTTTCTCCCTCAATAAAAGCGAGGAAGCCGCCGCTTACTCCCTCACAGACACACCGGGAGAAAGAGCTCGGCGCCCTTCCCTCACACGAGCACCGCGGCGGGGAACCAACCAGTCGCCTTGCGTCCACACACTCCGGGGCACGGAGGCGGCTCCGCGCTCCCCCTCAGACGAGGAAACTGCTCTCCCTCCCCTCTCACGCAGCGGGTGAAGGGGCTCCGCACTCCCCCCTCACAAAAGCGAGGAGCCCGCCGCCTTCCCCTTGCCCACGGCGGGCTGAGGCGGCCCCGACCCCGCCGCCATGACAGCGCCGGGCCGGGCTGCCGGCAGAGGCGACCTAAAGCGGCGGATTTTCAGGGCGAGATAAAAATCTCTTATGCAAGGCACATTTTTAATGGCTTACTCTCGAGTATACAGATGAGGTAATGCGAGCTGGCGGCCTCCCACAGCCGCTCTGTCAGCAGCTCGGCGGCGGAGCTCGGGCGGAGAGCGGGGGCTGGAGGCGGCCGATGGTGCCCGGTCCCGGGGGACGCGGACACCATTTGCTCGCCAGCTGCCAGTAGATCTTAGATCCCGGGAGGTATTTTACCTTCCCTCTCCCCTTTCCCTGACTATTTATGTGTAAACACGCGTGTGAGTGCGTGTACACGTAGTGATTTTCGGCCGATTCTGAGAATGCAGGTTATAAAGGTTCGCTTTCTGTATTTTAATCTCTTCAGCACAAAAATACCTCCTCTCTTGAAAAGCTCTCTGAAAATTTTCTGCCTGTGCTCAATTTCAAGAAACTCGATATACTCCCAAGGGTAAAAAAACCCTCCGTGTTGAAGAGGATGGTCTAGGTTATATTTAGATGAGCAGCAGCACAGGTTGACATGAGCAGAAACACAAGGCAGAACAAAGTGAAAATGCTCGACAGCTGGTAACAAAAACCTGGGAATATCCGAGCTGGATTCCTTAATTTTCCTGTCCCTAATTCACATTTCCCTGCGCGCACACACAACATCAAAGCGGCATATGGCTTCATGGGAACAAAAGGTAGAGATGTTCCACCTGACTCTTACAGGATTTACTGTTGCCTTTGTCGGAACTAAAAAGGTGGCTTACTACTCCATGCAATGTTTTTCTTAAATATCAGCCTAATTCTTTTTCCCATGCAAAGAGGAGTGTGCTCAACCCTGTCATCCAACCAAGAGAGATTACAAATATTCAGGTGATCTCTGCTGTGCAGAATTTATATGGAACTATGAAACAGCAGCAAATCTCACAGATGCTTAAATAAAGACAGAACAGCTACATTTAACCACATTCTTCCTCATTTTTCAGCTGTCCCCAGCAGAAGCATCTCCCAGCCCACTCAGAACCCCTCAATCCCATTCTGATTCATCGCTTGCTGGCAGACAAACCGAGCAGGAAAGAGATGAAGACAATGGTAGGGAAAGGTCTGCATTATGTAATGAAACAAAATTCACTTCTTTCTACTTTCACTTCAGTTGTTTAACGAGGCTAAGAAAGTCCCCGACAGAACAAAACACACTGCAGCCTCCATGGGAGGATGCAGGGAGCCTGCTTTTCCCATGATTAAAATTCTGCTGGCAGTATTTTTCATCAGTTTATTTCAATATTAAGACACATTATTGCTTTCCAACTGTAACTCATTGCTCCAGAAAGAATTTCATCACAGAGGAATCTGAAATTCAAAACAATCTGAAAGCCTTGCCCTCCTGTCATTAGAACACCACGTACAGCTATCACAGTGACAAAAAAAATTCCATTTTCAGACTTCTACACATGCAATCATTGTTTTAATTACACACTAAAGGAATGATGATGTTCTCCTGAAGCCTGGTGAAAATGAAGTCACTTTGCATCTCAACTGAAGATTTTCATTCCAGAGCAAGATATTCCATTCTACAGTCCATTACAAGCTCTAGGAAATCATTCCTTTAACTAGTTAACCTTCCAGCATCAGACAACCGAAGGAGGACTCTTCAAAACTAAATTAAAGGTGGCAGCAAAAGGAAATCTCAGGTCACTTCTCTGTACATGTCCACACACATACACACACGTGCAGTGTTCACACTTTCACATTCTGGACTTCAGCTCCAGGAAACCAAACCCTTCTGCCAGGATAATTGCAGATACATCAGTGTAGATCCTGTCTCCACAGGGTACTTTGCCACGTGCCCAGTGTTAAGAGCACAAGGTCCCACTGCTCCGTGGTGTGGCAAAGCCTTAGAAATAATCACTACCACATGCAAGAGCCAGAAACACCTCGAGCCCTTTGCCATTACAAATGGAATAAAAAAGGCACAGACTGTTGGGGTTTTTTTAGCCCATTGGAACACCTCCACAAGCAGCCTAGAAAAGATCATTTTCTACCCCCAAAAAAAAAGGAGGGTGGGGATTTTTTCCAGGTTAGGCAGGGCACAAACAAAATCTGGCTTGCTTCCTATGGGATCACACAGCTTCCACGCACATCCAGCTTCTCCTGTGACACAGTACTGAAAATGTTTGGTAATGCACTTGTGGTGCATGTTTGAACCAACACCACAGAGAGATGCAGGCTCCTGGTGGTGGAAAAGTCAACGTATTGGTTTTGATCTTTCAAAGTGATAAACCCCAACAGCCCTTTGCCATAAGACACGTGGGGAAAGAGCAACCCCAGGGTATGAAACACAAGTCTTCCTCAAATCCACAGACTCTTCCTCAAATCCACACAGGTGACACCATCTAAGGTGACACTGCCACCAAAGTGCTCGTGTCCACCACAGCCCCACCACAGCCTGGGGGCAGCTTCTGCAAGGCCAAATACACCAAGTAATGCCCTGCTCCGCAGAATATGGCTTGGTTTTACCACATTCTCTTTTTGGTCTGATGTTCTAGATCACTCTTGTGCCACTCTTCACTCCAAACCCCTATGGGGGCCTCCAGATACACACTGAAAGCAAAGCTTAGCTCAGCTCCAATGCAACAAACTCCAAACCTTTATGAAATAAAGATTTCCCCACACACACACTTCCTTAAAACAATCTGCACAGCATTTTTCCTCATGTTATTGCCCAGGAACACCATCTCCACTTGCATTAAGTCATATTTACTTCCCCCAACTCTCTGAAAACCACCAGGAATGAAGCCCAAGCTTCTTCACCACCTTTCTGCTCATTTCCCACAGCATTTGAAGGACAGGGCCATGCACCAAAATGTTTAACACCCATGAGTTTCCACCAGCTCCAGCAGTAGATCCCAAACACTCACAGTCACCTCAACACGAGGCAAAACCTCTCTGCTGTGAGGGTGCCAGAGCTGCCCAGAGTGTTGTAAAGTCTCCTTCTATGGAGAGATTCCAAACCCAGCTGGAGGTGATCCTGAACAACCTGCTCTGGTGACACTGCTGGAGCAAGGGGTTGGACTGGATGATCCCCAGAGGTCCCCCTTGGAACCCTCCCAGCCTGTGATTCTGTGAGGAGTGTCTGTTAACTGAAAACAACTTGCTTGTCCTTTCCCACCCTGCCAGTTGAGAAGGACAGGATGAGACTGGAGTGACAAAGTTCTTCAAGATGTACAAATTTCAGAAGAATTCATTGTCATAAAGACCTCAATAACTTCATAGTGTGATGAAATGGGAAATGGGCCACTTCCACTCAGAGTAAAGCCATCAGAGGAGCTCCACTTCACCAAAACCCCTGAGACACACCATGGAAATTGCAAGAATTAATTCTTCTGACAGTAACAAACCATCCTTAGTTCTTCCAGATAAATCCCACTCTAGAAATGAAAAAGACCAAGGGAATTTGGTAAATCAAGCCAGAGATGACACAGCCAGGGTTTACTACCCGGGTTACCAAGATGCAAATCCATTTCTGCCTGGTATGGGTATGTGTTAAAAATTAAACAGAAATTCCACTTGTACTTTAAAAGGCTTCAAGGCCAGGTGAGGTTTTGCTTTACGAAGTAAATATATAGTTAAATGTTTATTAGTATCTCACTTATTGCTTAGAAACCCATAAAACTCCTTTCTGCTCCTTCAGAATGGAATACACTATCCACTAGATTCCATTACTTGCTCCCTTGAATCTGAATTTACTATATTAATAAGAAAAAAACGTTTCTTCCCCTCTCCTCCCAGAGAATTTGCCTTTTTTCCATTACTACAGCTGGAAATTGCCAAGAAATGAAATGCTAAAGCACTGCAGACACTGCTTATCTTCTGATCACATCTCAAATCTCTGTTCCAGCTGGATCACGCTCAGTCCTCTCCACTGCAGAGCAGTATTTCATCCCATCCCAACATCCCCACAATGACATTTGATGAAGATGACGAGTTTCTTGGACTCCCTCCTATCCATTCTGCAACCAGCAAAGGAGCACCAGAAGAGAGATTTTTCTCCCTGCTTGGGATTTTTGGTTTTAAACCTTAAATGTAACCATGCCTCCTTCCAGTTCATCTTCTCTAGGTTGGTGGTGTTCTTGTTTAACGGGTTTTTTTTCTCCCAGACCTCTGGAAGTCTCACCAATTTTTTTTAAGCTGTAACAAGTGTGAAAATCTCTGACAAAAGGTTGTCTTTATCCAAGTGTTAAGATCTCATTGAGAGAGAGGTGTTAGATACAAACAGGAAAGCCTTCAAAGCAGCCTGAAAGTCACTGCAAATGTTCTAGAGATGCCTCTCCACATACCAGACAAGACAAGACCTGGATTTCTACATCCAGGATGAGAAAACAGTAATTAAGAGAAGTAAATAGATCTTTCCACAGTTTAACCTTTAGACATCAGGGGGTGGAGAAATCAGAAGAGGAGAAACTAATCTTCTGATCTTCCTTCTGCACACTCTCCCCAGTGTCAGCCCATCTAACCCTTCCAGAAAGTCCAACGTTCAAGCAAGGAAAATTTTACAAGAAGAATCACCTTGATTAAAGAGTTGCCAGTGGCAGAACTCCATTCACAGTGATAATGGAACACCAAGTTTCTATTATACTGACACACTTATTTACTTAAGGAGTATTTTCATGTTTGGAAAAGAACTGGCATGCGAAGGGAATGCTTCCAGCTCTGCAAACCCTTCTGAAGAACAGGGCTCTTCACCAAGCACAGTGTAAGACCTGCACAGGTGCCTCTTGGCTCCCACTCTTGGGTGAATTTACTCTTAAAAAACTATCTGAGAGGCATTCCAGCAGGAATTTTCAGATTACTAAAAGAAATCCAGCAATGAGCTTTAGCAAACTTTTTTTTTTTTTTGCCCCTTGTATGTAGTTTCTAAAGCTACATAAGCCCAGAACTATTCCAGACCCAAGGACAGGGGTGTATCCCTAGGAAATGCACACTTGGATTTATGGGTTGGGTTTTTTTTAGTTCTTCCAAGTTTACAATTTTTGCTGCTAGGCAACAGGGGAAAAAATGGAAAGGCAAGATATCTGCCTTTAAATATTAGTAGCAACAGGAAACGAGAAGAAATGGAACACCACCACTCATCGTTCCCAAAGGATCTTAAAGCGTGTCCTTGTCAATAGGAGGGGACAGTAAAATTTGCCAGTTCCCTCACTTCAGTAAATAAAGGCTGCCCCACTCCCAAGCCTGCGGGTGTCAGCCAGGAACACAGCAAGGCCTCATGGCCATCCGTCCAGCTTTCCCCAGCCACAGCCTTACAGATGCCACACAGATCCACCATGGAAAACGAGGGCAACGGCGGTCCCCTTGGACCTGTTTCACACCGCTTCACTTCCACACCGACGAGTAACCTTTGCCACAAAACACCACGCGTGTCCACAGCCCAGGCTCAACCCTGAGAAAGGGCCACCAAAGCCTGCGGGACAGCAGCTCTGGGTCTGGCGAGGACCCGCCGGGACCTTACCTGTCGCTGCTGGTACTGCTGCTGCTGCTGATGGAGTCGCTGCTGGAAGATCTGCTCCTGGATCCGCTGCCACTGGGGGAGCGGGTAGGCCTGGAAGCCTGGCTGGCCAACCGCTGCGGGGACTGGGTCCTGGACTGGGACGAATGCGGCGACCGGCTCCTGCTGTGCTGGTAATTCCTCTCCGGCCTTCTGCCTCGTACCTCCCGCGTAATCTCATCCCTGTAGATATCCCTGTGTACCACACTGGGCAATGTAAACTGCTCCCGGGCCCTAGGTTCGTAACGGGGGTCATGAGCATCAAAACGGTTTGGACTTCGGCTCCGTGAAGTGTAATAGAGCCCATGTTGTAAAGTCCGCTCTCGAGGGTCTCTATAGTAATCCTGATCGTAATGTCTCGTCCGATCAAATCCTCCCGTCCCCCGCTCATGGTGTCCATAGGCACTATGTTCATAAGCACGCTCCCTGTTATCTGAAGCCCTGCATTTAGGAAGGGGGAAAAATACTGCATCAGAACGGGGCGAGCACAGCTCTCAGCACATCATGCAAACATTCACGTCAGCACTGAACTTCTCTTTGCGACTGCTCCTCCGCTAAACAGCAATAACCTAGCAAGCCAACACTGACAAAAACATGTTACTGGACTCCAAAGTTATGTCTGTATACAATACAGCTGAGCAATCAATTTTGGTTTAATCACAATATTGGGCTTTCATGACCAGCATCTTGCCTGCACAGGAAAAAAATACTCCCTTCCAGTGCAGAATCCTCACTTCAGTTCTGTTTGGGCTTTTGGGGGTTTTTTGTTTGTTTGATTTTGTTTTTGAATTCAGTAAACAAGAAAAACATCATATCTGTCGACATCACGATTCACTTCCCCCTCCTCCATTTTTGCTTAAGAGCTTCACAATTTTTTTTCAGGAATTTGGTTAATTACTGGAGCTCTTCTAATTATCCTTCTGCAAAAATGGCATCGCAAATGGGGCTGTAGCCATGAAAGCCTCTGTGCAAAGCATGACCCAGAGATAAGAAGCTGCTTTCAAAAGGGATAGCACAACCCACAGAGAAGACCCAGAAAATCAGGGGTTTTCTTGTTGCTGTTCTAAAATATTTCACCCTCTTAGAGGGAATTTTGCTTTTATCATCTGCTACGCTCAGGTCTCATCAAAGCTGCGTTCACTAAAGTATTTCAATTACTAAGGTCAGAATATTTAAATTGTCAGGGTGCAAGCCCCCAAAAGAGACTAAGACCCTACACAAGGAGAATAAATTCACTTTGTCAATAGGTGTTTTGGTTTGTTGAGACTGCTGTGGTTACTGCAATCACACAAGTTCTATCTCCACCGAATTTCAAGCAGCTAAGCTCCATTTCGTTTCAGTATTTCAACCATTGTGTATGTCAGTTGAGAAAGGCTCTATGTTCTGAGAAAGTTAGTGTGATCTCTCACATCAAGAGATAGTAAAACTGACAGATAAAGTTAAAAGAATATCACAAACAGTTTAGTCCTCTAATTTAGACAAGTACCAGGACGGTATGTCTAAGCTCTGCCTGCAAAATGGAAGATCAAGAATGATGATACTGAATGCTTAAAAAATATTGGCAAAATTCTAAATATGTCAGGGTAGCCAAAGTTAATTTAAAAATTTAATTATCTAGCTTATGAAGGACATTCCAACCTTTTTTTTTTCCAGCCTTCTCTCTGATTCTTCCCTCAGAATCAATTATTAGTCACTTCAATCCCCTGAATCCTAATAACCCAATTCTGCCTCACACTTCCTCCTCCTCTCCTGCATCACAGGGCTGGCTTCTATTTAAAATGGCAGAAATAGCTCAGGTATCTTTTCAAAACTGAGAATGGGATTTTCGAGTCTTTTTCAATTAGAATCTCAGGACTTTCCTTCTGTTCCTTCTCCAATGAATCACTAGCTCCTCAATCCTCCAAACGTATTCCTCCTCTGTTGTTAAACCATGGCTCATTTTCAAGCTTTCTACAGAGCTATCTCCTGTTTTACCTGCATTTTTCCTCTCAAATTATATATTAAAAAAACTACCTAACCCATGCAACAGAATATCATTAACTGAGATATCTGCTTGGAATTCATTGTTGCCTTTCTGGTTTCATTATCTCTAGCTTGCAACAATGGCCTTTTGAAAGCTATTTCAGGATCTGGCACAAAAACNCCCCCTTTTTTGAAGGACCACGATCAACAATTTCATAAACGATTGCATTTAGCATCCTACAAAGTGTTAATCAGTGAGAGCTGATTTAATGAGGGAAAAGAAAAAGCAGTATTTTCTAGAGGGTTACTGCTATATAGCTGACATAAAAGAACAAAGTCCTTATCCGTGAGAAGGACACAGAAGACAGACAGAGGAGCTAGCAGAGCTGAAAATCTAATGGCTACAGTGCTTTTTTGATTTATCTATTAGTACTAAGTACTACTGGAGTTAGTGGAAAGAGAGGGTTTGACTCGGGTTAGGAGAGGGGCTAATATACACAGGGCAGGACATACCAACCTTTTCCAAGTGTGGAAACACGACCTATATTCCCAATTAAATCTAGGGAGAGAATTGTGAACATAACTTCCCCAATTTTGGCCCCTCTTACAGGGGTAATCCACCTTCTTAATGGGCAAGGGTGTCAAATGATATTTTAGATGAACCAACAAGAAAAAAAAAAATTTAAAAAATCTTAGTGATAAGACAAAAAAAAAAAAGAAAAATTCCACTGGAAGGAAGCAGTCCCAGACTGAAACCATAACTCTGAAACCCCCAGACTTCTTTCTTGAGACAGTAGGCACTTAAATAGATCCATTATTTTAATTTCCAGCCCTATGTCTGAATCAAGCAGCTGGTAGAAGATCACCCAAGGCTCGAGGGCTCTCATCGCTGCTGGCCAGCAGGCATCCTCTAGCCGCCTTTGTAACCATCCAGCCCCGTCACTTTTCGCTGGCGTATCCACAAACTGGTGTTAGCACCACGTCCTTAAAACTAACGTACGCTTAATGTGGAGCAGCAAAGAGCTTTTTAAGAGACTAGATAGTAATCCACTCCCCATGGCTACTGGCGTCTTGACTGTATAGCATCCAATAAATTCAAGGCAGTAGTTCTTATCCCAGCATTAAAAAAAAAAGAATATGACTATAATTTCCAAAATTTAGTAATGTCCATCATCTCTTTTTGCCAATACCATCAGAAAGAATAATCCCAGTAACTTGGAAATGATGTAGATCCAAAATGGAACCATCACAAGCTGCCTTCGGTCTTCTCCATCCAAGCGTTATTCCCACGGCTAAGTGGTGTCTGTAGAATCCAAGGGGCTGCATCATTAACGTCTACTAGAAATTTTGTGGTGCCAATCCAATTAACATACCAACTGCGTACAGTGAGAACTGAGAGCTAGGCATCGAGCTTGCACAGCATTTTAGGTTCTAGTATTCCGAAGATACTCCACAGAGAGCTTCACCACATGTTGTAGAGTAAGATAGCTCCATCTGGCAGCAGGGATACATCCGAGCAAGGCCTTAATATTATCCAAGACATGGAATCGTTACGTCTAGAAAAGAGTAACTCCAATATCGATGCTGGCCAAAGGAAATCTTCCATCTTAAAACCACCTCATTTCGAGTGTAGATATCCAACCAGCTGCAGAACACATCCTCTATGGATCCACAAGGTACCAGCCATTGGGATAGAAATCACTTCCGTTTCCAACCCAAAATAGGAAACATAGATAATTCCCAAAATTTCAAATCCATCTGGGGGCCCTAGATACGAGTTTGTGTTTCTCACCATATCAAATACAAAATACCTGCCTAGAGAAACCTTGGAACTTACCCATCAAGTCTCCGCTCATAACGTCCTTCCCGTGCATGAAGCGATGGGGGGGGCCCGTAAGTGGGCCCCCCACCACCTCCTCTGAACCCAGAAACCTCTCTACTACGAGATGCTATGGAAACTGTATCATCCAATCCCCGAGCAGCACTGGGAATGGTTCCTGGTTCATTATAATCCGTCCGTAGGTCTCTATCTCCCATTTTGTTGACAGAGTTGTGTGCCTTCTGCGCACTTTTGATGTCCACAAAATCCACAAACGCTGCCACTCCGCCTTCCGACCCCCTCTTGGGGAGGATTTTGACGCTTTCGACACGTCCATATCTGGAAGAAAAGCAAAGCAGAGCACGTAGGTTAGTGCTGGTAGAAAAGTAAGGACCCCATTTCGTTTCATTTCATTTGCCTCCTGCAAAAGCAACAGTGGTTTCAAACTGCTCGCCCTTCCCAAGAAAATCAATCTCAGAGCACCATGGAGGCTGGGAGATGCATTTTCAAAGAGAGGGAAAAAGGCATTTCTAGAGGGGGAAAAAGCCACTTAAAACTTTCTATCTTTATGTGTGTAATTCCTCTCTTTTGGTCAGCCTGCCATAAGATTGCCCTTTTTATACTAACACAGCAACAGCAGCACAAGGAAGAGAAAGGTTTCCACAGTCAGAGCAGCCCTTCTCGTTTTTCATCTGACAAGCAAGACATAATTAAAACAAAACTGTGTCACAACAAGTAAAAAGAAAGACAATCCCACAATTTTCTGGAGGAAAAAATGACCTTGACACAGCAATTCCACTATTCCCATCTATATTTAATCCCTTCAGCACTCAAACGCGAGTCTGCAGGATCGTTCTGAGGATCGTTCCAGATCTCAGACCCATTTATTTCCACCAGCCTTGCAGGATGCTTCTGAAGTGCGGCTGAGACAGGCACCTCCAAAGCAGGCTGCATCCGGGGTTGAATTTCACATCCCCATCATGGATTCTGGGGTTGAACTTCACATCTCCCACCACAGATTCTGGGGTTCAACCTCACATCTCCCACCATGGGATTCTGAGAGTCAACCTCACATCTCAGCCACACAACAGGCAGACTGAGGACAGCCAACAGGAACGTGCCACTACCTTACTTTATGTATGTTAAATAACTGCAACACAGCCACTCACAGAGGAGTGAATGTCTATGTTAAAAAGTAAAACCAAACATGTTTGTGCACATAAGAAAACATGATGCAAAAAAAGTTTTAAATAACTTTAGTCAGCTCATAGTAGAAAGGGTAAAATGGGAAGTGTGAACACAGCAACAGTTTAAAACCACCGAGAACTGCAGATCACATTTTGGTCGCTCATTTCTCCCAGCCAAGAGATTTTGAGTAAGACAGGTAAAGGCTTTGAACTGCAGTTGTTAATCCATGACAAAAGGAGGCAAAAAGTGTGGTTTTGAAGGTGCTGACAAACCGGGAAGTGACAAACAAATAAAAAACTACTCAAGAAAAATTTTTAAACTCATGAAGAACTATTGCAGAAGCTCTTCTCTCCACAAAGGCAGCATGATGGAAACAGAACTTCAACATGAGAAGCTGTTTCCAGCTCTACATGTAGGAGTAAGCCAAAACAACTGCCTCTCTGTGGAGCAAGCGCTGTCAGAACCCGCCCCTGCTTCACGCTTGGCTTTCCATACACCTTAACATTTCATCAGTGTTGGATGACTAATCCTTAAATACGATCTGAGAACCTGCCCAGCTGACTTCTCAATCCAGTCTGACCTACTACACTTTATACGTGATCTGGTTTGGATTTAGACCTCATTTTCCTCTGGTTTATATCCCACTCAGTATGGCACAATGGAATACAGAATCACAGAACCATTGAATCATTACGGTTGGAGAAGACTTTTCAGATCATCAAGTCCAACTGTTAGGCTAACACTGCCAGGTCACCACTGAGCCGTGTCCCTCAGCACCACAACTCCACATCTTTTAAATCCCTCCAGGGATGGTCCACCACTGCCCTGGACAGACTGGGCCAATGTCCAACAACTCTTTCCAGGAAGAAATTGTACCTAATGTCCAACCTAACCTAAACCTCCCCTGGCACAACTTGAGGCCATTTTCTGTTGTCCTACTGCTTATTCCTTGGGAGAAGAGACCAAACCCCACTTTGCTCCAACCTCCTGTCAGGGAGTTGGAGAGGGCAAGAATGTCTCCGTAAGACTCATTTGCTTCAGGTTGAACAACCCCAGTTCCCTCAACTGCTCCTCACAAGACCTCTGCTCTATATTGCAAACGAGCATCTTTCAAGTCAAAAAGCACATTTTCAGGTACAAAAAGGCCACATTATGGGTGGCATTCCTACGCTATGCAGAGCAGAGCTTCAGCCTTTGTGCTCCAGGGTACAGAACAGTGATGTTAATTCTCAGGAGCTTCCTAACGTGGGATACCAAACTGATGCACTGGTTACTTTTTATTCTAATTAAAAGCTGGAAGAAGCAAATTATGGCAAATGGTACTGCAGGAAAGATGTTTCTTGAAATCTGCTCTTCTGAAGCTGGATATAGTTATCTTGCCTTGAAGGCAAGACGCAGAAAGAGCAGAAAGGTCGAGGATATGGTTAATAAAATCTGTACGAGGAAAAAACAGGCTAATTAGATGTGCCACATGTAAAAAGAGAAGAAACAGGAAAGGAAGAAGGGGGAAGGAAAACAGGAGCCTGTTTGAAAAAATGTTCATGCCATGAATGAATATGACAAAAAATATGAAAAATAATTAAATATCCTTGGTAGCATCAACCTATAACACATTTCAGCAGCATATCTACAGACAACAAAGGAAAGATGTAAACAGGACAGAGCACTCAAACTCATACCCATTGAGCTTTTCTCCTAGAGAATGCAGTTACAGAAGTGACTGGTTAGAACACGTACTCTCCTTTTGCTCACTGTTTACACATTGCTTCTGGCAACAGGAGCCTGTACTTTGTCTGCAGTCTTTGGGAGAGGAACTAAGTATACTAAAGCTAAGTATAAGAACTAAGATAAAGTATCTTAGCACTGCTCAAAATAACCAAAATCTCAGTTAACCTTCTGACTGCAGCCACCACAGCCAATGTTGGATGAAGTCACATCAGAAATAGGCTCTGAAGGGCTTCCCTTCCCACTCACCATCCTGACAGTTCTTTTATTGCCTAATTCTGAAATCATAACACATACATGTTATTGTAACATATGCACAGACCTCAATTATTTTTCTTTTGCTACAGAAGATCCAGAATGTGTTGAAACGTTCAAACATTGGAGCTAATGCTGCCCAGAAAGCACAGAAGATACAGAATATCGACATTATATGCTCCTCATGTACCAACAAAATCACTCAGCAAACAAACAACTCTTGCAGCCAGAGCTTAATTTTTATATTGGGAAAAGTGTGCTCTCGTTGTCATTATTAAAAAATTATTTCTTTTTTTTTTAATTTTGTAAATCAGATATGGATTGGGGAGGCTACAACTGTATTCCACCACAGCCACAGAGCTACATCACCCCACTCAGAGACAGCACGATTTAATCCACCCGTTATCCAGATACATAAATATACGTCGCGCTTTGGTGTCCTGCTCCATNGGGGGGAGGAGGAGAAAGGGAGAAGACGGGGGAGGATGAAAGGAAACCGAGAAGGAGAGGGCCCTGAGTATTCAAGACCAGCTGCTAGGAGAGGAAGGTTTGCATTTTCCTTGCCCCAACGCGGTGCTGTGATTACACACATCCTTCGGTCCCCCACCGTGAAGATTAATCTGTCTAGTGATCCGGCCCAGCCCCACCCGTTGGCGCCTCTCCGAGCTGCTCCCGTCTTGGCAGATGCTGCTGGGAGGAGGAAGACCGCAGCGAGGGGAAAGGAGGGGAGATCTGCAGTGCTGCATCACCAGACAGCTTTACTGCAGCAGAATAATACGTTACAAGTTAAAAAAAAAAATTAAAACCAGCAAAACCCAATCCCTTCTGGAGGGCTGGGGGAGGAAAGGCAGCAGGAACACTCCGCGTTGCGTTACGTGGCTCACACGTTGAGGCAAGATGGAGGCGAAGCCGCTCCAAGGAGCAACCTTTGTCCGGATGCTGAGGGCTGGGAAGAGGGGACCAAGGACAAGGGGAGGCATCGCTGCGACCTTTGGTAACGTTCACAGAGCGGCTCCTCTCAACCTCTGCCTCGTATCCTTCCACCTGTGTGTCAGCCTTTTCCAAGAAGGCTGCGTTTCACAATCGCTGGCAGAAAACAAAGAGACGCCTTCGCTCGGCTCCAAACAGAAACAGTTCGCAGGCCCTAGCAGAAACAAGGCTTTTTAGTGCCTCTTCCCGTCTGCAACCCATGCCGGTTAAACATTAGCTCCGTATCGTTACGCAGGTGGCCGAGGCCGTATTTTCGGAGGGGTTTACAGTTCAACCAGGAGCAGAGGAGACGCGGACGAGCGAGGGCTGTTATGTCACCGAGCCCCTCCACCAGCACAGCGCTCGGCTGCAGACACAGACCTAGAGGCCCTCGGAGGAAGAAAAGTTGCTCGATAATCACTGCTCGAACAAAGCCACACTAATCCAGCTCCTCAGACAAAGAAAAGGAATTCATAATTCAAGCATTATCGGTTTATTCACTGTAGATCAAAGCACCTCTACAATCAAGCAGCTGAAATGTCTCTGGGCTCTTGGCATGGCTGCTCAGCATGTTTCTCTGGCTCTCCAGCCCTTCCTCCTCCCCAGCTCTTCCTCCCCGGGTTGGGAAATGCAGCCTCCACCAACGTGAGGCCGGGCAGGTTCCTCCTCCCCGGGGACGGGGCCAAGGTGTCACCAAAGTCACACCTCACGCTACAACTTTCCCTGCACAAGGGCTCCAGCACCCTCAGCACCCTCACCTTTCCGTTTCTCATTAACCATTTCATCTTGAGCGCTGGCTCCAAACATTCCTTTTTCTGCACAGTCTCTGTGATTCCCAAGCAAAAGCCTTTCAAAGAAAGGATGGACTAGGGGAAAGCCAGGCAGAAAATGTTTAGTAAGCAAATGTTACCATCTAGCTGCAATATTTTATGACCCAATTAGGATTTTTACAGGGTGATACATACAGGATTGGAAATGGTAGGTCAAAACCAGGGATATTTGCTTTTTGCATTTAAACCAGATCCCACTTTAAATCCTATTACCTCCCTGTTTCTCATGCTGAGCTCCCCCTGAGCTCGTGAAGACCTTTTATACCTTTTAACCATTTTCACCACTGCACGCTTCTGCAGATCAGCCACAGCCCAGTCTGAAAACCTTCCCCATATTTTTATTTAGAAGCCAGCACAACGCTACGCTCCAGATCCTACTAAATGCAAGACACACTGCAAGATCACAAATAACACAGAAGGGTTTTATGCTGGTTTCTGCGCTGCTCATTAAGAGCATGATCTGACAAGACATTCTGATACAGCAGGATGTTGGAGTATTTTACATTCACTCTGACTAAAGCCAGGTATCTGCAGCCATCTGAAAAGCCTGGGTGATTTTTCCATGCCACGCTCAAACTCCTTCCTCCTCCACCATTATATAACCCAGGCAAGCCCCAGCCTGCATTATTCAGTGAAACGCTCACACAGCTTGAAGCTTTCCTTGGCCAATCACATTCCTCTTGCTTTGTTGTTATTTCATAACAAAATAATGTGACCTGAAATAATACTTCTCCAGATGTCTGTGCCTCTTCTCTTTATGCCTAACTCCAAATGACTGCAAATATCCCATGCCAGGGGCGAATCCAGTCCTGCATAAAGCAGATCTGCTCCAGACAGAGGGAAATGCTAGGTGTGCAAATCCTAAGCTACCATGAAGCAGGTTGCTATCATCAGCCCCACTAGGACTTTCAGCCAGGCTGCCAAAGTCTGCTGAACTCCACCAACATTAGTTCTGCGGTCTTCTGAACTCCACCAGCATCACTTCTGGGGTCCTCTGCTATCATGGACACTGATTTCACAGTCTAAGCACCTGCCCCACCACACACCTACTTCCCATCCACACCATACACACAATACCACGCCAGGAGAGCAGCAGAACCCACTGTGCTGTGGCCTTACCACACCAAGCCATAGCAACACCTGTCCTGAGGAAACCCTGCTCAGCTTCCAGCATTGCCAATTCACGACATGAACTGCACAGTGAGCATCTCCTGCCTGTCCCACCCGCAAAAGTGGTGTTTTATATTCACCACTGTCCAAGTTCCTAAGCCAGCAACAATAAAAGGACTTGTGTCCTTACACAGGCATCAGCAAAGAATAAGGCGACTGTAACTGAGCACAACGAGGGCATTAATGTACTACATAAAACATAGAATAGTTATAACATGCTTAGCCCAAGAAAATGACATACCCTCATGTTCCATGTGTCAGATTCGTTACAGACACACCATTTACTTGCCACAAAATATATTTACATACTTCAAAACTGTTATTAGAAAGAGAATTTCATATCAAGAGTGAAAGGAGATGGAACTGCACCAGCTGAGTGGCACAAGTCTTTGGGATTATGCTCTGCTTCAAGTCATGCAGAGTATCAGCTCCCTATCTGCCAATGTCATCTGTGCCTAGCATGAAAGGAAGATGTGAGAACTTACAGAATAAAGAATCATATAATTATGGAGTCATTAAGGTTGGAAAAGACCTCCAAGACTGAGCCCAGCCATTAGCCCAGCACTGCCAGGGCACCACTAAACCATGTCTCTCGGCACCACATCTACTCCTCCAGGACAGGTGACTCCACCACTGCCCTGGGCAGCCTAAGCCAGGCCCTGACAACCCTTTCAGGGAAGAAATTGTTCCTCACGTCCAACCTAAACCTCCCCTGGCACACCTCTGACAACAGGCTGTTTCCTCCTGTGCAATTGTTTGTTAGCTGGGAGAAGAGACCAACCCTCACCTCACTCCAGCCTCCTTTCAGGGACTTGCAGAGAGTGAGAAGGTCTCCCTTGAGCCTCCGCTTCTCCAGGCTAAACAACCCCAGTTCCCTCAGCTGCTCCTCACAACACTTGTGCTCTAGACCCTTCGCCACCTTCCTTGCCCTTCTCTGGAAGCACCTTAGTGGCCTTCTTGGAGAGAAGGACCCAAAACTGAACCGAGGATTGGAGGTATGGAATCTGAACAAAATACCCTCAAAAATGCACAGACTGCAATATTGGGGTTAGGTCCCATCATAAATACAGTAGTGATCTGCAACAGACAGCAAACCCAAAGACAGACCATAAAGAAACCTGTGCACAGGGCTGGGAGGAAAATAATGCAGGTTAATTGACTTGTATCTTGATAGAAACAACAAGGAGAATTCTAGAGTCCTGGAAAACTATGCTTAAAATCAACTTTAGCAAAGGTGGGGGACTGTCACCTGATGAGTCACAATTGCTTGGCTTTGCAGGACTGTCACTCAACCCCAGAGAATTTGTCAAACGATATCTCAAATGCTTAATGACAAATATGGTCACGTACAGGCAGGCACCAGCCTTGGCCAGCAGCTGCACTGAAGGGAGGCCAAGAGCACTGTTTACTATGAGCAACTTGACACGCTCTGCACTCAGAACACCAGAGCACTCAGGAGACCAGGCATCCCTCAAGACAACATACAGGGATTTCAGTTCTACCTGGAAAACAGAGAACTAGCTACTCAGGGCTGTGGTGAAATACTGTGAGTGTTTAACATACATACAGGCACATGACCTTTGGAAGAGCCCAAGAGCAGCATTTTGTAACACACCTCCAAACACCTGAAATCCCTTCAGTGTTCTGAAGAAAAAAGTTGAAGTGACAAACCCCGCTAGGACAAGGGTACCAGCACGCAGGCTGCCAGCAGTGCATGGAGCTCTTCCAGCAGAAGACCTCTCTAGAGGAGACTCGATGTATGGCACAGGCTCCTCTTCCCTACAGCTGCCATACTGCATTAAAGATGACTAAAAATAAAACAAATTAAATGCCTCTCTAATTCTACTTTTCTCAGCACAAAATCATAGAATTACAAAACCATATAGATTGGAGAAGACCCTTAAGATCACTGAGTCCAACTGCTAACATAACACTGCCAAGTCCATCAGTAAACCATGTCCCTCAGCACCACATCTCCATGGCTTTTAAACCTACTCCACCACTGCCACAGGCAGCCTGGGCCAGGGCTTGACAACCCTTTTAGGGAAGAAATTGTTCCTCATGGACAACCTAAACCTCCCCGGCAGAAATTTAGGCCATTTCCTCCCATCCTGTCACTTGTTCCTTGGAAGACCAACCCCCACCTGGCTCCAGCCTCCTTTCAGGGAGTTGCAGAGAGAGAAAGTCTCCCCTGTGCCTCCTCTTCTCCAGGCTAACCAACTCCAGTTCCCTCAGCTGCTCCTCACAACACTTGTGCTCTAGACCCTTCCCCACCTTCCTTGCCCTTCTCTGGACACACTCCAGCACCTCAATGTCCTTCTTGGAGTGAGGGGAACAAAACTGAGCCCAGGATTGGAGCTGTGGCCTCCCGAGTGCCCAGTGCAGGAGGCCAATCCCTGCCCTAGTCCTGCTGCCACACTAGTGCTGATCCAAGCCAGGATGCTCTTGGCCTTCTTGCCCACCTGGGCACTGCTGCCTCATCTTCAGCTGCTGGTGACCAACCCCCACAGGTCCTTTTCCTCTGGCAGTTTCCAGCCACTCTGCCCCAAGCCTGGAGCATTCCTGGGGTGGTTGTCAGCAGGACTCGGCACTTGGCCTTGTTGAACCTCATCCCACTGGCCTCAGCCCATTCAGCCAGCCTGGCCAGATCCCTCTTGGAGAGCCTCTGGACCCTCCAGCAGCTCAACACTCCCAACCTGAATTGACATAGTCTGCAAACCAACTTGATGTAGTCTACAAACTGACTAGGGATGCCCTTGACCCCCTCATCCAGATCACTGATAAAGATATTAGAGAACATGCTCTGGTATTGAGCCCTAGGGACCACGAGTCATGACTGAACTCCATTCACCACCACCCTCTGGGCTCAGCCATCCAGCCAGTCTTCGACCCGGCAAAGCGTATGCCCATCCAAGCCATAAGCAGCCAGTTTCTCCAGCAGAATGCTGTGGGCTTTACCCAAGTCCAGGTAGACAATATTCACAGGCTTTCCCTCATCTACTAAGCAGCTCATCTTGTCATAGAAGGAGATCAGGTTAGTCAAGCAGGACCTGCCTTTCATAAACACATGCTGACTGGGTCTGATGACCTGGTTGTCCGGTACATGACATGTGATGACACTCAAAATTATGTTCTCCATAACCTTCCCTGGTGCCAAGGTCAGGCTGACAGGTTTGTAGTGAGTCAGTAAAGGAGATCCTCCCCAGATCCTCCTTCTGACCTTTCCTGTAGATGGGTGCCACACTGGCTAACCTGCAGTCAACTGGGACCTCCCTGTGTAGCCAGGACTGCTGATACATTATGGTAAGTAGCTTGGTGAGCACTTCTGCAGCTGCCTCAGATCCTTCGGTGGATCCCATCCAGCCCCATATACTTGTGTGTGTCTCAGTGGTGTAGGTCACTGACCATTTCCCCTTGGATTATGAGGGCTTCATTCTGGTCCCTGTCCCTGTTGTCCAGCTCAAGGGACTGGGCACTCAAGAGAATAACTGGTCTTACTACCGAAGACTGAGGCAAACAAGGTGTTAAGTACCTCGGCCTTTACCTCCTCCTTGCCCATGATGTTTCCCCTTGCATCCAATGGAGGATGGAGATTCTCCTTAGTCCTCCATTTACTGTTACTGTATTTATAGAAATTCACAGAAGCATTTTTGTCTTTTACAGCAGTAGCCAGAGCAAGGTCTAGTTGGGCTTTGGCCATTCTAGTTTTCTCCCTGAATTACCTCCTAATATCCCTGTGGTGCTCCCGAGTGGGCTGAGCCTTCTTCCGCAGGCCATAGGCTTTCATTCTCCTCCTGAGTTCCAGCCAGAGCTCCTTCTTCAAGGATGTCCAACCTTCCAGGAACCCTTTGCCTTTCAGGACTGTCTCCCAAGGGACTCTACGCAATCAGGCCACTAAATAGGTCAAAGTCTGTCCTCAGGAGGTCTAAGATCTGGTGACCCCCCTCCTTCCTTCTCTGAGAAGTAACCCACAAACCCTCAACGCTATCACCATCAGTAAGCTCTAGATAATCAAACCCTCCCTAACACAGAGAGCCACCCCACCGCCTCTCCTTCCTGGCCTATCCCTTCTGAGCAGCTTAGAGCCACCCACTGCAGCGCTTCAGTTGTGCAACTCAACCCACCACGTTTCCGTGACAGCAACTACATCATAGAAGCTTCCAGTGTCTCCTGTTTGTTTCCCACGCTGCGGGCACTGCTGCAGATAAACGGCTGGTTTTGGAAGGGTAAGCGTTCTGGGTGATGGTGAGTAGGACAGCTCGTCAGCCAGCAATAAATCCACACAAGGTAAGGCTTGGAAAACCTCTATGTTCCCAAAGCCAGGCTAAATGAAAGCTCCTCACAGCACAAGGAGCTCTGGTTTTCAGGCCATCCCGAGAGCAGACCTTGTGACAGCAGTGATTCAGAAACATGTCCTAATTACCAAGCTCCCATAATTTTCTAGATTGCAACCTGAGATGCTGTAAAACCTGTTTAGGGTGATCGTTATTGGCTTGGCAACCTTCGGCGGGGAGAAAAGCAACGTTCTTCAGGGCATTCTCTGCAGCAGTCCTAGCAATAAAGCTCTTCAGGGAAACCTCAACATTCAGGAGCAGAAACCATCAACCAGGTTTGGAAGCTCGGTCAGATTGCTTACGTGACTGGGGTGAGTTCTCAAACACGATGTTCCTGACTGCCTCCTCCTGCCCCACCACCCAACTTACTCAAATCCAGACCACTCGTAGGCTTTGCAGCTCCCTTTAGCCCCCAAGAGCACTCAATGGGAAACCTCCCAGCTCTGACTACAAACAGGGGTTTTGTTAATGAGATACAGCACGTGTTCCTGCCACGCACTGACAACAGCCAGGGCTTTTGTCTACACTCGTAATCCCTCCCCGAGAGATGCCAAAGTAGGAAATTAAGAAGCTAGCATAGGGACATTCACTGACACTTCTGATACCTCTGCTATTTAAGAGGAACACGCTTGACACATCAGATAGTCTGGCAGGTAACTCTGTGATGAACTAAGAGCTGACTTCTTGCTTTACAGCTCAGCTGAATGCTCCATTTTAAGACACAAAGTAAGAGCGATTCCTAATTAAGACATTTTCTTTATGCCTTTATTGCAAAGTCACCATTTGGACTTTATTAATATTAATAAAAAAATGAATTACTATGAACAACCAGAGAGGAAAGAAAGAGAACACTTGAAACTGTTTATTCATGGTTGCTACTCCTTCCAATAGTCAACAGAGCAGGAAATTTTTCTGCAACCCCCATGACAAAATATTTTGCCACAGGTAAGCTGTTCTAGTTCATATACGAGGTGAAACTTGAACAGAGATAGAGATCACTTCCTCTATAACACCCCCACAGCACAGAACAGCATTCAGAAGGAGTCCTAGCGACATTCCGACCTGATGAAGATGACAGAGGGGGCCAGGTGGGTCCATGCTTTGGGCACTAGGATTGCACAAAGCCACAGGAATACAAAAAGCCTCAGCTTGTCTTCAGCAACATCTCACTGGGCTGCATTTAAGATCCTCGCCCAAGTCAGCAGTTCCACTGCCGGTGACATCAGCCTAACCCAGCGTTGCATCAGACCATCCACAGGCTGCAGTCAGGAGGCAAAGCTCCACCAAGCTGGAATGAAAAGTCACCAAGTTAAGGCTAAGTAAGCGCAGCTAAGAATCCAACTTTCTCATCTGCATGGCCACCTCCGCTGTCCAGAAAGGAGGCAGAAGCTCTGTTATTAAGGAGCTTCTCCTGGTTGTCGCTTATGCACACGAGCATCTGTGGCAGGGCTTGCTGGTCATCATTAAAAACAGAGGGGGGAAAAAAATCCAAGTGGCTTTGTGAGCAAAAATAATGAAGACTCATTTCTTATGGCTGCATGTCTTGAGGTTGAATTCTCCAGCATCCAATAACTGCCAGTTCCCACTGCAGCTTTTCCCACGGTCAGGAACACCTCTCTCCCATGCGGATTCTTTAATGTCTAATAAGGATTGCGCTCCCACTGCAGCTTTTCTCTCCATGGGGCCACTAATAAGGTCTCTCTCCTTTATTAAACCTCCTTGTTTTCACAAAACTCAAAAGGAACGTTGTATCTCTGGGGCTGTGAGCATCTCCTTCACCCTCCAGTTAGGCTGAAATGGGCTAAGGGCTTCAAAACTGATTAGAGAAACTATATATGCGGGCAAGATCACCTCAGCCTTGATCCCCAAGCAGATCACAATAAATACAACAATGCAAAGCTTCAAGAGGTTAAAAAAAAAAAAAACCTAGTGGAAACTCTGCATGTTCAGCTGTGCTGCATCAAGTACAACACACTGTGATTCTTTATCCACCAGCCCACGCAGATGTGCAGCATCACGTTACTACACGCTAGACACAGAGCCGCTGAATTCCATCTCCAGGGCATTTCTTCTTCCAGCTTAAAGCATAATCTCCAGATTTGCTTCAAAAATACAGGTGCTGATAGGCTACAGTAAATGTTTTCTGCACAGGAATTGCTCAGGCCTGTTCTTTTGCAGGAGTGGAACCTCATGAAGTTCAACCAGGACAGGTTAGGGGTTGACCTGGTGGAAAGCAGCTCTGTGGGGAAGGACCTGGGAATCCAAGTCGCCCGTGAGCTAGAAATGTGCCCTCGTGGCCAAGGCAGCCAATAAAGAACAATGTGACCAGCAGGTCAAAGGAGGTTCTCCCTCCACTCTACTCTGACCTAGTCAGGACACAGTTGGAGCCCTGGCTCCAGTTCTGGGCTCCTCAGGTCCAGAGAGACAAGGAACTCGTGGAAAGAGTCCAGCAGAGGCTCCCAAGGCGCTGAGGGCACTGGAGCAGCTCTGGCAGGAGGAAAGGCTGAGAGCCTTTCTGGAGAAGAGCAGCCCCAGAGGGGAGCTGCTGAATGCTGAGCAAGAGCTGAAGGCTGGAGGCAAGAGGCTGGGGCCAGACTCTACTCAGTGGTGGCCAGGGACAGGCCGAGGGGCACTGGGGACAAACTGGAAGCCAGGAGGTTCCAGCTGAGCAGGAGGAGAAGCTTGTTTGGTGTGAGGGTGTTGGAACCCTGGCCCAGGCTAGCCAGAGAGGTTGTGGAGTCTCCTTCTGAGAGATTGCCAAGGCATCTGGAGGTGATGCTGGGCAAGCTGCAGTGGGTGACCCTGCTGGAGCAGGGAGGTTGGCCTGGATGATCCCCAGTCTGGGGTTCTGTGACCGATTTTAGGATTTGTTTGGATTCAATGTTAAGAAGACACTGCATCACAACTGTAGTGGACTCTGTTGATTAATCAAGTTTTTCGTTCTTACACAAAAGGGTAATTCCCCATCTCAGTTCTGCATCTCCAAGCCCTGCTCTGGATGTACTCAGCAGCAGATGGAGGAAAATGCAGAGTCATAACATTATGGTCTCCCTGCCACGCTGCAGAGTACTTTAAATATGCATCATCTTAAGGCTTCAGAAGTCTTTGTGCTCGCTCATTCATACTTCTCCAGTCAAACACAGACTTTACAACCTCTTCTCCAAAGCTTTTTATGTTATCCAGAAAATGGTATTTCAGAAGTAAATAAAGTTAATTTCTCTGCAGTCTCTCAGACCATCCCAAGTGAAGTGATTGTTCTTCTCCCTCAAACCACAACCCAGTTTGAACAAGCAGCCAGCTTCAGTTCAGCCAATAGGTCTGACAGCCTGGAATTAACTTCTGATAAAAAGCAGCCCCAGATCCAAGGACTTGCTTGCAGTCAAGTCATCAGTCCCAGAATATCACCTGCTCCTAGAAGGTTACAATCTTGAAACCAAAGAGGGAAAAAACTCCCATCACACTGAAAGGCAACCGGTTCTCAGCAAGCCCAGCCTCCTCAACACCCTGGACTAAAGCTGGCCAGCTGCTCCCACACAGCCACACCAGCCGTCACAAATACAGATGTGCAGATGTTATTTTGTTGGTTGGTGACTCAACACTACCTCCACCTTGGAGAAAGTGCTCGTTCCTGTGATTAAACCAACTGGCAGCACAACACTCAGCATGAGCCAGGTGTCAACCCAAAGAAACGCCTATTCCCTGCTGACAAGCACCTGGCAAGAGCTGGGCTCAGAGTGGGGTGTGTTGTCTGCAGTGACTACCTGTGCTCCAGGTGCTTTCTTCAGAGAGCAAGAGCTTCAAACTTCACACAACTGAGCTCCTGAGCCAGTCAGACTGTCATGTTTTTTATCTTTTGATGCAACTCTTAAGTCCAGGTTTTGCAAAGCTGAGCTGAAAACAGGCTAGCTTGAATTTCATCACAGTGACAGGTGAAGTTTCTCACCCTGGTTTTAGGGGCAGACCTAACAGAGGTCTTCCCATACCGAAGGATTCAGAAGGGTCACCAACAGAGCTCCTCTTGTGGTTCAAACCTACAGACAGCTACACCACACCATCCCCAACACAACCAGCTACATCACTGTAACCACCAGGAAAGCTGCTCCCTAATTCTATGCCATTTCAGTAATCACCATCAAATGCTTGCTTCCCAAAATAAGTCTGACACAAGCTAGGCAAAAGCATGAATTGCCAGCACAACTGAGGGGCTGTAATCTCTGAATGGATGCAGAGGAAGAGACGCTTCCTGAGCTCAGCTGCTGCCAAAACCCAGCAAATCTCGCCATACCCACAACCAGCATATCACCTACAGCATCAGTGGTGAAGCCATTTTCATTTCTGAAACGTGGCAACGCTTCTCTGTTTCTAACACTTCCAACAAGTTGTTTCAGAGGCAAGGAAAAGACCAAAGGTTTATTTAGACTCCCATTACAATGAGGTTACTGTGTGGATCGTTAGATCCCTAGATGCTTATTTAGCCTTTCTGAAAGCAGCATCTCCCACAGACAGACACAGAGCCCCTGAAATTAAATCAGACGTTGAATACATATACAAGGGAGATATTTATCCATCCTGAGCTTTTATTCTCCTCACAGTCAGGATGCTAACGAGGCCGGAAGACTTTTCTCCTCCAAAGACAACTACTTTAACCATACAACTTGGCAATTTATTTTCCCTATTTTACCCCATTAACTATTGCAGGTCACCCACAGCTGCCACAGAGAGCCAAAAGAGGGAACACTGAAATAAGCCTCTATGTGCTTTTTGGCAGCCATCACCATTAATGAGGACAGGAGGCATTCACACCAGCAACGAGAGCAGATGGACCTCAGCTCGGGGCTTTGTGCCGCGCGGAAGCAACGAGCATCTCACCAACGACATGTACACTGCAGTGGGGGAAACCTGCAGCAGGATGTGAAGTTCCTCTCAATGGACAGAAAACACAAGCAACTGGCTCAGTTTTGTACCTGGAGAAGAAGTGAAGGTGAGTCCCTGCTTGCTAAATAAATAAAAGTACATTTACAATCTGGCAGTAGCCTTTTTAATGAGCTAAGAAATCATTTCAAACCCAGCTCTGAGTGGGTACCTGACCACTGCTTCACAACAAGAACTTGGTCTGAACCCTGCTCTATTTCCCATCACATCAGAGGGTAACAAAGGCCATGCAAGCTCTTCTATGTGGATACCCAAGAGGAGCACACACACATATCACCACTGTCTCCATCTGCAGAGAGAGCCACTGGTACCCAGCAGTGCAGATCATCTACTTGCACTCCTTCCAGAGATGTTTGGACTTAATCTGCTTTTTCAGTGCTGAAATGAGACTATGTTCAGGGCATTTTGATCACATCTAGAAGATGCTTCAGATCTAAGTGTGCTTTAAAAAAAAGTGCTTTCAGTTTTAAGGTGTTAACCTTCATTAAAAAGGGGAAGAGAAAGGAAGCAAAAAACCTTCCTTTCATTCTTAAAAGATTCCTGAGTCTTTAAACAGAAAGCAGTCATTAAGCAAACTGCTGCTCTCCTCCCATAACTAGCTTGTCTGAGAGGAAAATTCACGTTCCTTTCACATCCCAACTCTGCTGCACTCTGCTGCATTCCCACCCAAGTCACCAGGAAGGTTTGGAGCTCGGACAAGGCATGAATACACAAACTGTAGTAGAGAGCCAACCACACACAATGATACAGGACAAAATCCACCCTGAGAAGGATGCTGCCTCAACCAAATTCAGATTCATTGCCTTCATGTTCAATCTGTCCTGCTAACAGATCAGACTGCAGCAGGCCCTGGAATATATCCTGGTCTATTTAGGAAAGGCCTGCAGCAATGTTTACTCTTTTACTAAAGGAGGTTATCTTCACATGGCAGGATTTTGCTGATTGCAGGGGACAATTGCAGAGTGTTAGCAGGTTAAACAGTAACTATGGAAATGCAGACACCAAAGCACTTGCTGTGCTTTATTCATTGTACAGAAGTCTTCATCACAGCTTAATATGTTGCTGTAGAACAGTGCTGGAGATGGCTTTTGAGATTCGAGGAGACCAGTGCTGCCCTTACTCACCAGACAGAGAGAAAGGCAAAACCTCCTGCACTACTCAGTCACCAGATGTGGAATTCTACTGACTTGTTAGCAACAAAAAAGCAGCTTCTGTCTGATTTCCATTAACCGTTCAAGTAGTCTGCAGAACACTACAAAGCCTCCTGCCAAGGTAAGCCAGGAGGGTTGGTTGTACATTGTGAATTTCCATCTTCAGGCTCCTGTTCCTCCCACGAGGTTTCTCAATCAGCATGCTGAAGATGCAGCTAAACTCACAATCTTATTATGGAGAGTAATCATATTTTCTAGTTGATTCCTCAGTTCATTGTTTAGGAATGTTTGCCCATGCAGCTTTTGGTTTCAGGGCGTTCTCAGGCCTCACAAGTTCAATGAACTTAATAAAAAACACAAGGCAAAATATCTCACAAGTGCTTATTTTTGGTAGCTGCCAAAACCAGAACGTATCCGCCCTAGCAGCTGAACAACTCGCACCCTTGTTCCTGAAACCTTTAGTAGCCTAAAACCAGCCAAGGAGTGGGGGGGTGATCCATAGTTTTACCCCTTCCCAAACATCTTCAAAACACTTTGGTTTGATATTTACTATTTCTCAGGTGCACCTTCATGTACAGAAGGCATCTCCTCCTCCTCCTCACGGACCACAAACAGCGTGAAACCACTGCAATCCAAACCAGCCTGCAGTCGTGACACATCAGCTCAGGAAAACAAAACTCCCCAGGAGCCCCAGGTTCACCCTGACTCATCCACTCATCCAAAATCTGCAGCTTGCCCTCTGCTCAGCTGGATATTTACTTCCTTTTTTGATGGAAAGTCAGCTAGCGTCTCTTTGCCCTCAGCAAAGACAAGGACCTAATTTTGGACACACCTTAAGAAGGCAATAAGGTCATTCGCTGAAGAGCTTGGCATGACTTTATGCCCTATGAAAAGCAAGGAGGGGGAAAACAAACAGTCAACAAGGCTATCAAAAAGCCAATTTCAGCCTTTTTCCATCCCCTCTTCTAACGTGATGAACGGATTGAACATCTCTGTAAGCTTCAACAAGGGCTGGTTAAGCTCTCCACAGGCAAGCCTGCCTGCTTGCAGCCTGCAAGAAAGTGCACTGGGATTACTGTATCCTTGTACCAAAGGAATCTGGAGTAAGGACAAGAAATACTAAAAGCCAACGCTGCTTTGGAGTGGCTCAGGACCAACAGAAGCTGCTTTCACCAGATCACAAACACACACAGCCAGGACCTTTGAAGGATCTTCAGAGAAGAAACAATGCCAGAAAGGCTCAGCAAATGACAGAACCTTGTAACCAAGTGACACCAACTTATCCTGGTAACACACCTCAGCCTATAAAACCATTTAATAGAAGCCTAGGCCAAATGTAGGCTCTTGATGGCTTTTCATTAAGTTTCTTTGAAACAATTAGAGAGGCATTTATTTCCTCAGCTGCATGGCGTCAACCAGCTGCCACCTCAAGTGCATGTGAAGAGCAGAACCCAGAGAAGCCAGAGGATTCATGAATCTCCAAGTGCTGAGGAGCCATCTTCCGTGTGACTCAGTCTTGGGGGAAGAAGTAGGTGGCTGCAGACAAACACTGCTTGGTAACACCCCTGGAGAGCACCGAGGTGATGCCTTTGGCTGCCTTACGGCGCTCGGTGAATCGCTACTAAGAGTAGGATTATTAAAGGAGATCTGGTGAAAGACACAGACATGAGGTACCACCAGAACCAGCACCACCAGTAACCCACCCTGCTGATGAATCAACACCCAAAGCCAAGCTGACTTTTGCTAGGAACTGGCCAAGACTCAAGAAGACAGGACTCACCTCCTGTCTTCTACACTGTTCTTTCCCATCTGATTCTGGGCAATTAATTTAATCCTCTTGCCCTAATCCCTCAACCAAATATCCTCCCATGATCTTCCTGGATCTTATATTCTGCAAAACTAGGATTATTTCACTGGGGATAGCTGTAAAACGCAGCACAAACAAGTCCTGATCCTGTCCAATATTCTAGATGTTGCTTCAGCAAAGCATGGGCATAAATTTAACCTCCTGACTCCCTTCAAAGGCTCTGCACTGAAAAGGCTAGTACCTAATGTATGAAAATCACTTAGAAAGGATGTAAACCTAGAATGAAAACAGGAATAATTCATTCTGTAGCCTTACTCCTGTATTTTCCTACACCAAAAACACACCTGGATAAAGATCTTTACATGCAAAGCACATTCAGTACAAGCACCCATGTGTTTGCATCCCCAGTCATACCCAAGAACTACGTCTCAATTATGAGCAATAAAAGCCTGGGAACATAGCTAAGAGTCTTCCTAGAAAAACAGGTGTATTAGTATTTCCCACTCCAGCCTGTTCCTGTGGAAAGGCACTGCAGGACCTGCCAGTGTCCAACCCAGCAAAAAGGTACAGAAATGGTGCTGTCCTCCAGAGGTTTCCTTCTTGGGGCTCAAGGCCAGCACACCAGCAGCAATCTTCACTGCTCTCCCTCCACACAGCCTGCAGAAGAGGCAACCAAAATCCCTCTGCTCCACCACAGTCCACAGAGACAACATAGGGAGCAGAAAGCTCGGAGATTTCACTCTCCCAGGCTGCATTTACACTCCCAGCTGTCAAGATAAAACATTTTCTTGTGAGCTGACCAAATGTTTTCTAGAAGTTACTGAAAACAAACATGCTGTTAAGCCAGTTTCTTACTCCTCAGAGCAGTTGTATTTCAAATGCAAAACACTTCTCCAGGAGGTGTCCTATGTATCTCCTCCAAACCAGAAATGGGAACTAGATGAAGCCAGGCAAAGGTCATTTTCCAAAGAAACCCTTAACATTTGTCTTCTCCAACAAGCTCCAATCTGCACCTTATTTCAATGACTTCAAAGGGAACAGTTTGTTTCCTGAAATCCAGACCTGGTTGCCACTCTGAATGTCTTCATTCTCCCCTAGAAGAGGAGAAGGCATACCAAAGCCACATGGCTCGTGATCGAGAGGCTTTTACTCCTCTTTGCCCTCTGAAACACCAACAGAGGCACAAAGCCATCTTCTTTCGGATAACTGGAAGAAAATACAGGCAGACAAAAATATGGAAGGCCAGCCCTTGTGCTGGGGACAACTGTTACTATATTTAGTTGCCTTGTTCTGCAAGCTGCTGAGCATCTGTTTCAATGCTGGTGAATGACTTTTTTTCCTGCTAGTCAAGACAGCATTAATTAGGTGAACCCAAATGATTGCTACCACCACTTCCCTGAGCACCGAGCTCTCCTTTCCCACATCCTAACACAGATATTTGCTGTTATTCCAGCCTAACAGTGGACCTCCACTCCTGGCACCAATTGCTTTTGTATTTCCTTAATAACTTGGCTGGAAGAAAATACAGCACAAGAAGGTTTTAAGAAGGGAGTTATCTGTACAGAAGTAAAGGAAGCCCATAACAACTTCAACTTCTTAAAATGCACATCAAAATCACTCATTTTGCAATTCTCTTTAGTCTCAAGACAACAGGTTAAAAAAAAAGGGCTTTGGAGAAAATAAGTAACACTGCTCACATAAGCCAGTGCTTCCTCAGACTAGCTTTAATATTCTCTCATTTAAGAGAACTTGTAAGCAGAAAACATTATTTCACTTCACACTAAACAAAACCAATCAAGACCATTCTGAAGGAAAAAAAAACAAACCACACTTTCTGCAGAACACCTCTTTCATCTTAATTCACCTCTTAAAAGAGCTGCTTGTGGACCCAAGTGAGGTTCCCACAGTAACTGGTTAACTGAAGGGGGGGAGGAGATGCCGCAACCCCCTCGCACCGACTAAGTTTTAGGAGTCTTCCTCGAATTTTTGCTTCTTTAGAAACAAAATGGTTGTGTTTCCCAAACTTGCCCCTAGCAGAAGCTGTGCAACAGCAGACCGCTGGCATACAGGCTTTAATATGGAAATCTCAGTATTTCCCAAGCCAAGTGGAAAAACAAACACGGCCGACGGCTGCACCGAGGCTTCAGGGGTAACACTGTTCCCGGTTACACCCTAGCAGAGATTTTAGGCGATGTTTCCCCAAATTCTCCCTCCTGCTGCCGCGGCTCAGCCTCTCGGCAGGCTCTTCACCCTATTCTCAGGCTGGGGGATGGGTGGGAACTGGCTTTCGCCGAGCTCAGCTCCATCTGCAGAGACTTTCTCTCCGAACTAAAGTGGCCTTCCCATGGAGAGCCCCTTCCAAATCCCACCGTCCCTACGGCTATATCCACCACCGCCTTCCCTATGGCTGTATCACCACGCCAGGCAGCCCTTGTGTAACGTGTCCCTTCCCCCAGGCGAGTACCAGCATACAAAGGAAGCTCTGCTCCATTGTCCACCTACAGCACCTATACATTGAGCCAGAAACCCCGCTCCGCTCCTCTACCCCTCCTACAGCCATCAATATTTCGCTGTTTCCAGCCCCAAAAGGGCTCAGGACCTGATGTTTCATTTCCCCCCCGTGCCATCAGTCCCCTGTACCCACAGCCAAAAGGTATTTTAACTGTGTTTACTTGCGTGAGATCAGCCTCACCCAAATACACAAATCCTGCTTAAAAATCAGCTTGGAAAAAAGAGCGAGAAACGAGAAAGGGTTTGCCTGGCTGCAAACCTCCTTCCCGAACCTCACCAAGGTAAAAACAACAACAAAAAAAGGTAATTACCAATTCAGCGCCTGCCATTTCCATTTTTTCCCATCCATCTCCAAGCAACAGTACCATAGCAACTTTTTTCCCTGCTTTAATACATCTTACAAAAAGCAGAGGACCGGCCAAAATAAGACTCAGGAATGTCAAATTTCCACTTTTGTTGCCTGTTCCTCAATCTACCTCTGCCGGGAATTAACCAAGCAACCCCAGAGCAGGTTTTCTCTCCCCAAAACCCTGCCTTTGTCCAGTGCTGGGTCATGCAACCAGGACTGATGGACAAGACAAACCCCTTCAGACGCAGAACCACCGTCCCTGGCACCAGCATGGCCAAAGCAGCGATTCTGGCTTCGGGGGGTGAAAATAAAAGGCGAAGCTGAATTAAAATCGGGGATTTTGTGAGTGCTGATGATGCTGTAAGGGGGGGGGAGGTGTCTGCTCAGGCCGGTAGGATCCCTCTCAGAGGGTGTGAGGGGGGTCTTGCCCGCACCCCCGGGGTGACCCCCAGCCCCCACCGGAGCCCCGCCGCCATTTTAGGGACCGGTTGGCACCACCCGAGCTCTCCGGGGCCGTTCTGGCAGCGGGGCGGGAGGCTGCGAGCCCTCTCCCGGGTCCCTGGGCAGCGGCAGGAGAGCAGGAGTCGGGGCAGAGGCAGCGAAGAACCTTTCCTCCCCCCCTTGGTGTCACCGTATCTATTTTTCCCATGGTGACTCATTATTAAGGACGCGCCGTCATTTTTCCAACGCAGGAAGATTAAAGGAAGCTTCAAAATCCTTTTGGAAGGTTCACAATCTTTTTTGTTGGGTTTTTTCCTTTTTTTTTTTTTTTTTCCTGTGGTGTGAGGGGAATTTAAACAACCTGGCTGGAGGGGCTGTGAGCTGAGCAGTCACCCTGGGCGCGTCACCTTCTATTTATTTTTCTCCCCCCATCCCTAAAAAGCAGCTTCCAGCGTGGGGTGCCTGGTACCAACTTTGTGCGAGAGCATTTCCCGAGGAAAAAGGTGTTGCTGAGGCGGTAGGGAAGAAGCCTCCTCCTCCTTCTCCATGAAAAGACCAAGGGAGGAGGGAAAAATACAACCATGCAAACAGCTACTACTTCCTCATGAGCGGAATTAATGTATGCAACGAAAAAAGAAATAAAAAGGAGATTAACTCAAAAATTAACACCAGCACAATATAGTAAGTCCAGAGCGTTTCCTGCGTGGAGGAATCCGGTGTCTTCTTCGTGGGTCTGTGTGATTTTTATTAACTATTTTTTTGTAAGAGTCACGTTTTTGCAGCTGCAGGGGCTCCGCTTCCCACCGTTCGCGGGCACGGCTGGACCTCGGCGGTGGACGCAAGCATCCTCAGGCTCCAGATGAAGGAAAACACAATAAATGAAAGGGAAATACAAAACAAAACAAAAAAAAACCTCCAAGCGTTGAATAACTCAAAAAGAAAAAGCCCTGGAGAAGGCAGATGGCCAGGCTCAGGCTGCCTCCGTGGTGCCGCGCACCCTTCGGCATGGAATCCTCTCCGTGCACATCGCCGAGGTTCCGCTCGCTGCTCCTCCGGCTCTCGTGGTCCCTTTTCGGTTGCTGCCGGGATGGTTGTCCCTCCCCGTTCCAGAGCTCCTCTCTCCGCGGCCTGTCCTTGCCATGGCGCGGAGCTTATTTACAGCCATTCTGTTTTCCTCCTCCTGTCCTCAGGCCGCGGGAAACACCGGCCCCCTGCATTCCTCACCTTTTCTCTTTTTTTTTTTTTAATGCTTTATAGGGGTTTTTGGTCCTTACTTTTCCTCAAACAGAGGGAAGGAGGTCAGGGTCTCTCCGGGGGAAGGGTGGGGAGCGCGGCCCGGAGGCGCGGGAAAGACCGGCCGAGACACCCCCCCGCCCCGTCCCTCTCTTCTCCTCTCCTCTCTCCCCACTCACCGCTTGAAGTGCTCGATGATCTTCTCTTCACGCACGTTCTCCGGCAAGTTGCCCACCCAGAGGTGCCTGGTTTCCCGGACCATGCTGCGCGGCGCGGGGCGAACCCGCCGCCCCTGCCCCGGCTCCCGGCCGCTGCCACCTCCCCCCGCGCAGCGCTGCCGGCCGCCGCTCGCCG
>VWZX01001895.1:438738-466220 GCA_013399015.1 Galbula dea | reverse complement strand
GCAAAAACAAAGGGGTGCGCTGTAAAATGGGGCTGTATGCTAAAAATAAAGGGGTGCGCTGCAAAATAAAGGGGGGGTTCTGTGCAGAAAATAAAGGTGTTGGATTGCAAAATGAGGGGGTGCACTACAAAAAACAGTGCTGTGCCAAAAAGTAAAGGGGGTGCACTGCAAAATGGGGGGGCTATGCAAAACATAAAGGGGGTGCATTGCAAAAAAATAGAGGGGGTCATTTTGCAATCCCTGGGGTGCTATGCAAAAAAGAGGAAAGGGGGATTGCACTGCAAATAAGGAGGAGCTATAGCGTAAAGGGAGGGCTGCCCTGCAAAACATAAGGGGGTGTTAAAAATAAGGGGGGACTGTACTGCAAAAAATGGGGTGCTGTGCAAAAAAAGAAAAGCGGGGTGTTTTTTGGCAGGGGGCTTGGAACTAGATGATCTTTAAAGTCCCTTCCAGCCTGAGCCATTTTAGGATTCTAGGCTGCAATGTCAGGGCAAGGTGTACCTGGCACCCAGCACCCTGTTTGCCCCCAGCACCTTGCTTTTTCTGCCCCCAGGCTGGAGGCTGATGGCATGGTTGTGGCCAAGGAGGGCAGGGAAACAGTCCAAGGGGCTTCTCCCCGCCCAGGGGGTCCTCGTTGGCCATTACAGCCCTCTCACTGGCCAGGAAACCTCCCAAAAAATGGGGGCTGTAAGGACCTGCCCCATCCTGAGGCACCTTTACCCCTAGGCGAGAGAGAACCAGCGAGAGCACAAGGAAAATGAAGCAGGCGAAGGTGGCTGAGGCCGTTGGGGAGCCCATAGCTCTGGTTGTCTGCCATGGCACCGAAGTCCAGAGCTAGAGGCAAGCACCCCAAGTTCTCCACTGACACAGGGGGGCCATGTCAGCCTGAGAGCTGCACACAAGGAACTCCCACCTTTGGGGGGATTCAGGTGCCAGTCACCCCCTTCTCCCCCACCAGGTTTTTGCCACACTGATGAAGGATTTTCCTCAGCCAAAACCTCCTGATGGCACTTTTCTATTGATGTGTTATTTGTTGGGGCTCAGCTTTGCTGCTTTTGCCTGCCTAGGGCCACTGAAACCTTCTGGCAAGGAATCCACCTTGACAACTGGTCAAAGTCATCAAGCTATAGGTGGCTTAAGAAACATGCAAATCTCTTGACTTAATCAGGCCTCTGACGCACATTCACTGGAGCCTCAGCAGACCCAAGCCTTATCCCACTGCGGGGCGGCTGTGAGCCCCTCCCGTGCCTCAGTTTCCCCAGCAGTGGTGTGTGTTAGGCTGCTCCACCAAAGTGAGATCTGCTGATTAATTAAAACCCCCAACAACTCCTTGCACACAAATGATCTATTAATTAAAAGACGTGATGGAGCCACAGGCACGTGGAAGATGCACTGCCAAGTCGCTCCTCCAGTGCTTTCCACATTTCTTCTTGGTGGAAATGGGCCTTGGTCTCTCTTTTAACTGGTTTTTAACTGGTCAGAAGCCCAAAGAGCAGTCACTATGTGTCTGTACCTTCACCAGGCTCTACAGGCATCCGTTTTGGAGGGGAGGAACCCCAAACCACGCATCCAACGGCTTTTGGATGTCCAATTCTCCCCTCTCCAATGGAGCGTGCCTGCTGCGGTGGCTTTGCCATCTTCTCTCCCTGCCAGGGTGTCAGCTCCCAGGTCCTTCAGAAGGGAGCCTTCCCGTGAGGTCACTGCTGTCACACGGCCATCTTGCAAGCAGGCTGGCCAGGAGGGACATCCACAGACTGCACACAAAGCCATCGACTGCTGACAGAAGAGGGGTTAAAATGAACATTTTAAGGGCTCCGTTGACACAAAAGGCAGCTGGAGGAGGAGCACAAAGCCCAGCTGGTGATGCAGAACAGCTCTGGACCATCCTGAGAGTTTCAAAATGTTTTGGGGGGATACTGTTCCCAATTGCAAGATGTGACGGTGTTCAGGCAATGCTGCTGTAACCAGATCCCTCCAACACGTTCAAAGACTTGAAAGAACACAGGCCCATGCTTGAGACCAGAGCAAGCAACCTTCTTCTCACCAGGCCAAAGCAGCCTCAATGAAGGACTGCTCTGACATGGCTGCAACCAATGCCATCCTCATCACCAGCCTTTCGCATCAACTCCCCATCCTACCGCTGATGACAGTGTAATGAGCATCCAGGGACAAGACACGGACACACGTCCCTGTGGGTGACCCTTCCCTGAGGGACAAACAGCTGAGGAAGAAGCTGAGAAAGGGAAAGACAGCTGAGGAAGAGGAGCCTTCAGCTGCTCTCCATCGCCCAACAGCCCTCAGCCACACAAGGGCAGGGTCTGGTGCACCACATGGGCATGATTTAAATAGCTCCTGCCCGCGCAGAGGGTGTAGCTGAGCACCCTGCTATCTGCAGGCGTCTCGGCCAAGCTCACCGTTAAAACGTTTGGATGTTTCTTATCGGCACTCGGAGAGGATTAAAAACTCCAGGCCATGTATTAATGAGGAAGAAGGCGATAAAGCCATCGCAGCTTGAACACCGCATTCACATCAAGGAAAGCAAAGCAAGGCCAGGCCAGATCAAAAGAGAGCCATTAAAGGCATGTGAAAACAGTGCTGCCATATAAGGAGCTAATAAAGTTAGCAGCTCTCCAGTTTGGAGGGAAAAAAAAAACCAAAAACGAGTGAGCAGGAGGCTCAGAAAACATCCTTGGAGTCCACACAGACAGCCTGAGATGAGGAGGAAATGGCAATGAATAGAAGCTAGGAGTCAACACTTGAAAAGACAAGTTGGGACCTTCTGAATGTGGTGTCTGGCTGGAGTCACGTGGAGCCAAACGGTTCAAAAAGCAAAGATTAGATTTGGACAAGGACAGCAACCAGAGCTAGATTGGCTAGCACCATAACATCCTACACTTGGTTCTGGCTTCACAAGAGCTCTGCACTTCATGCTCGCAGCAGCAGAGCCAAAGGTGGGGACAGGGTGGCATTACTGCCCCTGTACTTGGGGACGCTGGCCAGCTACATCAACCAGACGTGGGGCGAGCACATCAGTGGCACATAATGATTATTCCCACCAGCACCCAAATTGCTTTGCTTTTTTGCAGAGAAACAGGAGCTTACCCTGATAAGAGCCCTCAGAAGCACCTGGAGCATTGCTTTGGAACAGCTGGCCAGCTCCAGCCACCATCTTGTCACTATAAAAGGCATTTACATGCCTTTCCTGCTCATTGAGTAGATTTATTAAAAAGACAGTACGGCAGCTGAGTACCAAACTGCCACCTCGGCTTTTATCTCCTTTTTAAGCCAGCCTGAATTAACTGATCTAATTTTATTGCTTACCCATAACACAATGGATCATTTTCTCCAAGAAGGAATTGGTGCTGTTTGATATTTGGGCTCATTTGTTGCCAAGAGAGAGGCTATCAGCTTACATGCTGATAACGTTTTGAAGGCGAAGCCTGGTGCTGGATCCTAAGCAACAGAAAGTACAGGGTTTGTGTTAATAAAGCTATTGATGTTGGTTCTGTCCTCTTGGAGGGCCAGTGCTCCAAACCTTCAGGATGAGAGGACTCTGTCCAGAAAAATCCATGCTTTTGATACCCAGTATTTAGTAATTTATCTTCTAGTGCTCTTCTCCATTAGACATAGAATCATAGAATCATTAGGGTTGGAAAAGACCTCAAAGTCATTGAGTCCAACCCTTCAGCTAACGCTGTCAAGCCCAGTACTAAACCATGTGCCTCAGCACCACAGCTATACATTTTTGGAATCCCTCCAAGGATGGTGACTTCACCACTGCCCTGGGCAGCCTGGGCCAATGCTCCAGCACTCTTCCAGTGAAGAAATGGTTCCTCACATCCAATTTGAAGCTGTTTCCTCCCATCCTGTTGCTTGGTCCCTGGGAGAAGAGACCAACCCCCACCTGGCTCTAACCTCCTTTCAGGGAGTTGCAGAGAGTGAGAAGGTCTCCCCTGAGCCTCCTCTTCTCCAGGCTAACCAAGCCCAGTTCCCTCAGCTGCTCCTCACAACACTTGTGCTCTAGACCCTTCCCCACCTTCCTTGCCCTTCTCTGGACACACTCCAGCACCTCAATGTCCTTCTTGGAGCGAGGAGCCCAAAACTGACTCCAGGATTGGAGGCGTGGCCTCCCCAGTGCCCAGCCCAGGAGGCCAATCCCTGCCCTAGTCCTGCTGCCACCCTAGTGCTGATCCAAGCCAGGATGCTCTTGGCCTTCTTGCCCACCTGGGCACTCTGCTGCCTCATCTTCAGCCTCTGTTGACCAGCACCCCCAGGTCCTTTTCCTCTGGCAACTTTCCACCACCAATTCATGGTGGTATTCTTATCCACAACAGTGCCAGGGATGGTAGCTGCCACAAAATGCCACCAGTGTAGCACCAGTTACCTTCTGCAGCACAGTAAACACAACTCAGGAGTCTCTGGAATTTGGTTTACACTGAACCCATTTTTATATATATATAAAAGCACCCAAATCCAGCCCTTTCTTTAGCAGCAGAGAACAGACTGCAGAGCCATGCAACCAAAACACTATGAGCTGTCACAGGGCTGCAGAAGAGGTTACTCTTGCTTACAGTATAGTAGATATATTAGAATTAATACCTCATTTTTTTAGCCTCTTTTGGGTTAAAAATAGAAATCTCACAGTGCCAGCTTCTGCCCTGCTTCCCCCTGACCTCCAGCTTCTGTGTGACCACACACCAAAGAGCTGGACCTCAGCAGGGTTTTTCCCAAACACGAGGCATTTCATCAGCTAGACAGAAAGGACTTCAGTCTTCCAGGCTGCAAAATATTACATTTTAGGGGAAAAACAAAGAAACCAAACCAAATAAAAGCTAGCCCCATGTGATACGATACTCAAACACGGCAACTGCAATAGATAAAAATCCCCTAGGATATCCTGATCTCAGAGGTGCAGTTTCAACTGAAAACACTTTTTTCACAACAGTGGAGCAAGCAGTAACTGCCACGTGTGCATTTCACAGCACATCCCTACCCAGTACAGAGATGGACAACATCACAGTTCAGCTCAGACACTCACCTCTGCTTATCTGCTGTCCAACTTCATTCCATGGCCACAGAAAGAGTTTTTTGCACAGATCTTTGCAACTAAGTTCACAAATCAAATCTCTACAGCTTATGGGTTCTGCACAGAAATCTCCATCCCTGCAAGATGATTAACAGCTTTCAGCAGTGTTCTCAGTGGTCAACTATTCAACTGTTGTGGTCCCTAAGATCTACACAGGTATTCACAAAGGTAACAGATGTCAGCACTGGAACAAAGAGTGAGTCTACATTCAAGATGTAGATTTCTTCAGGTCTCTGCTACACACTTGAGGGTGGACACTGACCAACTGTCTCTTGCTTTACACTAGTAGAAATCACCATACCCTGTACTTTGCCCTTTGTAACACCCAATTGTTGCAGTACCTCTAGATAAAGGCATTATGTGTGATGCCCAGGAAAAACAACATAGAAAAGATGCTGGCAACGTTGCAGGACAAGGTTTTACCACAAACCCCACAGTCCAAATCTGTGAGCTACTGGCTGCTCATCTCCACTGGAGTGATCAGCATATCCAGCACCAAATAAATACCAAGCTACCCAGCATCAGAGCTTTTGTTTCATCAAACATGATTTTTATACTGAAGCAACTTGACAGTGCTTTAAACAGGTCCTTCAGAGAAAAGGACAGGAGGAAAAATACATGTGCATCACGACCTGCTGCACTGGAAAGCATCTCTCCAGCAATACAGCGCAGGAGAACAGCTTCTCAGCTAGCTTTGGCTTCTGTTTTACCTCTGCAGATCTCATGATGCAGCTTTTTAACTCTTTGGGATAAGAGGAAAACTTGCAGGACTGTCAATTCCCCCCCTGGCACAGGAGGAGCTGAGTTTTCGATCGCTTCCCTGCTTTTTGGCCCCAGAAATGCAGGTTTGGTTTAGCTTGGAAATCTCCTAGCTGTAGTTCTAATAACCCTTCAGTCCAAAGCAGAGGGTGGTAAAAGTTCATCACTCACAAGATAATTCTCATTCATTTATCCCAAACTGCCAGAGAAAAGTAATTCAGAACGCTGCAGGGTGTGCCAACCTGAGGAATGTGGAAAGATCCCCACCAGCCAGTTTTGTGTCCCTCCATGGCCAGCAAAGGCCTCTGATGAGCAGCAGGCATGTCTCCACACCAACACATCCCTAACAAGAGAAGAAAAGTCCTATTCTTGTCCACACTGCCTTACTTCTCACATGGATGAGGCTTCAGGCACAGGAGCTCCTGACAATCTGCACGCCCACCACACACTAACTTTCCCAAGCTTTGCAGTGTAGGGAGCAGAGGGTTGGAATCTGGCCTGGACACCTCTACTTAGCTTCCACTACATTTTTGCCAGAAAAGCATCAGCTGTGCTCACTGCATTTCTCATGAGGTGTTGCTTCAGCTTGGCAGGACAGGGCCTCTCAGCTCCTCAGCCAGTGGTGTTGATACAACATCAATGCCAGTATTCTCATGAAGGGTGGCTAACGAGAAAGCACCGATACCTAACGCTCGTTGAGCACTAAGGATGGCCAAGACTCTGCACCTTGAAATCATCATTGTGACCTCAGAGAGACCAGCCCTTTCCATTCCCTTTTGCAACATAAGAAATCGCACCCAGTTAGGAAGAGTTTTCCTCCTCCTGGATGCACGAGCATGACTTTGAGGAATCAGGTAATAAACCAGCAGCATCTCATGGGAGCAAGTTCAGCAGCAGAAAAAAAAAGTAGTTCAAGGGGACCTTGATCTTCACCAACACAATTTAGGACACTGCAACACTCCCACTGACATTTGCCTGCTGCCTTTTCCACGGCAAAATTAGGAATAACATACTATCATGTGCAGGGAAAGGGGCCCCACAGTTTTACTCCCTGGAGGCAACTGTTCTCCCCACCCCTTTTGTGTGTGGGGTTTTTTTCTCTTTTAAGCGTGCCACACATCAGCACAATGCTGACAACTGCATTGTATGTTTTCTGCCTATGCAGCAGATCAAGAGCACACAACTCTGGAAGGTTTTCTGAAAGGGGAAAGGGGGAGGGAGCTGTCCTTTGCTACACCATTTTAATTGCACTGCCCTCTCTCTTCTGTGTGACCACAGCGAAGGGGAAAAACACAGAACCATTTCTAACATCAAACTCAAGTCTTCTCATAAGGTACAGTGGAGCTTAAAAGTACCACAGGCAATAAATCACAAGGGTTTCTTCTCTGGAGTTGGAGGTGACCCCAGAAGACAACTTGCCTGTCTTTGTATATGGTTGCTCTGGTCTCTCCCCTTCCCCACCAGCCAGTGCAGAGAAGCCAGCTCTGAGAAAGGAAAATGGAGGGAAGGGTATGAAAAGCTGGACTGTCAGTTTTTCCACCTGCCTGCAGCAGCTTGAGAGCGCCTCGGTGGCCCTGCTCCAAAGAGCAGCGACCAGAGCACGTTACCAGCCTTTGCAAACAAAGCCGATAGTTAATAGCTCACGCACATGCTACACAGATAGGACTGGCAAACACAGCTTCCTTTAAAAACAAGGGTGACTAATCCACAGCAGTTCTTATTTATTTTAGTTTCTGGTTTTAGAGGGCCACAAGGCAGAGCTTTTTCCAGAAGCATCAGCCTTCACTTTTGTGAAAGGGCAAGCAGTGGGAAGGGGAAGCCCTGGGACCTACTCATGCCATGCAGAGAGAAGTAACCACAGAAACATTGTGGGGTTTTGTGGCCCGTGTACGACACGCTCATACACAACCAGAGCACTGTGCCTTAAGCTCCTCAGCAAGGTCAGATCCTGCTGCCCAGGCTGCTCTGAGATCCCTGCCTGTTTACAATACCTACAAAGAAGGGATCTGCTGAGGAGAGAGGTTACACAAACAGTCCTGTACTTCCCTGGGAAGGAAAAAAAAGGGGTGTGTGTGGAATAACGCGTAAGGCAGCTTTCACCTTTCCACATCCCCCCCTAAACAACCCGGGTCAGGGAAGGGATGTGGGGGGAAAAAAAGCAGCATGCAGGGTTCTGTAATTGAAAGGGAGCATCTGCATGAGCTTCGGGGAGCCCAGTCCCCCAAGGAAGGTCATTCCAGCTCGCAGGGAGACACATTAGTGCTAGCAGCCGGCTTTAATGCAAAGCTGTGGTCAAACCACAGCAGAGCCAAGCACTGAAGGAGGTCACTTGGGGACTGCAAAAAGGCAATGAATTTTAAAAAATAAAAAAAAAAGAAACAAAAAATCTGTAAGCAGATGTTTCCTGACAAGCTGACAAGGCTACAGCTTCGAAGGCTGCATGATCGTCTGCATGGAGCAGGCGGAGAAAGAACAGCCCAGTTCCCAGGACACAGCAAAACACTCTGCATCGGCAGAGAACACTGAACAGATCTAGGTTACAGCTTTTCACCAGCCCCCTTTACCCACCTCCCCCCTCCCAGCTTTGCAGCCCTAAAAGCCACCAAATCTGTCACCTTTTTAAGCACTCAGAGATTTGCCACCAACATGATTTCTGGTAGTGGTGGTACCATTAAAATACTTACCCACCTCACAGCCCAGGGGCTGCGAAACCTTAAATTTGTGAGTGTTTGCAAATGATTTTGAAAGCCTTCCAAGGAAGGTGCTGTAGGATTGTAAATCCTTCCCACCATTAATAAAATGGAGCTATTGTTCCAGCTCTAATCGAGACTTGTCTCCAGCTGGGCAATTTTCAAACGCAATTCAAAACACACACACCCCCCCAAAAAAAAAAACAACCATGAGGAAGCTTCAACCCACAGGCTATCAAGAAAAAAAGAATCATTACAAGTGCAAGCTGTTCTTTAAGGAGAAGGGGGAAAGAAAATAAAAGATAATAACCCTGCTATTTAAAATGAATTCCAAGCAGGAGCATGTCGGGGCGAGGCGGGGGCGGGAAGCCTCCCTCCGATCGTCTGGGAAAGGTCACTTCTGCCATCGGTGCCCTCGCTACGGCAGATGAAGGCTGCGGCAGTGCGTGCGAGCAACCCCACTGCTCATCCATCTCCGTCAGGAGACATCTCTGCTTTGCATTTGGTTCGCAAAAGGGGAGGGGAAAAAAAAAGAGATTTTATTATTAAAAAAAAAAAAAAGTAAAAAAAAAAGTACCACCCCACAGTTGCATCCCAGCACACTTTCCAAGAACGGGGAATTCTAGCAAGGCTTGGAAACAGGCTCCCAGGCGGAGAGGGAAGGCAGGGAGAGGTGGGACATCCTCCCCCTGCTCGGACCACGCCTGCCCGCCGCTGCGGCAAAGGCTCCGCAGTGGGTGCTCCCCTCCCCCGTGGAAACTTCTGGAATAAGGAAGATGAGAGAAACCTTTCTACCCGCAGAGGGAGAGGAAAGAAGAAGGGGAAAAAACAAGAGAGAGACAGCACATAATAAAAGGGAGAGGATTGCACAAGGATGGGGTGCGTGCAAAGGGGGGGGTTCAAGGGAGAGCTACCTATAAAGAATGAAGCCCACGAGTGGCTCTGGCAGCCTGCGGGGGTTTGCAGCCTGCTTGGCTGGAAATAAACGCCCCAACACAAAGCACACACAGAAATAAATTAATAATGGTGGTGTTTGGAGCGCTCGATGGTGGGATAAAGGAGCTGATCCCTCCTCCCGGATCTACAGCAAAGCCATCTCAGTTGAACTAATCTGTCCTCTCTTTTTGTTGCAATGAATTGTCTGATCCGGACTATTTGATTGTATTTACAGCTTCAGTTAACTGGGGTTTGGTTTTCTGTGTTTTGGGTTTTGTTCTTCTTATTTTTGCTTTTCTTTTTGGTTCTCTTACTGGTTTGGGGGTTTTTTTTGGGGGTGTATTTTTTCCTCTTTTAATTTAAAAATATCCTCCCCACATCTCCCAAGGAAAATCTACATCTCTGTGGAACAAATAAAAACATTAAGGCACAAAACTTCCACCGTGGACTGTAAAAAAAGAGATGAGTTGCTTTTTGTTCTTTTTTTCTTTTTTTTTTAATGGCATTTTTTCTCCTGCTTTTAGGATATATTGTAGTACAAAGCCAATGGAGGAAAACAAAGGTAATATATATATATAATCAAACATATATACGGGCCAAAATTACAGTCATTATACATAACTAAATCATGGTGGTTAGGTGTGTGGGTTTATTTTATATTCTTTAATCAGTCCCTGGAAAAAGGAGATACATATATATAGAGAGAAATACGTAGTAATATAGAAAAAACTTCTATATATATGCAGAAATAAAAGAGCATCTGTATGGGCCTAAATCTGTAATTCCAGGGAGAAAATAGTATTATTTTGGGCATGTGGTTTGTAACAAAGAAGGGCACGATTATAACATCGCCTGTAACAACACTGCGGTGCAGGAAAAAAGGCAACATTAATAAGGATTTTAAAAGCATACGTGGTACCTTGGCTGCAGCCTCCCAACAACGAGCGTTTGGATGTTACGGGGTTTGGTTTTTTTACAGTATTACCACGTCTGATCACACCGAGTATATGCTCTTAATTAAGCGAATGGCGGGCAGGCAGCAAGGCGTGCGGAGACGGCTTCTTCCCAGCACCACTCCGGCTACAAAGAGAAATCAGTCCTCGAGTGCTTTGAGATTGTTCGGTTGTTTTGTTGGTTTTTTTGGTTGTTTGGTTTTTTGTTTGTTTGTTTGTTTGTTAAAATCGCGTTTGGGTATTTTCCATGCCGTGAGGAGAGCTGGAGGTGGTGGCTTCAACCCCTGGGAAGAAGAAAAGATGTGGAAGAAGAATAAGGCATAAAACTACCCACCTTGGGGTGCGTGTGGAAAGAGCAATTCTGGGCCAAAAATCTTCACGCTATGAGGAACAAAACCAAAACCATTTCAAGGGTCGGTGCCGGTGAAGGGAAAGAGAGGACGATGGTGCCGGGGAGAGAGCTGAAGCAGCGATGGCGGCTGGGAAGGGGCGGCTGAGGCGGCGGGAGTGAGGCAGAGGCCTCCGCCATCGCCGTTGCCGAGTGGAAATACGCATTTCTGGCCATTTTCGCATACTTCCCGAGGAAAAAATGGCAGGGAGAGAGGAGGGAGCCGGGAAGGTCAGGTTTCACCCACAGCGCTTTCGCTGCCCGTCCGGAGAGGGATCCGCTTATCAGGAGGAGCCCCTCCGCCGTGCTCTTGGCACGCCTGAAGCCCACGCTCGTCGCCCAGGCCCCCACGGCCGCGTCTCGTCCGCCCTTCCCCTCAGCTGCCCGCTCGGCGCCATTTTGTCGCTTGAGCGCCGCTCGCCGTGGCCTTACCGAGCGGCCATTTTGTGAAGCGAGCGGCGGGGGCAGCCCCTGCAGTACCGCGGGTGAGGCGGCGCTGTGGGGCCGGGCCGTGAGGGGCAGCCCCCGGCCACCTCCTTCTCCTCCTCCTTCCCCTTTTGTCAGGCAAATATCTTCCTTTTTCTTTCTTGTTGCGTCTTTTCTTTGCAAAACGTGGTGCCCTTAAAACGCCGGGTGGAGGCCGGTCGCCTCAGCCCCAGGCCGAAACAATCCGATCAAGGAGATTAAAGTGTATGCCCCTGACTAGGCTGTGAGGGAACGTTTAGCTGCACGGAGAATTAAGGGATATATTTATTTTTAGGAGATACTGCCCCCCTCCTGCTTCTCCTCCCTTCAGCTTTTTTCCCACTGATAAATCACCGAGGTCAGTAAGCCACGTAGACAAACAGGATAACCTCTGTGAGAAGTACCTCTAACTAAACAACCCCCCTCACCTATGGGCTCTAACGGCCACTCCATTAAAATAAAGATGTGATGTAAACTGCTTGAAGCCAGATCTGGGTGAAAATTGCTAATTTTCAGGAACTAGGGCTGCAGGATGCAGTAGTTGCTCCTGATACAATGGATGAAAGCAGGCATATAAAATGTCAAAGCCTCACTTGCAGGCGTGTGCTCTGCATCTGCTTACAGAGGGGTGGGTTGGGGGGGGTTTCTTTCTTATTTTTTTTTTTCGTTTTCTCTTTAATTTTATTTTCTTTGTTACAATAACCCAGTGAACCACCCTGCAGCCTGGTAACACGCTTGTGTAACTGCCTGCGCTGATTTTGCCTAGCATCACAAACACCACCGTGTGCTTTAGAAGTAAGTCCTGGTGATAACTGTTTCTGGTTTGAGGGGAAAAGGAGGGAAAAAAATGAAAATACTGCATTTTTTTACATATTCCACCTGTGCTGCAGAATGAGGCTGGAGAAATTCAGGGTTTGGGCTGCTCCCAGAGTAATCCCCGCTGGTTCCTCTCCCTCCCTCGTAGCCTGCAGGATCAGAACACTTTTCATTTAAGAAATGTTAGGTTTTTAGGTTGTGTTGAAGATGAGAAAGCACAGAGAACAGGCTTGAATGCTCTGCGGGGAAGGACGAGGCTGCAGCAAGCAGGCTGGGATATGGTTGCAATTAACCCTGGTTAGGTAAAGGAAAAGGAAAAACCTATTTTTCTTCCAGCTCTCTCCATCTCAATTCAAAACAAAACAAAACATCACCAGCACTGAGCCCCCAACCCTCCTCCCAGTGCCTTTTCCAGCCAGCAAAGCCCCAGGAGCTGCTTTGGCCTCAGTTTCCCCTCCTGCAGCGTTTCCCAGCTCCTTCCCGCACTTTGGAGGTGGTGATGGCAGAGCCACGGCATGCGAGGAATCCGGCTCATCTCTTCCCTCAGCTTTTGGCTGGCTGGGGGGGATGCAGGGGAAAGGCATTTTCCAGCCCATTTCCCTTTACAGGCTCACTTTCCTCGGCTTGCAAACAAAACCTGCAGAAAGGCCTCATCTGTAACAAAGGAGTATTCTGACCGCTGTTTTCAAAATAGCTCTGCCTGTCCACTCCTTCAATTTAAAAGCTCTTCTTAAAAATAAGGCAGCTGCAAAACAGATAACCTTTGGGTTATTTTCTTGTCTGGGATTTACTGTTGTATTCCTGGGAGTGAACTGAGCTCTCAGTGGGGTATGGTACTGGATGCTTTCACTGGGAAAGCCCAGGGAAATTTTATCCCCTGGCCGCACCCAGCCTGAAATGAAGAAATTATTTGCATTTGCTTCTCCTTGGAGGGCAGCCAGGTCCCTCCCTGCTCTCCTTGGCCTGCCAAGAGGGATTGCAAGAAAAGATGGGCTTATTGCAGCAGCCAAGGGAAGGGCAGGGCCTGGCTGCTGCGATTTGGAGGCAGATGATCCTCTTCGCCCTTTTGCACTGCCACTGGAATAAGACCAGAGATCTCGAGTTGTTTTTACACCTGGGTGGTCTTGGGGAGCCCTGCAAGGCTTTGTGGGGCTCCCAAGACCAAGCAGGAGCTTCATACTGATCTGTGCATGCTTTGTATTTGTTTTATTTTTGCTAGCAGACCTAGGTGCTTGCCATGGGGTGAGGAGCCCCAGGATGGGCTGAGCCATCACAGCTGACACGGGCTTGCTTGGCAGCAGGATGAGACCTAGCTCCTGCAGCCTCACCCCTGTGAAATCTCCACACGACTTGGCCAGTGTTGGAAACTCCTCAGAATCCTTCCAGGGGAAAACGTGGGGCTGTGCTTTTCAGGCATAGCAATGCTTACTGTGCCTCAGCTCATGCTTCTCCCCTTGTCCAAGAAGAAAATGGCTTAAAACTCAGTCTTTTACCCTCTTACCTCCCTGTCAGTCCATCCCTGTCCCTTGTCATCCTCCTCTCCTGGAAAAATATGCCTAATCTGACCACTTCTAGTCCCTTTGCTGCACCAGCAAACTCTACAGCTGTGCCTTGCCCTTCTCCTTGCCTTCCAGCAAGTTCTCCAAGGCCTCATGGCCATCAAGAACCTTTTCCTGCCTACCTCCAGCCGAAGCTTGCTGCAGTCCCCGTGCTAGGAGCTCATGCTGGCCTTCTCTGTGAGGGAAATGCCCAGCCCCTCCCCACCATTAGCTCTGAGCAGCGGCAGTGTATCTTGCTGAGCACCCAAGGGTGCTGCACAGGGGGCTAAAGCCAGCATGCAATGCAGTAATGTATCCAAAACACCACTCAGGATCGGCCTTTCCGTCCTCCTTGGAAACCTTGCTTGGAAAAATACCCCTGTTGCCAAGAAAGAAAAGCAGCCCTTTGCTCTCTGGGGTTTCCCTTCCCACTCCCTTTGGTCACTGCCAACTCCACCCACATCTTTTAATGGTTTTAGCATCATTTTGGTGCCCCACAAGGGTGAGAGGCTTTGGAAAGCAAGAGCTGACTTCAAGTATGGGACTTCCCCAGTGTAGGACATGAGGTCCCCTCCCAACCAGACCCAAAGCCACCTCCCTATGTGACAGGGCCAGACCACAACTTGACATTAACATCCTATTTCTCAGTGAGTTTGTAGCGAGGTATGACCTGCTTGATGGGCTGCACATTAACCAACCTTGAGTAATAGGCTTTGTAGATGGGGCAGGAAATAGTTGCAGGGTTGGTGTGATTAATCAGCCAGCCTGCTGGATTTAGTGCATACATTAACCCTTTCATTCATGAACACAGCATGTGCCAGAGAGACATTGTGCAATGGGACCTGCAAGCATACAGCTGCTGGTTGGGTTGTTGGTTTGTTTGGGTTTGTTTGTTTAGGGTTTGGGGTTTTTTTTTAAGCAGTTCCTTTTTTTCATCAGGAAAGCATTAAACATCATCTCAGATGTTCTTGCTATTTTCTGCTCTCGATTTGTGGCTTTTTAAGCACTTTCAGTTAAAAAGAAACCCCCTCTTTCCTCAGGGGTGGTTTGCAACGCCCTCGCAGGATGAAACCACTAAGCACTGGTGACATCGGTTGTGCAGATGTTGGGCATGCAGAGAAATGCTCTAATGCTGGCTGGGGCTTGGACTGAGAGAAGATCAAAAAGCCTCCGATGGTGGAGTCATATTATCTTGGATAATGTGCAAAAATGGGGCTGCTGCTCTTCCCTGCCGCTGTTGGATGTAGCAGAAAGAGTGTTTAGCTGGGAGTTTCTCTGCCTGCTGGAGGAATTTGTGCTCTGGCTGCCCTCTGCTGGCTCCAGGACTTGCTTGAGATGGAGTCCAGAGAGTGCAGGCTGGCTGAAAAAAACCCCCAAAACCTAAAATAACCCCAACCCACCATCAAATACCCTTTTCAGCAACACCAAAATCCCAAGTCTGGCCCCAAAAAATGACACTCAGCTCTTTCCTGGGTGACTCTGGCACCTCCCAAACCCCTGCACCCCAAAGCCACCTATGTTCTTGCCCTGAGTGACTTGATGCTCACCTAGAAAATCCAAAAAGTCTCCTTTTCCCCTTATTTTTATACATGTGTTTTATGGTTTGGAATGCAGGGCAGATGAGAGGAATGAGAGGGTTTAAACTCAGGGTTTTATTTAACTGCACGTAATTAAATCAGTGCCTGCTCCTTGCATCACCACAGAGAGAAATGTTTAAGTGAAACCCCAAGGAAGCTTGAGAAGGAAGAAAAAACACCCAAAGAAACCAAAGCAGCCTCAGAAGAGGAGTTTAAAAATAGAAATAAGTGAATAAAACCTCAGTTCCTCCACCACCACTGCTCTGCCAGGGCTTTTGCTGCTCATCACCAGTGCAGATCCACGCTGGGACATTGTACTTCTCCACCTGGCCAGCCCAGCAGGTCGAGGTCCTGGGTACATTTTGGTGACAAAAACATCGATCCTGCTGCTGTTTGGGGGTGCAGTGAGTACCCAGGACCATCCATGGGGTACATCCTGGTGGGTGCATCCCTAGTTTTGGTGTCTGGCCCAGGAAGATGGAGGTTGAGCAGGATGTGGTTTTAGCAGGATGACTCGTTTCGCCAGTGGACGTGGCAGGACTTGCAGAGGAGGTGGTTGCCTAGGGGGTAGCACCCATTCTCCGTTGGCTCTGGTGACAGGGGTGTCCTGCAGCTCTGGAGGCAAGAGGCAATTTTTTAGAATCAGAATGGTTTGGGCTGGAAAGAGACCTTTCAAGGTCATCTAGTCCCACCCCTCTGTAGGGATGGGACATCTCCCATCTCTCTGGGCAACCTGGGACAGGCTTTCACCACTCATAGTGTCAAAAATTTCTTCCTTCTATCTAGTCTAATTCTCCCTCTTCCAGTTCCAAACCATCAGCCCTTGTCCTGTCCCAGCAGCTCCTGCTAAAAAGTCTGTCCCCAGCTTTCTGACAGGCTCTGTAAGCACTGAAAGGCTGCAGGGAAGATCTCCCTGGAGCCTTCTCTTCTCCAGGCTGAACAACCCCAACTTTTTTAGCCTGTCCTCACAGCAGAGAGGTTCCAGCCCTCAGATCATTTTTGTGGCCTCCTCTGGACCCACTGCACCAGGTCCATGTCTGTGCTGTGCTGAGGACTCCAGAGCTGGCCCCAGCACTGCAGGTGAGGTCTTCTCAGAGCAGAGCAGAGGCAGAATCCCCTCCCTGACCTCCTCTTTGCCATGCTCCTGGGGATGCAGTCCAGGTTTAGGGATGGAAAGCATGCCACATGGCAGCTTGTCTCTCCTGCAAAACTCACCAGCACTTGGAAAAAGAAACAAACATCCTCAAAAGCATGAAAAGATGAAGCTCTCCTGCCTGAACTCTTTTTCACTCCATTTTATTTGTTTTACCCCTTCCCATTGCTTTCAAGATAAACTGCTGGCTACAAAAGAAATAGTTATAACCCTGGGTGCTGGGAACCCCATGGCTGCACTTTGCAACACTCATGGCCAAACCCCTCAACTTTTGGGGGCCTGTCAGGACCATACCTCACAGCAGTAGCAGCTCTCATGGAAACTGCGTCCCAGGCACTCGATCTTGTAGGTGTCCCTGTCCTCCCCGGGGATGATGGGGTGCTCACAGGCACTGCAAATTGGGGCATATTTCCTGATGGGAGCAAACCAGAGTGGTGTGAGCCCTGTGGGGTGACAGTGCTCTGCCAGACTCCCCCAAAATGTGGAGGATGCTGCCCCATTGCCATGGTCCCTGACCTGTAGAAGTCGGCCACGCAGTAGACCTCATCCCGTTCATCCACAGCAAAACTCTCGGAGCCGATGGCCTGGCCACAGGCAGCGCAGGAGAAGCAGCCAGGGTGGTAGCCCTTGCCCAGGGCACGGACGATGCGATCCATGATCAGCCCCTGGCACTTGGCACATTTCTCCAGTGTGGCCTACAGGTTTGAGGAGAAATGCTGTTGAGATGCTGGCCAACAGCTGCTGAAGATGAGGCAGCAGTGTGCCCAGGTGGGCAAGAAGGCCAAGAGCATCCTGGCTTGGATCAGCACTAGTGTGGCAGCAGGACTAGGGCAGGGATTGGCCTCCTGCACTGGGCACTCGGGAGGCCACAGCTCCAATCCTGGGTTCAGTTTTGGGCTCCTCACTCCAAGAAGGACACTGAGGTGCTGGAGTGTGTCCAGAGAAGGGCAAGGAAGGTGGGGAAGGGTCTAGAGCACAAGTGTTATGAGGAGCAGCTGAGGGAACTGGGCTTGGTCAGTTTGGAGAAGATGAGGCTCAGGGGAGACCTTCTCACTCTCTGCAACTCCCTGGAAGGAGGTTGGAGCCGGGTGGGGGGGGTTGGTCTCTTCTCCCAAGGAACAATAGGACAAGAGGAAACAGCCTCAAGTTGTGCCAGGGGAGTTTCAGGTTGGATATTGCAAAAAATTTTCTTCACTGCAAGAGTGGCTGGACATTGGCCCAGGGCATCATCCCTGGAAGCCTTCAGAAAAAATGTGTAGATGTGGCTCTTGGGGACATGGTTTAGTGGTGACCTGGCATTGTTAGCTTAACAGTTGGACTCCATGAAGAGGTCTTTTCCAACATTACTGTTGCTGTCATTCTACATCAGCTACCTATCAAGGGACTGCATCTCCTTCACCCACCTCCCTGAGGGTGCTGGTTGTCCCCAAGGAAGGTCAGGTACCTGGTAGCAGACGTCACACGTAGGACGTCCATCTCTCTGGTAGTAGCGCTGGCCAGCCAGGAGGCGGTTGCAGGTCCGGCAGGTGAAGCAGTCAGCATGGTACTGCTTCCTCATGGCCTCCACTGCCGGCTCCCGGGGCCCCACTGCTTTGTGGCAGAAGGCACAGATGTCTACAGGAAGAAGGGAGAGAGGGGTTCAGTGCTGCGTGCCTCAGTTTCCCTAACTCAGTGCCTGCTCCCTGCGTCACCGCAGAGCGAAATGTTTAAGTGAAAAACCTGAGGAAGTTTGAGAAGAAAGACAAAAAGAAAACACCTAGAGAAACCAAAGCAGCCTCAGAAGAAGAGTTTAAAAATGGAAATAAGTGAACAAAAACCTCAGTTCTTCCACCACCACCACTGCTCTGCCAGGGCTTTTGCTGCTCATCACCAGGGCAGATCCATGCCGGGACACTACATCTGCACTTCTCCACCTGGCCAGCCCAGCAGGTCGAGGTCCTGGGTACATTTTGGTGATGAAAACACCGACCCCACACTGTGTGGCTGTGTTACCTTACCTCTGGAGCTGTCTCTCTCCAGGTACCCATTCACATTCTGCCACTGCGGCTTGCCTGCTTGCTCCTGGCTAAATTTGGGTGACCTCAATTCAGCAGGGAAGGCAGAAGGGCCCTGGTGAGCAGGGAAAGCAAAGGCACGTTATATTGATGGCCTCGCAGTTGGGGAAACTGAGGCACTGGGATGATTGCACCCCATTTTTCCCACCTGGAGGGTGGTGGGTGCTGCCAGGTCCAGCTGCTGCAGTGCTGGACTCAGTGCCTCTGCGGACAAGGGCTGGGGAGCTTCAGAGAGGACGAGGACCGGTGTGGATGAAGGCATGGGGGCCACAGGGTGTGTTTCTGTGGAAAAAGGCAGACATGTTGGGGTGGGGGTGGGAGGCAATAACATCCTGTCATGATAATGCTCTGACAGCTGCACTCTCAGACCTGCCCCAAAAGCAAACGCGGTCCTAGCATTGATAAGCACCCAGTGATGGAGAGCAAACACAGCCCTTCCCTGGGAGCCGGATCCATCCCAGGGTGGGTTTAGGGATTTGAGGAGTAGCCCCCCCAAAACCCCTCACATCCCTTCCCACCTGCACACCCATCCCTACAGCATCCTTGACACCATTAACATCCTCTCATCACCCCGAAGACAACTCTCACCTCCATTGGGCAACGCAGGAGGCTGCAGCGGTGGGGTCTGGGTACCATGGATGCTGGGGACCTCAGCACCATCCGGCTGCAGCTCCCTTTGGGTGCTCTCCTTGGTGGCCACCTCCCTCCGCGGTGGCACAAGAGTGATGAAGACAGACGAAGCGATTCTCTTCTCTGCTTTCCCTGGCAGCATCGCCGATGCCATGGAAGGGACAGACCTGGGTTCAGTTTGGGGGAAAATAAAAGAGAAGGGAGAGTAAAACCTGCAGGCCACCGGTGCAGCTCCTGCAGCTGCTCTGCCCTTCGGCTTCAAGCCACCTCCCTCCTTGTCCTCCCGGAAAGGGAGAAGGAACGAGCTGAGCGTCCCCATCCCACGTCACAGCAATAAACAGTCTCGTGCCTGTGAGGACAGAGGGTAAAGGGTCCTGGTGAAGCAGCAGCCAAAATCACCCATTTTCATGCCTCCATGGGCAAACCCTGCCCTTTTAAAAGTGCTTTAACTCCTTTTATTTCTTCTTATTGCTCGCCCCCTCTTCCAGGATTAAACTCCATGTGGACAGCAGGAAAAAAACCCAGCTTTCCTCTTGAAAATATGATCTCCTTTTGCAATCCCTTTTTTGGGGTTTTTCTAGGTTCCCATTTTCTCCCCACTTACCCCCATTTCCCCACTAATCACTCCCAGCTGAAGGCATCTCCCCCTTTATTATTGTTTTTTGCAGACAGGGGAAACTGAGGCACGATGCCGCTTATCACCGTGGCCCCGGCACCAAAACGGCCCCCAGGCACGGCCCAGCAGCGCAGGCAGGATGCTCCCAACCCCGATAACCCCAGCTCGGGAAGGAAAAGGGCTGTTTATTCAGCTTCCCAACGGGAACAGCAGCCAGGGGCGAGAGCTTCCCCCTCCCAAACAGGCTGCTTTGAGGGTGAGGGAACCTTGAGGCTTTAGCAGGATACATCCCCAAAATGAATCCATTGGTGACCTGCAAAGTACCTGTGTGATGAGTTGCCCGGTCTCATGCCCTGGTCCGGAGCAGGTCCTCGCCCCCAAAACCCTGCTCATGGATGTTGGTGCATCCTTTTGTGGGGTGGCTGATTCCCAGAGGGAAAAAGCTTTGGGACGTGCACGAAGTGACTTCAGCCTCTGACTCAAGCAGGGGAAGGGATTAAAAAGGGGAGGGGGGTGGGGGAACCAAAACCCAAAACACTCGAACAGCTTCGTTCCTTCCTTCCCTCCCTCCCTTCCCCTCGGCAAAACCCCAAACGGGCTCCAGCACTGCCAGCCTTCCCTCTGCCGCTGCAACCCTCACCCGCGGGAGCTGCTGCCTTTCCTTGGGGGGAGGAGAACGAATAATCATTTAAAAAAAAAAAAACCAAACAAAAAAACAAGGAAAAAAAGGAAAGGAAAAAAAAATCTCTGGGGCTAATGGGAACCATGTGCTCCTCACATTCCTCTTTGTGCCGGGGGCTGATGGGATCCCAGCGGCCCCATCACAGTACCCCCTGGATCCACTCCCCACACGCTCCCCCCCCCCCAAGTCAGGAGCCATCAGGGTGGTTGGAGCTTGATGGGTGTGTTCAAGGGGTGTCTTTCACCCTCCCTTTATGGAGTGTCCCCTCCGCCCTCATCTAGCTTTGGGAAGTCCATGGCCATGTTGGGAAGGGCCCTTCCTGGTTTTCCACAAGCATCACCCCAAAATTTCTCGGAATGGGAGTCCATGTGGGACCAACAAGCACAAAGCCGCTGAAGGGCACCCCCACATGCCTACCCAAAATGGGATGGGACATGGTCCTCCTACAACTGTTCCCCAATTCTGTCTCCTACCCTGGGGACCTCTTGGAGGGTGCTTTGAGGACATCCAAGGGAAAAAGGTTGGGGGGGCGGGGATGCAGGCCTCGGCGTCCCTGCCCCAAATGGCCTCCCTGTCCCCCTGTCCCTTAGCTGGGGGGTGGCCTTGCAGCCCCCAGCAATCCCTTGTCTCCCACCAGGTAGCCCTGCAGCCTCCTACCCCCTACCTGGGGCTAGCCTGTCACCTATATGGTGGTGGCCCCACCAGGACCTCGCTGCCTGGGACGTCCCCGTCCCCTACCTGGGGGCATCCCCAACTCCGTGCCTGGGTTGTGTCCCCCATTCCCTTCCCAGAGGTGGCTCTTGGTCCCCTTGTTCTGTCCTAGAGCAGCGCTGAAGTTCTTCTCCCATTTCTTGGGGGATCCTTCATCCCCTACCCGGAGGTGACACTTGGTATCCTTGTCCCAGGACGGCTTTGGAGTCCTTATCCCACTACCTGAGGGGTCCTGTGTCCCATCCTGGGGTGTCCCCGCCCCCTACTTGGGGGGTGGCTGTCGGTCCCATACCCCAGAGAGGCTCTGCTATTCTTATCCCTTTACCTGGGGGGTCTTATGCTCCGTCTTGGGGTGTCCCCGTCCCCTACTTGGGGATGTCCCCAATCCCATACCTGGAGTGCCCCCTGCCTGGAGGTGTCCTCTGTCCTCTAGCTAAAGGGTGTCCTACCTTAGGAAGGAAATGTCCCTTACCGAGACTGGGGGTCGCCCTGCAGCCCCTGCTGCCTCTCGGGTGGGGGGTGTCCCCATCCCTGTCCCCTACCTGGGGTGCCGCTGCGGGTCCCTCCGTGCGCTCCGCGGGCGCACCCAGCCCAGCCCAGCCCGGCGGGGGCAGGGGGAGGCAGAGCCAGCGCCAGGCATCACCGCCCCTTCCTCCCTCCTCCTCCTCCTTCTTCCTTCCTTCCTTCCTTCTTCCCCCTGTCTGTCCCATGGCCCCGGGCAGAGGGAAAGAGAATGGAAAGGCACGTGTCCTTAGAATGCCCCATTCACCCTGGGGTGCCCTACAGGACATAGGGAGCTCTAGAGGACATGGGGTCCCCCAAATATTCTCAGGGGGCCCTGTGCACCCAGGGGTGCCCCATAGGACATAGAGTACTCTATAGGACATGGGGTTCCCCACGAGCAATCCTAGGGTGCTCCGTATGTTCTCAGGGTGTCCTGTGCACCCTGGGGTGCCCCGTGGGCCCCTCTGACTGCCCTATGCACCCCAGGGTGCTCCATGGGTCCTCAGGGTGCCTCCTGGACCCAAGGGTGCCCAACATGTCCTCAGGTTGCCCTCATGAGCCCTGTGGCTGCCTCATGCACCCCATGGTGAGCCCATGACCCCTCCGGGTGCACATCTGTACTCTGGGATGACCCATGCCCACTGACCCCCTTCCCAGGTTGTCTCATGGACCCCCCACCCCGATAGCCCCAGGGTGCCACATACAGCCCTGGAGCCCCCAACACTCCCAAGGTGCCCCATGTAGCTCCCCCATACCCCCTTAGGCAGCCCCATGTACCCCCATACACCCCTTCGTGACTCTTCGCACCCCCATACAGCCTCAGAATACCCCCTATACCCTTCCCTAAACAGGCCCAGGTTGCCCTTTGTACCCCATATAGCCCCAGAATGCCCCACACTGTCTCTATATGCTCCTAGGACATCCACGTGCCCCCATACAGCCCCAGAAAGCCCCATATATCCCTATACAGCCCCAGGTGGTCCCTGTGTCTTCCCCCCTACAGTCCCAGGATACCCAATACACCCTCAGTCCCTCTCTTTCTTCTCCCACTGGGACTGGGGAAAGCATCCAGGGCTGGGGCCCCCCTTCCTCCCCCAACTGCAGCCCACCTGTGCTGTTGCCCCATTGCAAAAGCTGGCTGAGGAAACTGAGGCACAGAGGCATCTCTCAGCCACAGGGTCACCCCTTCCATGCCTCAGTTTCCCTTCCTGGGGAGGAACTGCACCACCAACCTCCTCCAAAAAGCTGTATTGGGGCTGCCTCCCTGAACCCCCTTCTGGCACAATGAGACCCCAGCTTGCTCATGGATTTTGTTGGAAAAAACCACTTTATTATTTAAGATTTGTGAGCCCCTGGAGGCCTCTGCACCACGATGGAGTGGCCCCACAGCCATGGAGGATGGGGACATCCAGCAGCATCCTGTGTCACCAGCAGGACCAAGGAACAAAACCCCAGCACCGCTGCTGTGTTGTGGGGTCCTCCCAAAAAAACAGAGGTTGTTTAGAGTGTTCCCCCAAAACCTCCCAGCCCACAGGCTAGGTTTGAGCACCTTCTGGGAGTCCTTTTTCCTTCAACCCCATGGGGGATGCATGATGTGGAAGATTTGGGGGTGCTTGTGTTTCAGGGAGCTGGGCAAAGCCACCCTGAGTTTCTGATGCCCAGTTACACCCCATGGCTTGTCAGGATGTCTTCTCTGATTGTCGTGTGGATCCCAACTGCCTATCCAGCTGAAACTGCTGGGGGAAGTCCTAGGGGAGATCAAAGAATCACAGAATCAGAGTAGTGANTCCAGCTGTGGCCTGACTAGGGCAGAGTCGAGTGGGAGGAGAACTTCCCTTGACTTGCTGCTCACACTCTTCTGAATGCACCTCAGGAGCCCACTGGCCTTCTTGGCCCCAAGGGCACTTTGCTGGCTCATGGGCAACTGATCCCCAGGACATGGTTCTTCCCCATAGAGCTGCTTTCCACCAGGTCAACCCCTAACCTGTCCTGGTCCATGGTGTTATTCCTCCCCAGGTGCAGGACTCTACACTTGCCCTCGTTGAACTTCATGAGGTTCCTCTCCTCCACTCTCAGCCTGTCCAGGTCTCACTGGATGGCAGAACAGCCTGAGCCTGTGTCAGCCGCTCAAGAGATGGAAGAAGAGAAGCAGAAATGCCCCTCACCATGGCCTTGGGGCTGCCACCAGCAGCATTGTGGCAGGGAGGCGACCCCATCTCACCTGCCGCTGGCACACGTCCAGCATGACACCAGCCCGGATCAGGCAGCAGAGCTCTCCCAGCAGCGAGATGAAGATGTGGAAGATGTCAGTCCAACGGCCGACAGTGAGGAGGAGGATGAAGAGGCCACCCATCCGAACCAGCACCGTCTGGTAAACGCTCTGCTGTGACCCCTCTGCAAGAACATTGTTGGGGCTGCCACCACCGGGGGGGGGTGTCTCTGTGTCCCCCCAGTCCCACAGCTGGGGAACATTGTGTATTTCGGGGGTGCTACAGGGTAGCTTTCCATACAGCCCCAGGATGCCCCATGTGCCCCCATACAGCCCCAGGAGCTCTCATACAGCCCCAGGATGCCCCATGTGCCCCCACACAGCCCCAGGATGTCCCATACCACAAGACAACCCCTTCATCCCCCCCACTCCAAAAAAAGCCCCCATACCTAGGGGTTCGGTCCCCTCCTCACCTTGCATGTAGATGACCAGCAGCGTGTAGCAGATGGTTAGCGGTGTCCAGAAGCGGACAGCCTCTGCCGTGGAGAGGAAATCCCTGTTGATGAGCGCCACGGCAGCCAGATCGGCCACGGCGAAGGTGATGGCCAAAGCGTTGCGGAGCAGCCGGGGGATGCCGTGCCCGGAGGCGAGGAGGAGGATGCAGACGCCGCAGTAACGCGCTCGGCTGTGCAGCTCGTAGAGGGTGCAGACGTGACGGGCCAGGCGCCGGGCGTAGGTGGCTAGCAGCCCTGCCAGCCCCGCGGCCAGCAGCAGGTTGCAGGTGCTGTGGGGAGCCCCTTCCAGCAAGAAGCTGAGGCCGCAGGACACGCCGCAGCCCAGCGAGTACTGGCACAGCAGGTAGAGCTGGCTGCTGTGGGCACCCTGCGAGAGCGGGGACAGCGCTGTCAGTCGCTGCGGAGCAGCGGGGGGACGCACGGCTGCAAAGCACGTGTGGATTCCTCTCTACGCTGCAGCCTCCACCTAACCCCCACGGGTATTGCAAAGCTGCAAGGGGCTGCACGGCTGCAAAGCAAGGAGTGGTTTTGGCCGTGCTGCAGCTCCCCTGGTGTTGCATGCAGCAAGGGGATGCACAGCTGCATAGCCACGTGTGGTCTTCTCCATACCACAGCCCCTGCCCTCCCCACGGGTGTTGCAGGCACAAGGAGCTGCACGGCTGCAAAGGCAGGCGTGCATGCAAAGCCATGCATGGTTTTCTCCATGGCAGCCATCCTCATCCTCCCCACAGAGGCTGCAAAATGGCAAGAAGATGCATGGCCTCCTCCATGCCACAGCTCCTGCTGCTTTCAGCATCCATAGATGGATTATTTGGGGCATGCCACAGCCTTCATTCTCCCCACAGAGATGCAAAGCTGCAAGGGACTGCACGGTTGCAAAGTCATGTATGGTCTTCTCTATGCCACAGCCCCCGTCCTCACTGCAGGTGCTGTGTGCAGCGAGGGGATGCACAGCTGCAAAGCCATGCATGGTTATCTTCATGCCATGCCCCCAGGGGTGTTGCAAAGCTGCAAGGGACTGCACAGCTGCAAAGTGACACATGGTTTCCTCCATGCTGCAACCTCCCCACAACCCCCATGGATGGTGCATGCAGCAAGGGGACACTCAGCTGCAAAGCAATGCATGCACACTTGGCTTTCTCCATGCCAGTCAATCTCCTCCACCTCACAGAGGCTGCAAAGCTGCAAGGGGATGCACAGTTGCAAAGCAATGAATCGTTTTCTCTGTGCTATAGCCTCCTGTAATCCCACAGGTGTTGTGTGGCTGCAAAGCCACATGTGGTCTTCTCCATGCATCTCTCCATGGGTGCTGTAAGGCTGCAATGGGCTCCACAGTTCCACAGCCACTTGTGCATGCAAAACCATTTCTCCATGCCAGCCTTTCTCCCCCACCCCACAGAGGCTGCAAAGCTGCAAGGGCTCATATAACATCCCTCATGCTGCCGGTGCTGCATGTGCTGAGGTGCTGCATAGCTCCAAAGCAATCCATGGTCTCTCCAGGCCACAGCCCCTCTGACCCTCATGGTTGTTGCAGATCTGCAAGGGATGTGCAGTTTCACGGCTCCTTCCCCACCCCCTCGCAGTGCCTCAGTTTCCCCGATCCCATCTCACCTTGCCGAGGGAGAGGTGGGTGGAGATGGCACGCAGGGAGAACTCCAGCACCACCAGTGCAGTCACACGAGACCCCACCAGTGCCAGCACCCCTGTCAGCACCATCACATGCAGCGGCTCCAGCACCCACCGCTGCGCCCGGATCGCCTCCTTCTCCGCCTGCCTCTCTGGGTCACTGGGGACAGCAGGGGGGATGTTGAGCCGGGTGGGATTGTCCCCTTCCTCCTCTGCCACCCCAAAATAGGGGGACAGCTTTGGAGGGTCCCCCCCATGCTTTGCAGTGGGAGAGGGTGCAGCCCCTGCCCTGCTCAGGCCATCACTGGCACCCATAGGTACTGGGAGCCACCCACCCCCAATAGTTGATCCCAAAAGCAGATCCCCAGAACAAATCCCCCTGCTCCCAGAGAGCAGAAGGGCTGGTGCTTACTTCAGGCATTGGATGTAGAGATAAACCTTCAGGAGGCTGCAGAGCACCGACACGGCGCAGGCACCCACCAGCCCTGCAGGGAAAAGGCAGCAGTGGGTCACCAGCGTCCCTGGGTGCATCCCCAAGCCACCCCCGAGGGGCTCTCACCTTGCAGGAGCGTATCCAGCAGTGCCCAGCCCCACGCCAGCCCTGGCCATGCCGGCAGCCAGGACCCCAGAGAAAACATTTTTGGTGAAGAGGAGCCACAGCTGAGCCAGGCCTCGGCTCCAAGGTCCGTGGGGCGGAGGCTGGGAGCGGCCCTCCCGGGCTAGTAAATCATTGCCGGGGCAACTGAGTGCAGCTGGAGCTCAGCTCCTCCAGCCCAGGCCTCCAGCTGCCCAGTGGAGAGGAAAATGAAGGTGAGGAGAGGGATGCAGTGATGAGGTGCACATGGTGGGGCCAGGAACGGCCAGCATCTTTAATCCCCCATCACCATTCCCCTCTCCAGCTCGATGCATCATGGAATCACAGAATCATTAAGGTTGGAGGAGGCCTCTAAGATCATCAAGCCCAACCATCAACCTATCCCCACCGTGGTCCTGGTCCTGGCTTGGCAGTGCACGACTCTCCTCCCTCCCCTCCATTTAAACCACCCCAGAGACCCCGAAACGACGCCAAAAGTAGAAAAACCCCTTTATTATCATCCACGGCAGATCCAGGAGCTCATGCTACGGCCCCGGGGGGCTGCTGGTGCTGTGCCATCCTCCTGAGCTCGTCCCAAAAGAAGAGGCTGAGGACAGTGTGGGGGCCAAGGCGGAAGTAGACGGCTCCGATGCCCTTGTACAAGCCCAGCAGCCCCTCTTTGCTGGAGATTTGCAGGATGCAGTCCATAAAACCCCGGTAGAGCTTGCCCTGGGGAGAGAGGAGCCGGCTGCGCACCCCTGCCGGATACAACCCCAGGGAAAAGCCGCGTCCTTCCCGTCCCTACCTCCCGAATGGCCTTACCGTGCCGTCGGCGTCCACCGGCTGGTTGTAGAGACGGGTGCTGATCACATCGAAGGGCGTCATGGTCACTGCCACGGCCACACCGCTCACCATGCCTCCCGCCAGCACCGCTGCCCAGCTGCCCTCCGTGAACCACTGCCAGAAGCGCTGGCTGTCAGCTCTTTCCCATCCCCTCCCC
>VWZX01001895.1:374106-438716 GCA_013399015.1 Galbula dea | reverse complement strand
CCCAAAAAAAACAGCCAAGGGGAGCGTGGGGGCAGGCAGCAGCCGGATCTGGCACACGATGCCCCTCACCTGGCGTTGGCAGACCCAGTCCTTGGCTGAGGTGAAGGTGGCGAGCTGGGCGGCAGAGCCCACTGCCACACGGGGCACAGCGCCCGACACCCCCCGCCACAGCCCCGCCATCCCGTGCTGCTGGTAGATGTTCTTGAAAGCTGCGGAGATGTTCTGGGGAAGAGAGGAAATTCAGGATAAACGTGAAGGGTGCATCCCACCCTGGCATGCAAATTGCTCTTCAGTGGCATAAAGCCACCATGGCTCTGGCTGGGTGACGACAGTCCCGAGGGGTGTTCGGATCTGGTGTCACCGTTCTGCGTCCCAATCACCCCCTCCCTGTCCTCACGCTGCTATTTATAGCATCCATACGGGGCCGAGCTACCGAACAGCAGCTTTAAATATCTGCTGGCCAAAATAGCACCGTCCCTGCCGGGTCCTATGTGTGCACAGCCAAGGTGCCACCGAATTGCCCCCCACACGCTGTCCCCACTCACCTCATGGTTGTGCTGGTGGCCCACGGCCATTGCTGACAGCGTCTGGGCTTGGAGGTGGGTCTTGACCTAGGTGGGATGACAATGCTGGGTGATGACACCCCTCCAAGACCCCTGGGATGGGCTGTGGTTCCCCCTCATCTCTTTCTAGCAGCTTTTTGGGGTATTTTGAGGCCCTCCAGCAGATGTGGGGTGCCCAGATGTGTTGCCAAGAGACACCTTGAGACTCTGAACCCCATTTCCACATTCCCCTCCCCCAGGGCAAAGGGCTCCCATAAACACTTGCTGCAGCCTCTTCTTGGAGCTCTGCACCCCCAACACCAAGGGGTGAAACCCCCCAAAAGGGGGAAAACGACCCCAATTTCCTTATAAGGGGGTTGTCCGCTTGGGTTTCCAGGAGGGGGAGGATTTGTGGGAGATAGGAGGGCTTGGCAAAGAGCATGCACAGAGCAGCCCCACTTTTTTTTGGGGGGGAGCGGTGGAAAGGGAAAGGAAGAGAGAGGATGTGCCGAGCCAGCGCTTATAAACTGCAGCCAAGCTCCAGGCTCTCCAAAGCTTCCCGAGGAGAGCGTCCCCGAAATGCCACACGCATACGTACAATACACAAACCCAAAGCGAGATCCTCTGTGGTCCCAGCGGCACTCACCAGGTACGCGGGGCTGCCTACGAAGGCTCCCACCGCACCGGCCACGGCCCCGGCTGCTACCGTTCCACCCCGGTACCGGGTCCAACCAGCCTTCTCGGCCAGCGAGTAGCAGTAGAAGCGGACTCCGTTCATCACGCCCTGGTAGAGGAGGCCAGCGGCCAGCCCCTTCTGCAGCCCCCGCAGCCCATCGGCTCGGCACACAGCCCCCGCCGCCCGCAGCACCCCCCGGTAGGGCCGCGGATAGGTGCCTGGAGCCTGCAGCTCGCCCTGCAGCTGAAGCCGAGTCTTGACCACCTCCAGAGGGTTGGTGAGGACACAGGCCAAGCAACCGGCAGTGGCTCCCAGCACCAGGTCCACGGCCGGCGGCACTCCCCCGGCAGGCGAACCCCGTGAGACGCGGGGTCTGCTCTGGGGGGGGTAAGGGAATTCCTGGAGGGAGCCTGGAGGGGTCCCGGGAAGAGCTGTCAGGGCTCCCGCTGCCATGCGGCACCTGCCTGCCGGGACGGCTCCAGGCTCCACCTTCCTTCCTTCCTTCCTTCCCTCCTTCCTTCCTTCCTTCCCCCTCCACACACACTCGGGGAGAGCTCGGGGGAGGCGAGCACCGCCCCCTGCGGAACGAGAACCTACCCCCCCCCGCCCCGGGCGTGGAAGGGATATGGGGAAAAGGTCGGGAATGAGGGTGCCTGTCCCCTCTCCCCGTCCTCCCCGACCCCAGCACCGAGGCAACCGAATTCCTGCCGGGAATCCTCCTCTCACGTGACCTGGTGGAGCCTCGGCGCAAATAGGGGGGAAAAAAAAAGGCCCTTTCTGTAAACAAACCCAAACCCAAAGCGCGATAGAATTGAAATAGAGGCTGAGGAAGGGCATCCTGCGCGGGAAGCATGCAACCACTCACCTCCTCAGGCTACCTTCCCTCAGACAGCCTGCGGTGGGGGGGATGAGAACTGGCCAACTCGTTGCACTTGTGGGTTTTTTTGGGGGGTCCTCAATCCATCCTCCCCCTACCAGCCCCTCTGGGGTTATCAATGCTTTGAAATCGAAGCTTGCCAGACCAAAAAGCTGCAGGGGGCTGTCATGCTGCACTCCCCCAGATTCCTATTTTTGGTGACCCTTAGGGACAAAGGTTTACACCACAGTGTAGCCATGGCCAAGCCACTTCGGTGATCACAGGGGTTGGGAGGTGAATCACCACTCCTCCCAAACTCCTTCCCTTCCCAGTGACTGCCCCCTCCCTGACACCACCCCAAAATCCCCTGCTTTGATCCAAAAAGATGAGGGAAGGTTAATGGAGGTAAGGTAAACCCTGGGGCTGTTTATTCCTTGTCTAGACTGGGAATATCCCCTGGCTCCAGGGATAAATGATGGGTAATTCATAGCCGGAGCTGTGGACGTGCTCTGCTGCAGGGTTAACACCAGTGGGATTCAGCAAGAAGCTGGGGTGCACATCTTCCTCCCTACATTCCTCCTCCTCCTCCTCTTCTTTTCTTCAGCCTAAACATTTTCTCCCTGCCCCAAAGCAGCTCCAACATCACGGGGGGAGGAGGAATTTCTCCTAGAGTCAGACCTGAGTTACCAATGAGTATTTATTTGGGGAGGGGGAAGGAAGCAGATGTATATACATATACATTCAGTCCCATGTTTCCTCCCAGAAAAGGCCCCGTGAACGTGCAGGACGTGAGAGGCCTCCAGGTTACGATCATTATTTAAAAGCTGGGGTGCTGCCCCGAAGGGCTCGCGGCAACAGGCGCTCGCTGGCCTTGGATGATGCAACACAGGGACGTGTTTGGTGGCAGCCATGTGACAACGTCCCTTAAGACACCTGAAGAACATCAGACTTGACTTTGTCCCTCCCCAGGCAAGTGGGGCCAGTGTCCAAACCTCAAAGCAGCTTCTGAGGTTCTCCTAAAACCTTGTGGGATATTTAAGGCCAAGTTCTTGGCCCTTGTCCTTCTTCCTTAAGCCGTAAATCTCATCGACAGGCGGGGGAGTGGTTTTGTGATGTCTGGAGGCCCCAGGACGAGATCTCCTGGTGCTGGGAGATGCTGGGAGGCGAAGCGGTGTCGTACTCGGTGATTGTATTAGCAAGGAGAAAACATGCACAGCAGCAGTTCCATGTTCCTGTCTTGCCACCTCCACAATCCTGGGCTGTTCTAAAATGAACAACTCCTCAGTCCCACTCCCCGCTGTGATGGGGGGATGCTCATCCCCAGCCCACCCTGCTCCCACCCTCATCCTTGCTCCTAATGGGGTATTATTCCGTGAAATGAGGAGCTCCTGTCCAAAGAAAGAGGCTGAGCTCGGCCTCACCTCCAGCGTGGTGAAGCATCTGGTTGCTTCCCCAAGCTGTGCTGGATGTCTCCCGCTTAGCGGGGACAGGATGTGGGTCCCTGCCTGCAGGCACGTTCCTGGTGGGGACACAGGAGGGTTCGGGGTGCTACAGCTGGATATGGGCCCTGCTCTGGGGCTCCTGTCAGCTCTCCTCATCCCTGGCCAGGGTTAACACCAAGGGTCTCGCTCCGCTCGCCCGCGGCAGAGGCTGTCGCTGCGCTGCCAGGCGCTGTCGATGAGGCTCTGGGCATCTTCGCATTTCTTCTTGACGGTGGCATCCAGAATGGCCTTGTGCAGGAGGTCGACCTGAAACAGAGGCGTGGGGCAGTCAGGAGGGGAGCCAGCGAGGCAAGATCTCCTTGCCCTTGTAAAACCACCTCACAAGCAGGCAGGAATGTCGGCTGAGGGGGATGGGGCTGACACTGGTTCCTCCCCACTCCCCTCAGCAGCTCTGGATGCTCATAGCATGTCACACCAGAGGAGTCTGGCTCCAAATCCCACATCCCACGGTTATATGGACACAGAGGAGTTCTGTGGTTCTCCTACCCTTCCAAGGGAAAGCTGGGCTCACCCTGCAGGGTAAAATTCACCCACCCTTCTTCAGAGGGCCCTGTTCACCTTCCCTTGCCGGAGGAAGAGCGTGCTGCAGCCTTCCACACTCACCTGGTAGATGTTCCTCCATGCAGCGTTCAGGGCCGAGAGGAACCTCTCCAGTTCTGTAGTGCAACTAAAATAGAGGACCCAGGGGGGCAGGAACTGCTTGCTGTCCTGAGCAAACTCCTGAACACCAAAAGAGAGGCCAGGTGTTAGCACCGTGGTCCTTGCCCAGCCCTGGAGCAGCCAGCCCCAAAGCACCACGCTCACCAGGATACAGTACTCCTTGCCGGTCTCCGTGGAGACAGCGGTGACGTCTGTCAGCTCCACGGTGCCCAGCGAGCGGAAGAAGCTTGTCTGGCAGTCCTCGTGGCAAGTGAAAGCCTTCTTGTCCGTCAGCACAAGGCAGCAGGGGACACAGGGAGTAGGGGCAACACCTTGGGGGATCACCTGCATGGGGTGGGGAAAGGGGAGGTTAAAATCTGTCATGAAGGAGCCTCATCTCCATGGGGAAACGCTCAGAAGGAAACTGCCAGCTCCACCCCTGCCAGACATCTCCACTCCTGCCACTGGCTCCAAAAAGGGGCTCCGTGAGAAAGAGGGGGTCAATGCACACATGTTGGGGGGTGTGTGTGGCTCTCTGTCCCCAGCTCACCCCTTTGGAGACAGCCTGGCAGAAGTACTGCATCCAGTCGGCCATGTCCTCCTCGTTGTCGGCGCTCAGCTCCAGCGAGGGCCTGTCTGTCAGGATCACCTGGAAGGAGTGGGGCCGGTCGGTGGTGTTGGAGCGCCGGCATCCCCCGCACTGCTCGCCTCTGGGAGAGAGGGGAGGATGGAGGTCAGAGGGGGGCAGCCTCCCTCTGCCCTCCCTTTCCCCCCAACCACTTGTTTCCCATCTGTGACATCCCCTGCAGTTACTCCAAGGATGGTCTCTGCCTCCGCACGTCAGGTGAAGCTGGAGCTGAGCACAGGCTGCCCAGCATGGCTCTTAGAGGAGTGTGTATCAGCCCTTCAGAGGCCAATTCCCCATCAGATTTGGGCTTGGCGTGCATAAACCAAGAGGAAACAAACCCATCTCCAGCTACAGGCACCGGGGCCAAAACAAATGAGTGTCTACCCAGCCAGGAGCAAGCAGGGAGCCCTGTGGCAAGGACTATCTCATGATCTGCCCTGAAACCCCTCCCTGAACATCCCAAGGAGCTTCTGATCCCCAGATCCCTGCTGAATCTGGACACCACATCCTACCAGCTTCTTACCCCATGTTGATGGAGAGCAGAGGGGTGACGTCAGTGCGGTCTGGGTACTGGTACAGGATCCCGTTGCTGCCATTTGGGAAGATGAGAGAGGTGGTGACTGGAGTCACCTCAGCACAAACATCCTCTGCCCTGTCCCACAGCTGCTCCTGCCCTGCCCTCCACCCACACAGCCCGTGGGGTCATGTTCCTGCTGCTGGGCAGCCACAGATGGGTGGCTTTAGCAACCCAGGTTAACAAGATAGGTCCTCTCCATCTCCCAAGCAGCTGCTGGGCAGCAAACTGGTCCCAGCACCTTCTCTGACGAGCCCTGGCTGACCCCAGTCCTGACCCACAGCCCTGGTACCCACCTGAGCACCACGAAGCAGGTCTTCCACTGCTCCTTGCCTAGGTAGGAGGTCCCTGCCTTGTAGTGCAGGATGCCATCCTTGGTGACTGCATTTGAGGTGTAGCTATTGCTGGCAGGTCCCAGTGCCTCATCCATGGGGTCTTCCCAGTGAACGAGGCCGTAGAAACGCACGACCACATCACAGGCCTGCAAGAGGCAGGTGGAGAAGTCAACAGGAGGGAGTCTCCCAAGCCTCTGCCTCATATAGTGATGGCCATGATCTACAAACTTACCTCACACTTGGACTCCTGGGCCACAAACTTTGCGAGTGCCAGTTTCTCCATGGTGGCATCTGTGAGGATACTGGGGTACGGGGGCTCCCGGCACCCTTTGATCATGGCTGACTTCAAGGAGACCAGGAAGAACCTGATAAGGAGACAGATCTTTTCATGAGGCCAGTACAAACAGCTCCTCACCTCCCTCACACATGCTCATGCCAAGTCCCTTCAACATGTGCCTCTGGTCTTCCAGCCAAAGGGTCTCAAAATCAACCTAGAGATGAAAGGTGATGGGCACTGCAAAGTCTGAGTCCCAGGAAGGTGATGGGTGAGACTGGGAGATGGACACCCTTCCCAACACAGACCCCACTGTGATCATCCAGGCCCTAACACAATCACCTGCCTGAGCTGGCAACACACAGAGAGACCCAGGGATGTGCCTTGAAACTCAAGACCCTGTTCCTACTCATCCCAAGTGACCCAAAGGACAGGTAGCCTGCACTGCCCAGGGCCTCGAGGCTGTCAGCCTGAGGGACAGGGTGGCTGCGGTCTACAGCTAGGGAAAACACTTTGGGCTTGTCCATGCTCAAGGCATTTCCAATTGCCTGCAGGGTTTAGCTGGTGGCATCAAACCAATCCCAAACCCACTCTGCTTGCAGGACTTTGTCCTGAAGGTCTCTTGCATTCCCCAGGTCATGTTGGGAGTCCAAGGTGCTGGGCAGAGGTCCCACACCCCAGGAGGGAAGCACCACGGTTTGCCGCCCGGTCCCTGCTTACTCGGTGAGAGCCATGTCTGCGGTGTCGAGCAGGAACTGCTTCCTCCGGTTGGTGCACACCAGAGTCACTGTCTGCTGGTCCAGCCCAACCTGTGCCACACAGGAGCGGTTAAGGAAGCCAGGCAAAGGATGAGGGGCAGCAGAGCAGGGCTGAACTTGCCTTCTGGCCCCAGGGGAGAAGGTCATTGGTCACTCTACTGCTCATGGGAAGGTAAGAGCAAGCCGGGCACCGACAGAGGTGACATTTAGAATCATAGATGAGGGTTGGAAAAGACCTTTAAGATCTTTGAATCCAACCATTAACCTAGCACTGCACAGTCACCACTAAACCATGGCCCTCAGCACCACATCTCCATGTTTATTGAACACTCCTGGGGATGATGATTCCAACATAGCCCTGGGGAGCCTGGGCCAATGCCTAACCACTCTTGCAGTGCCTCCTCTGGTGCTGCTTCCTCTTGTCCTGTTGTTCCTTGGGAGAAGAGACCTATCCCCACCTGGATTCAACCTCCTCTCAGGGAGTTGCAGAGTGAGAAGGTCTCCCTTGAGCCTCCTCTTCTCCAGGCTAAACAACTCCAGTTCCTTCAGCTGCTCCTCACAATACTTGTGCTCTAGACCCTTCCCCACCTTCCTTGCCCTTCTCTGGACACTCTTCAGCACCTCAGTGTCCTTCTTGGAGTGAGGAGCCCAAAACTGAACCCAGGATTGGAGCTGTGGCCTCCCCAGTGCCCAGTGCAGGAAGCCAATCCCTGCCCTAGTCCTCCTGCCACACTAGTGCTGATCCAAGCCAGGATGCTCTCGGCCTTCTTGGCCACCTGGGCACTCTGCTGCCTCATCTTCAGCAGCTGTCAACCAGCACCCCCAGGTAAACTGGAGGGGTAATCACTTCTCATTCTCCCAGTCTCAAAGATTCCCTGGCCAAAATGTTCCTTGTGGACAGAGCATCCCACAGAAACACCCCACTGCGATGCTCCTGATACCCCCTGTGGCTGGTGACCAACCCCCACATTCACCTCCTGCTCCCCACAAGAGGGCTGGTCCAACCCAGGCTGCACTCACCGAAACATAGTCCAGCTCATTGTAGGACACTGCCTCCTCCACCATGTATGGCTTCTCTGCTGCCCCTGGCACACAAACAAAGAGCCATGTGACGAGGAGCAAAGGAGCCCAGTGCTGCCCAGATCTGGCTGCTATGCCCCAGCAGGGATGGACCTGCCAACCAAGCTGTGTGCCAGGTGGCACAGAGCCATGGGGCACGAGTCCCAGGCCTTCTTCAGGGAACAAGTCAACCTGAGCTTCACCAAAGAGCTGGTGAACACCCCTGTGCCCACAGCACCCGAGACCCAGCAGGCCAGTGGAGACAGTGGCTCCTACTGTGACTGCAGCCATTCCAGGGGACAGGAGGGAACTGGCAGGAGCCAGCAGTGAAGGCAGTGAGTTACAGTGCCCTGATTTATGGGCAAGCCATGGATGAAGCCAGCCTCCCTCCTGCAGCTGAGCAGGAGGCTGTCAGGACAGGATACCTTTCCGGATCAGGTACACGTAGCAGTCGGTCAGCAGGACATAGATCAGCTGCAGGTTCCCCTCCATGTGCCCAGTGCTCATTCGGATCATCTGTGTGGAGAGCAAAGAGCTCTCAGGCCGTGGCCAATGCAGGCATAGAGCCCACCCTTCATGGGACATCAGTGGTGACCACCTTACCCTGAACAGCTGCTCCTCGTTCTCCCGAAAGACGTGGATCATCAGCAGGAGAAGGTGGTTGTTATCCACTCTGTGAAGAGAAACAGGAGAGGTTGGACATCAAGGTGGGGTTGGGTGAATCCAGGAAGAGCAGTCCCCTTCCTTATTGAACTTATCCGTGATTTGGGCATCTGTTGGCTCCCCACAGCCTTCTCCTCCTCTTCATCCTGGAAAAGGATGGGCTTTCCCCCCAAGCCAAGGATGAAGGGAAAAGTGCCAGCCTGAGCTGAAGGTTGTTTGGAAGATGCTCTCCCTGCTGAGCAAACCCAACCTCACCTGAACTCGGAGGGATGGGTCAGCTCCGAAGGGCTGCCCTGCCCTTCCTCCACACCAGAGTCCTCGGCGCTGCTTGCGGAGGGGCTGGGCTGCTCCTTCTTCGGCTGGCGGAGAGCCTGGGGATTGGTGGCTTCTTTTTGGCCAGTTTGGGGTCTATCACTCACCCCTCCAGACTCCTCTACTGCCCCAACTGCTTCTTCCTCTCTGCTTGCTTCTTCTTTAGGAGCCTCAGGGCTACTAGAAACATGTGGCGGTTGGCCAGGCCCTGGAGCGTCATGGTGGCCACCACCTGGTGCAGCAGTGTTTGGACTCTCGAGGGTAAAGCGGTAGAAGTCCATGGGGGCTGAAACCCCCTCACTACAGTCGCCAGGGGACGATCCAGCCGGGGGCTCCCCTGGCGTGCCAGTCCGAAAGGACTGCCCGGGGGGCTCGAGGGGCATGCTCCAGCTGCCAGGCTCCAGCTGCCCATTGAGCCTGTCCATCACCTTGCTCAGAGGCTGCCCCATGCTCTCCATGGAGGTGTCCTTCATCTCGGGGATGCGCAAGGCCAGCTGGCTGAGGGCAGAGCGCTCCCCAGCCTCCTCCTGCCCGCCCGGCCTCGGCTCACCAGCAGGGGCGGTAGGACCAGCAGGGTCTCTCTGTGAGTCCTCTCTGTCGCTCAGCCCGTTCACACCGCTGTCCCCACCGGCCTGATAGGGCTCGGGTGCTGTGGGTGCAGGGCTGTTTGCTGGCTCCTCAGGCTTTGCTTTCTTCTTCTTGCCTGTTTTCTTCTTCTTGGCTAACCTGCATGGTGAAAGACCAACAGAGATGTCACTCATTTGGGCCTGCTCAGACTGTTGCGATACAGAGAGAGGTCCCAACCTTGCCCAAAAATCTTCCTGTGGCAATCTTCCCAATTGCAGAGAAATCCTTTTATAGAACATCAGTGAACGTGTGGCCACATAGAGCCCTGGTCTCCACCCAGCCTGGCTGGGGTTGGAAGGGACCTCTGGGGATCATCCACTCCAACCCCCCTGCTCCAGCAGGGGCACCCACAGCAGCTTGCCCAGCATCACCTCCAGCTGCCTTGGCAATCTCTCCACACAAGGAGACTCCACAGCCTCTCTGCAAAGCCTGGGCCAGGGCTCCAACACCTTCACACCAAACAAGCTTCTCCTCCTGCTCAGATGGAACCTCCTGGCTTCCAGTTTGTGCTCACTGCCCCTTGGCCTGGCCCTGGCCACCACTGAGCAGAGTCTGGCCACAGCCTCTTGCCCCCAGCCTTCAGCTCTTGCTCAGCATTCAGCAGCTCCCCTCTGGGGCTGCTCTTCTCCAGGCTAAGCAGCTCCAGGGCTCTCAGCCTTTCCTTCTGCCAGAGATGCTCCAGTGCCCTCGGCATCTTCCTAGCCTCTGCTGGACTCTCTCCAGTAGTTCCTTGTCTTTCTTGACCTGGGGATCCCAGAACTGGAGCCAGGACTCCAGCTGTGGCCTGACTAGAGCAGAGTAGAGGGGGAGGAGAACCTCTGGATACTGTTTCCTGCCTATTCATAAAAAAAGTGGCATCAGCTGCTGAACACAGCATAGGTTAACAGTTGGGCTTGATAATCCTAAAGGTCTTTTCCAATCCAAACGATTCTGTGATTCTATGATCTTGGGCTTCCTTGGCTGCAAAGGGGACTGCAAATGGATGTGGAGCTGAAGTGATGTGGGAGAAATCCCTGCCTGAGAGGACGTTGCTGGGAAGAGAGGTTTCAGGAAGACATGGGAATGCCTGCCAGAGGAGGGAGATGGAGGCTGGAGTCTGCTCCAGCTGAATGATGCCCTGTGAAAGTGTCCCGGCCTCCCATGGCACCCAAACTGCTGCCAGGTCACTCCTATTTGGGAAGTGAGTGTGGTGTGTCTGCCAAAATCCTGGGTGTAACATAACCCAGCCCCTCTGCTCCTCCCAGGAAAAATAGGGTGTAAGATCAAAGCACAGGCCTGCTGAGCTGGTTTTGGGGTGCCCCAACCCTGGGTATAAGCAGAGGGAGCCTCAAGCTCTTTGTCTGGGTTAAAAGCTTCAAGGAACTCCTGAGGATCTCCTCTGCAAGAGTCAAATATAGGTCAGCAGGTCTGTGGAGGCATCTCCCTCAACAGGTTTAGCCACAGCTCACTGACAAACAAGAGGAAGGATGGAAGAGAAGATCTGAGACCTAGAGTTGCAGCAAACCTGCCACCAGCTGGAGAAAGCTTCAAATAAAAGCTCAGTCCTCTGAGCTCTCTGAATCAGACTGCTGAACCAGCCTGTCGCTCTGCAGAGACAAGGGACCAGCTCTGGTGACACCTACAGGGTATCAGTTGGTGCCTGGAAGTCTACAGCCATTTAATCATCATCGTATAAAGGCTACAGCACAGATGCTGTCTCCATTAGGCTAGAAGGGGTGGCACATCATCAGCCTCTGGTTACAGATGACCAACGGCATGTTTCCAGGCCAGGGAGCTCCACCCCTACCTGATGACCTCCAGCTCTGTGCAGCTCTCAGACTGATCTGTTCCTTCAGGGGTAGCTTCTGCCTTCTCCTGGGCAGCTGTGTGCACCGGGGTGGTCTCACTGGAGGACAGTGCCTCAGCCCTCTCCTCGTTGAAGGGGTTGTGGCGCTGCGTCGGGCTCTTCGCGGAGGCCTTGCTGCCGTTGGCCTCCGAGGCGGTGGAGCGCGGGCAGCTGAGCGTGTCTGTCAGCTCTCCATCTGCAAGGACAAGAAGGGAAGAGCAGGGCTGCCATCAGCTCAGATGCTTGGAGCAAGCCAAACCAAGCAAAGCTGCGTGCTGGTCACTGCTCTGGCTGCGGTGACACCAGCCCAGGCCCTGGCAGAGCGCGGTCAGAGCGGCTTAGCTGCAGAGATTGCTGCAAGCAGAGGCCTCTGCGAGGAGGGACAGAGGCCAGCCTGTGGCCCAGCATTGCTCTGTGTATTGCTCCCTCTGCCAGTTAGGCAACACCTGGGAGTACCAGGTCAGTCACTCAGCAGCCAGCAGCTGGATTAAGTAGAGGCAGCAACCTTGGGAAGGAAGCCGAGGAGTCTTGGGGTCACAGTACTCCTCAGCAAGGTGACAGCGAGCGAACGAGGCTGCTGCCCTGCACTGCTGCTTCTCCCCTGTGATGAGGTCATAGGAAGATGCTTGCTCAGCTGGAAGGGCAGAAATAGAGCCATCCCTTTGAGCAGTGATCATTATGGAGCTGGCTGCTTTCCTCTGCTTGCACAAGACACATGTGAGGGGCTGGAAGTGTGGTGGAGGGGGGACACAGCATTCATCAGGGCTGCACAGACAGGTTGTGCACAACCAGCTTAGCCTGTGTTAGCCTTCAGAGAGGAAAGGAGCAGCAGAGATGGGCTACAGGAGTCATGCTTGGAGTTTTCTGTCCACAAAGTCATGGTTAAAGGAAGGTTACCCATGCCCCTCTCTTCTCCAGCACCTAAAGCCACCTAGAGACCTCTTGCTAGGCAGGGAGAGCCCTCCTGAAGGGAACCACAGCCCTGGCAGACTGATCAGGGGTGTAGGTTGTGAGTAGGAAAATAAAACCTCTAATAAAATCTAATAAAGGCAATTTTGTGAAGGTCTATTCCAAAGAGCTGCTTTGTTCCTGTCCAAAGGTCTGTCCTGCAACATGGGAGGTAGGAACTCCATCCAGGGACGAAATCAGGGAGATTTTTAATGTCTGCATTAATGGGAAAATGCAATGTTTAAAAGCTAATTCAGCCCCAGGATTCTAGCCTGCATCACCAAAATGCCACTTCTTCTGCCCAAACCCTTACACTTATCCCTCAACCCAACCCCTGCTGAGACAAAACAATCTTTGTCCAAACTACAGCATTTCACCCCAAATGCATTTGCTGGAAACAGGGAACTGTCCCAACTCCTCACTCCTTGCTCTATGTATAAATGGTGAGGAAGGCAGCAGTAAGCTAACCTGGCAGGGAGTTACCATGAGAACTCTGCTAAGGGAAGCTGCTCACTAGGTGGTGGGTTTGGAAGCATGGTCTGTACCCCTGGGTGTGCACTCAAGCTTCAGGGATGTGTTAAACCATCTCTGTGCATGGGGTCAGAGAGGAGATGAGAGGGAGTGTGTTAGAGCCATCCCCATGGAATTCAGGCAGAATCTCCCCAAATATTTAGGCAGTACTGGCAATTTGGACCCAAGGCTCCATCCAACTTTTAGCTGCCAAGAACAGAGCCTGGGTGGCTTTCATCCTGGGGTAAAGCAGTAGAGAGGTCTCCTGCTCCTGGGATGTGGACATGCACAGAGACTGTATGAGGAGGAAGCAGAACAAGTTCCTCTAAAGCAGGCACCTGCTCTTGACCATAAAGGTCAGGCAGAGCTGACAAGCTGTGTTTAAAAGTGGTAAAATAAAGAATCAAAAGAAGTACAGTGCCTCAGAGGGAGCACAGCCAAGGGCTGGATGTGTTTGACACAGGAGAGCAGGGTCCAAGGAAAACTAAAACTCCCAAACAAAGCCCTGCAAAAAGGCCCACATTAAAGCAAGCAGAATTAACTCAGGAAACCAATGAAGGTGGAGCAGTTTTTCAGCCAGCACCCTGGGTGCTTTACCCCAGAAAAGGAATCTGAGAGCCACAGACTCCTGCTTCGTGGTGGGGGTGACCTGGCAGCTTCCCTTCTGTAACCTGGTGTGAAGGCTCCTGCAGTAACACAGCCACAGAACCACACTCTAAACTCCAGCTTTGTGTCTGGGGCAGACACATCCAGAGGACACAGAGGCATCATCAGAGGCAGGAAAACATCCTTCTGCTCTGGGCTGCATGGCCAGGAGAGCATGTCTGCACACACCAGGGGTTGGAGAAAGCTTTACATGTGGTCTCAGAGAGGAGACCCCCAATCTCCTGCCTTGGGGGAGCTTTTCTGCTCCTTTCTGCCTCTTCCCAATTCCATCAAGATGTGGTGGTTGCTTGTTAAAGGTATGAACCAGGGAGCATGCAGCAAGCTTCAGGTGGCAGCAATGCAGAAAGAAAACCAAAATGTTGGAAGAGATGAGTGTGTCCCACCTTCCCAGTCTCTGCTGGGCATGGTCTGCATTGCTGGAAAGACATCTCCAAAATCATAATCTACAAAAATGAGGGATAAAACTCAGGGTTAGAAACACAAGTAGTGGGGAGGGAGGGATGGGGCAAGGGAGAGCATGAAGGGGATTTGGGGAGGGAGATGGGAAAGGAGAAAACCAAAACAATCTGGTATCTGAAATGCATGAGAAAACAGTTAGGGAACATGGATGCAAATGGGAACCAGCTGCACTAGGGGTTGTTCCTACTGGATGTTTGCCCTGTGGGAGCTACAGTAAGACCAGTGAAGGGAGAAGACTCCATTGTGCAAGCTGCTGGAAAGCTAAACCAGAAAAAGCAGCTGGTGGCAGGTACCTCACCAGAGATCCCCTCTGTGAAGGAATTTCATTGCTCTGTGCCTCAGTTTCCCCACTTCACACTTACCTCCCATAGATACTGTGATGTTTGCCTCATTAATGTTTGCAAAGCCAGGGGTCTGATTAAAGGGAAAAACTTGTCCTCTGCTCCTAAAATCCCCAGCTCCACCTACACTCCCAGGGTAGTGAGATGCTCCTGTTGAAATGATGAGCAGTCAAACTGTTACCAGAGTTAAGTTACTCCATGTCAGAGGAAGAGCAGCAATGCCTGCCCTGCCCTCCTGGGCTCAGGCACCTCCACCACCCTGCTCCCACAGTGGGGGACAGCAGTTCTAAACAGCACCAACCCCCTCTGTGCATGGGGAAACTGAGACACAGACCACAGCCTCTGCCTGGCCACACAGAATAGCTTGTGCTGATGCTAAAACCAAAATCCAGCTCCAAAATCTCCTGGATCTCTACTCCAAACCTCTCTTCTCTTGAGCTGCCAGTCACCAGACAGGCTGGAGAGAAGAGTCAAACTCAAGTGACACCCCTTGCCCAGTCAATAGGGACAGGAGGAGATGTGCTGGCACCAAGACATGTTCTGCTGAGGAACACAAGCCCAGGGGATGCTGCAAGCACTGAAATGGCTGCTTCTGCCAAACCTCTGGGGCCAGAGGAGCTTCCTCCTGTAATTTTTACTGCTAGGCTCCTCATGCTGTCCTGAACTTACCTGGGATGCTGGAGGTTTGCCATAAGCAAGTCCTCAAAGCAAACCTTGCCATGCTTCCAGCATAAGCACAGATGCCATGGGGCAGCCACAACAGCATCCTGCTGCAATGCCCTTTGCTGAAATGCTGCTAATGTCCATCTAGGCTGCTCCTTCTCAGCATCCTGAATGTCTGCAGTTTCTCTCTTGCACATAAAAGGCAAGTGGCAGAGCCTTGTCTCAGAGGGAACCCTCATGTCTGTCCCTCAGCCCTGAATTCACCACATCCAGTTCACAGCAGGCACCACCCCACCTGTTCCAGAATCCCCTGATCCCCCTTGGACAGCAGAAAAGGAACAAAGCCAACATATTTTGGATTAGAAACAGCAGCAGCAGAGCTACTCCTTCCTGTGGACATGGGTAAGAGCTCCCTGCTTCCAGCCTGATGTGGGTTAAGGGGGCAGGCACAAGGAATGTACCTGCTCAGTTCATCAGGAACAACCTCCAGCCCTCTCTGATAGTGGTGAGGGAATGAGCATGACAACTTCTCAGGCTGCTCAAGTTAAGATGCATAAAGAGATGAAAGCAGCAGCTCTAAGACCCCTGGCTGCCTTTCCCTCAGACTGTGGATATGGAGAAAAGACTCTGGAAAGTATTCCCCAGCCCCTCCAGCATGTGTGGGTCTCTGAACTGCAGATAAACCCAAGCAGTGTGAAAAGGGTCCTCTGCAGCCCTGGGTACCTGCTCTGAACAGGAAGCCATGTTCAGACAGGGGCATGGCTTTCACTCCATGGGGAAATTTCTCCAGCCCTTGCTAAAATACATCCCCCAGGGTGGCCTGAGGTGACTAGCAGGGAAAGTCCTTCTCCCCTGACCCAAGGCAAACCAGCTTAAACCCCAGCACCTCCCAAAGCAAGACAGGAGAGCCCACAGCCTGCCTGCTGGGTCACTGCCTTTGGTCTCTTCCAGCCCACCCTTTGCTGCTTCCTTCAGTGTCTTGCTCAGGGCAGCAGCTCAGCTGAAGGGGATGTTGGAACACCCAGCCCTGACCCCATGCCATCTCCCCCCCCAAGCCACTGACCTTCACTGGATGGAGCAATGGCACTGTCATCCCACTCCAGGTTGGTGGAGGTGACAGAGTTGAAGGAGTTGAGGGACAGGCTGTCAGAGCCCTGCAGGGAGCTGGGCAGCCTCTCCTCAAAGTCTAGCAGGTACTGAGGCTTGTAGTAATCTGGCATGTATGGGGCCAGATCCAGGTAAGGAGCATCCTGCAGAGAGGAGAGAGTGGAGTGAGTGAGGCTCCCAGTCCCCACGCACAGCCCAAACTGTGAGCCTGTCCTTGAACACCCTCTGACTGGCTCTCAGAGGGAACCCAGCAGCCCCCTTAACACCAAGGGAAACTCAGGGGAGGGATGACAGCATTTTCTACCTCCTTTATCATCATCAACCTGCCCCACACCTTCCTCATCCCCCCTGCCTCTCTCAACAGTGCAGAGGAATAACTGAGCAACAGCAGTAAGTGCCCTTGCTGGATCTCTGAAGACCTCAGCCTAAAGCCTTTCCCAGAAGAGGTAGCTCTGTATTAGCAGCTGCAAGCCAACAAGAAGGGACCCCTGGATCCAGTGCTGGGACCCCTGACACCCAGGACTCCTCCTGCCCCACACACTCTTGCTCCCAGAGACAAGGGCAGCAGAGGAAGCACTCACTAGATCCAAGTCAAAGCGGATGAACTCCAGCCCAGACACCAGTGTCAAGAACAAGGTCAGATGATCATGACTGCAAACCAGGGCATTCCTGCAGCATGGACAAACAGAAGAGCTTTAGAGAAGAAACAGTGATAAGTGCCCTTCTGTTTTCTTGGTGGTGTGTCTCCAAGCTGCCCTGGAACTAGTCTCAGAGCTGCAAGCCTGCTGTTTGCCTCCCAAGAGCACCAGCAGAGCTTAAGGGCAGATATGTGTGGCTCACAGCAGATGGGCATCCACCATGGGCTGTCCCTGAATGGAGCTACAGCATTTCCAGGTGTCCAGTGGAGCTAGGTCTCTGGTCAAGAGCTCAGTAACTTCTCAGAATACCTGGAATAATGTAAGGCTACATCTGGGACTGGGAGTAAGAAGAGTTAACTGTGATAAAATCAGAGTGCCTTGGCTTGGAAGGGCCTGTAAAGATCATCTAGCTCCAACTCTCTTGCAGGGAGCAAGAATGCCTTCCACTAGACCAGGCTGTTCAAAGCCCTGTTCACCCTGGCCTTGAACATTTCCATGGATGGAGCATCCACAACTTCTCTGGGCAACCTGTTCCAGTGCCTCACCACACTCACAGTGAAGAGTTTCTTCCTAATGTTCAATCTAAATCTCTTTTTTTTCAGTTTAAAACCATTACCCCTCATCCTACCAGTACAGACCAACCAGTGCCCAAACAAGGAGAAGCTGGGACACTCACTTGACATAGTACTTGTGCAGCAGGCTTAGGTTCTCCTGGAACAGCCTCAAGTAGCTCTCCAAGGAGTTTTCATTGAGGGCTAAGTACAGCCACGCCCGACCTGAAAGGAAAGCAGCAGAGAGATTTATCTGTGGGGAAACACCTGAGAAGCCAAGCAAGCCTGGAAATAATCATGAGATCAATTAAACCACATCAGATCCTTCATTCACATTCATATCATTTCAGGGGAGCAACTGACCACTGGGGAAATCTGGGGGCACAAACATCAGTGGGAGATGAAGGGTCAGATTGATGATTCAGAGTGGGAGCAAGGCTATGGAGTAGCTGGTTGAGAAGCAGACATACAGCTGTGTCTCTCCAGTGAGATGGGAACCCCACTGGCATTTCCAGCAATGCTCAGGAGACAGGAGAGGCAGAGGGAGAACTGCTCTAGATCAGCAGAGGTGCAATTTGAGGCATTAGACAAACCCTGGTGCAGAGAGAGGTGATGGTAGAGTGTGCACTCAGCTCTGCTCTCACCAGTACAGGGCTTGGGAGATGAAGGGTGTTGGGATAATCAGGCAGAGAGGAGGTCTCTGGGCACTGTCCTGTGGCAAAAGCAGCCTCGCTGGTCCCAGACATCTGCTACAGACAGCTCCCAGCTGGGCAGGAGCAGCAGCGGGTGAGCAACAGCTCGACAGCGACAGAGAACGGTCTAGGGTGAGAGAGGTGATGCCTCCTATCGGCCAGCAACCCTTCCCGGGAGCAGGCCGCCAGCAGAGGGCTCTGGCTTCACAGCAGCGGCAGCAGGATGCAAATCTCTGACCCCACACCTGATCCTGAGGCACTCTGCAATCCTTTCCTGCCAGGAACCCCACCTCTTGGCCAGGGACTCAGCGGGGGAGCTGCCCCCCAGGCCCCTGGGATCATCTGCAGCCCCAACACCGTGGCCAGCACAGCCTGCCTGGGCCTGCAGCCTGGCCACACGACCCCAGAGGGAGGTTTGCTCTCGGAGCTGGGGCAGCCTCTGCAATACTCACTGCGGCCCAGGTTGGTGGCCACGTGCTGGAGCACCTCGATCTGTCTGACAGCCTCCCGGCGTGTGAAGTGAACAACCAGCACCCAGTAGCCCGAGGAGAGGTCCTGGAGGCTGAGAGAATCATGGAATCATACAATCATTTTGGTTGGAAAAGATTGCCAAGTCACCACTAAACCATACCCCTCAGCAACACAGCTCCATGGCTTTTGAACACTTTGAGGGACAGTGACACCACCACTGCCCTGGGCAGCCTGGGCCAAGGCTTAACCCCTCTTGCAGTGAAGGAATTGTTCTTGTCCAACCTAAACCTCCCCTGGCACAACCTGAGGCTGTTTCCTCCTGTCCTATGTCTTCTTCCTTGGGAGAAGAGACCAACCCCCACCTGGTTCCAACCTCCTTTCAGGGAGCTGCAGAGAGTGAGAAGGTCTCCCCTGGGCCTCCTCTTCTCCAGGCTAACCAAGCCCAGTTCCCCCAGCTGCTCCTCACAACACTTGTGCTCTAGACCCTTCCCCACCTTCCTTGCCCTTCTCTGGACACACTCCAGCACCTCAGTGTCCTTCTTGGAGTGAGGAGCCCAAAACTGAACCCAGGATTGGAGCTGTGGCCTCCCCAGAGCCCAGCCCAGGAGGCCAATCCCTGCCCTAGTCCTGCTGCCACACTAGTGCTGATCCAAGCCAGGATGCTCTTGGCCTTCTTGCCCACCTGGGTGCTCTGCTGTCTCATCTTCAGCTGCTGTTGACCAACCCCCCAGGCCCTTTTCCTCTAGCAGTTTCCAGCCACTCTGCCCCAAGCCTGGAGCATTCCTGGGGTTGTTGTGCCCCAAGTGCAGGAGCCAGCACTTGGCCTTGTTGAACCTCATCCCATTGGCCTCAGCCCATCCACCCAGCCTGGCCAGATCCCTCTGCAGAGCCTCTGACCCTCCAGCAGATCACCACTCCCACCCAGCTTGGTGTCACCTGCAAACTGACTGAGGGTGCCCTTGATCCCCTCATCCAGATCACTGATAAAGACATTAAAGAAGAATTGGCCCCAAAACTGAGCCCTGGGGAGCACCACTTGTGAGAAGAATGAAGGCCAAAGGAAGGTTAAGCAAAGGCTTTGTTATCTCCATCCCATTTACTGTCTAGACAGCTTCCCCATGCTGGGGCTCCACACCAGGCCAAGCACAATGAAATGCATCCCAGCAGCAGGCTCCAGACTCACCCATAGAGCAGAGCATGGTCCAGGTGTTCACAGAGCCTCTGCAGGACCTTGTCATGGTTTCTGATGGCTGGTGTCTCATCTTCACAGGCAGCAAAGTAGCTCTGCAGCTGCAAAAAAAGAGACAGGATAGCTGAAACCCCCTTCTCCAGCTCCCTGAGCAGGCAGATGGAGATACCAACACACTCACAGCCAGCACTAAACAGCCCTTGGAAATCTCAGGTTGCTAAACCTTACAGGGTGAGCCACTGGTAGTAACTCACAGGGAGAACTTCACCCACTCAGACTTCTCCATGTCCTCTTTGACAACATCTGTGTCTCATCCACAAAGACATGCCAGCAGTGTGGCTACAGCTGCATTACCAACTTCCCAGGTTGCTGAGCAGGCAGGCTGGGCTCCACAGCCTCCTCCTTTGCAGCCAGCACTGCAGCAGGGGTCTGGTGGTTCCTCTGCAGCAGTGCAGCCACCACAAAGCCATTCAGGACAGAAAGAAATCACAGCTCTGGCCAGGACAAGTCCCCTCCTTGGTCTCACAGTCTTGCCACGGGAAATCCTGCTTGGAGAGAGAGGCTGCTTCCAGGAATAAAAGCTGCTCTGACTTCAGGAGCCTCATTCTTAGACTCAGAGTAATTATGGTTCCAAAAGACCTCTGAGATCACTGAGTCCAACTGCCCAACCACTGCTGCCATGCTCACCACTAAACCATGGCCCCAGGCACCACACCTACACGTTTTTTGAACCCCTCCAGACAGCCTGTTCCAATACCTGACAACTCTCTGAGTGAAGAAATTCTTCCCAATAGCCAAACTGAACCTCCCCTACCACAATCTGAAGCCATTTTCTCTTCTCTTCTCTTCTCTTATCACTTGCTACCTGGGAGAAGAGCCCAACCCCCACCTTTCTACAACCTCCTCTCAGGGAGCTGCAGAGAGGGAGAAGGTCTCCCCTGAGCCTCCTCTTCTCCAGGCTAACCAAGGCCAGTTCCCTCAGCTGCTCCTCACAACACTTGTGCTCTTGGAGCTGTGCACAGTCTGTGTGGAAGCTCAGTGCAGTTTCAGCATCTCAGGAAGAGACAGAGGTTTCCTTGTTGCAGGCAGTTCAAGTGACCACTGCAATGCAGGGTATTGATGCCAGCAGCTGAGAGCTGCCCCAACCTTTCCAGCACAGGCTGGTACACACAGCAGTGGAGACTGGGAGGATGCAGAGGGCACTGGAGATATGGACAGAGACACATGCAGGCACCAGAGCATTATATCATAGACTGGCTCAGGTTGGAAAGGACCTCAGAGATCATCTAGCTCCCACCCCCTGCCATGGGCAGGGATGCCACCCACTAGCCCAGGTTGCCAAGGGCCACATCCAGCCTGGCCTTGAACACAGCCAGGGATGGGGCAGCCACAACCTCTCTGGGCAACCTGTGCCAGTGCCTCAGCACCCTCTGGGTAAAGAATTTCTTCCTAACATTTAATCTCAATCTCCTCTCTCTCAGTTTAAAGCCATTCCTCCTTCTCCTATCTGTCTCTGTATAAAAAATCTCTCTCCCTCTTTTCTATGAAGTTCCCTTAAGTACTGAAGGGCTGCAATGAGATCTTCCTGGAGCCTTCTCCTCTCTAGACTGAACAAGCTCAGCTCTCTCAGCCTGTCTTCACAGGAGAGGTGTTCCAGCCCTCTGTTCATCTTCATGGCCTCCTCTGGACCTGCTCCAGCAAGTCCATATCTTTCTTCTGCTGGGGTCCCAGAGCTGGGCACAGCACTCCAGGGGAGGTCTCATGAGAGCAGGCTAGAGAGGGAGAATCACCTCCCTCATGCTGGCCATGCCTCTTCTGATGGAGCCCAGGACACAGCTGGCTTTTTGGGCAACAAATGCACATTGCTGGCTCAGGTGCAGCTTTTGTCCACCAGGATCCCCCAGTCCTCCTCTGCAGGGCTGCTCACAATCTCCTCACCCAGTCTGTATTCATGTTTGGGACTGCCTCAGCTCAGCCCAGGGCCTTGCACTTGCACACCCAGCTCACAAGGGCCCAGGTCCCCATCCCACCTCCTCCTCTTGTATCAGCTGCACCACTCAGCTTCATGTCAGCTGCAAACCTGAGTAGGTTTGCAGCTGACATGAAGCTGAGTGGTGCAACTCCATTGCCTGTGTCCTTGATAAAGCTGTGAGAGCAGCAGCCCCAGGACAGAGCCCTGAGGCACACCACTGTCCCCAGGCTCCATTCCTCCACATCAGTCCTCAAGGGTTTGCTTCTGCTGGGGCAAAGCTCCAGCACTACAGTGCATCACCTCATGGCCTGCTGCTCTCTCAAGAAATGAGACAGCTTCACTCATCCTTGCTTAACCCTTTCCCAGCTGCAGAGGCAGCCCTGGAGCCAGCACTCTCCTGGCAGCAGCCCTCAGAGGCTCAACACAGTGCAAAATGCTTTTCTGCCTCTGCAAAATCTGCCAGAAACCCTAGAAGTCCCCAACCCCCAAATCCTGCATCCCTTCCCAGCTGACCCACCAGGCTCCTCCTGCCCCCAGAGCTTACAGATGTATTTAGGTGCCTGTCTCACACATCCCTGGCACTCAGCAGGAGATCACTCAGCCAGGTTGTAACCTCAGCTCTGTTTGCCCAGTTGAGCTGAGCCACAACAGCACATCCCTCAATGGGTGTTCTCTTAGTGACCCAGTCAGGCTCTGCCAAACCTCACCAGTTAGACAACAGGTTGAAAACCCCCAAAATTGGACAGTATTGTGCTTGTGGAGTCCAACCTGTTCTCAGAAGCTGGTTTCTCCTCCTAATTATTCCAAGAGCCAGAGAAACTCCACTAGAAAATGATCCAGTCTCAATGTAGAAGTTACCCAGGGGACAGAGAACATCTCATGGCCCCTGGAGAACAGTTCACAACAGCCCTCTTCAAAACATGAACAGACCTAGCTCCAACACCCTCCTGCCTGGAAGACCTTGAGTCTCTCTGGAACTCTTAGGCAAGACAGAAGAGTCAAGCATGTTCCTGCATGGAGCATGTCCCAGCCCTTAGGTGGGAAAGAACTGCTGAGCTGGAATAATCAGAGCCAAATTCCTTCATCTGATCCCACAGCACAGCTCAGCCTGTCCCTGTCCTGTCTAGTCCAGAAGGTAAATCCCCTGGGGAAGGGAATATGCAATAATCTTCTGTTTGCAGAGCCACTTGTGGGTGCTCCAGCAATGCACAGACTTTTTGATGTCATCCAGGTAAGACCCAAAGTGTTTCAGCTCAGGAGCTCTCAGCCATTTGTGGCAGGAAGCTGCCCCAGAAGATTTACCCTATTTCACAGGCAGCCCAGACCCAAGCAGGGTTCTAGAAGAATGCCCTAAAATCCCACTATTAAAGAACTGCAGCCAGTGGTTTAAGCTCACTCCTGCAGTGAGGACACTAAAGGAAGAACCAAAGTCAGAATTTAGAGCCATATCTCTCTGGTAATGGACAGACAGAACCATAAGGGATGTTCTCCAGGAGCTAGAGAGTCAATAAAATATCTCTAGAGGTCACTGGCCTCTTGGGAGGTCACTAAAATATCCCTTTTTGGGGGAAACTGAGGCAGGAAGCCAAGCAAAGACATGTGGGACTTCAGCCAGGATCTGAGGGCAGAAATGTTCTGGTCTGTCCCAAGCAGGCTGCTGCCTCTGCAGAGAGCTGGGGAACCCTCAGAGGGTTCCTGTTCTGCGTGGTTCTGCAGGCTCTGGGATCCCTGGAGGAAATACAGCCAGGGGAAAACAAAAATAACCAGCCTCTACATTAGCTACCACTAAACCAAGGAGCACTCAGCCAGCTCTGCTGACACAGCTCAGGGAAGGCATCCTGGAGGGAAGCTGGAGCCTGTCTGTGCCACCAACCAGAGGAATTCCCCTTGACAGAGAGACTCCAAGCCTGGGCAGCAAAAGAGATGAGCAAAGAGAAGCATTTCCTCTTTTTAACTCCCTTCCTTCTCTGAAAAGAACTTTCATCTTTGTCACAGACCTTCCCACAGCCAGTTCACAGCTCCCAAACCTCTCCACTGCTCCACAGCAGAGGCTGCAGTGGTTGCCTCACCTCAACACCTCCCAACATCAAGAAGCAGCAGGGAATTTCTGCAAAACAGATTTCTCTTTCCTAGAAAAGCCAAATCTTGTCCCCATGAAGGGATCTAGGTTTGAAGGGCTCAGTCTCTGCTACATTAGGGGTTGGCATTACTCCCAGCTGCTCTGCAAGGAACATGCTGCAGAAACCAGCTACCCTCATCCTGGAGAGGCTGCTGGCAGCCCAGCCCCACAGTAATGTCCAGAGCAAACCTACTCAGGAGTCAGAGGACAAACTGGTGTGACCATGCCTTGCTCAGAGTCATGGGCTCACAGCAGCCACATGTCCAGGGGACCTGTGAGCAGGAAATGTGTGCTCAGCAGTTCTGGGGCTGGATTCAGGCACTCTCAGCCATGGCATTTTAGGAGCTGTTGGTCACAGGGAAGCACACCAAGGGCTTGCTCTTACCCACAGGGACACAGATGTGATACTGCCACTTCCAGCATCCCTCCGAAGGAAACACAGCCAGAGGCTTACAGCCCCTGGCAAAGGATGTGCACAGCTTGCTGGAACACAACAAGCCCCCCCCAAAGATTGGCCAGGCCAATCCCCAGCGAGATCCCACGTGTCCAGGCAGGAAACAAGACAGAACAAGCTTTGGGATCTCCCCGGTGGAGTCATCCCTGCAGGGAGGGTGGTGAAAGGCTGCAACTTGCAAGAGCTGCTGAGGAGGTGTTTGGGGCTTGGGGAGAAGGGTGAAAGACACACAGGGAGGAAAGGTGGGGTGAAACAGCTTTCCCAGCTGGGAAGCAAAATCCAGTTGCAACATCCAGCCTGCTGGCCTGTGTCCAGACCCACCTAGCTGGAAACTGCAGTGACTGCAGCCACCAGCATCTCTGGGCAGAGGCACAGCTCATGGACAACCCCAGCACCTGGCCCTGACTGTGCAGCACAGGCAGCAGTGGTGTGGCACTGCCCTTAAGAAATGGCATTTCTATGGAGTGTTTAAACTGCTCTAAAACCTCCATGAGTCATTTGAAGCCAAGCTATCCCTGCCCAGAGCAGCCAGACCTGTCTGGGAGGTGCTGACCCAACTTCATGAAGCATCTACAAAGTGGCTCCCTGGGCACAAGCCAGGCTGGAGCCAGGGAGAAAGAGGAAGGAGAAATAAAGTGAAAAAGCATTAATCAGTGACACTGGTCATCCCTGGGTGATGCTCTTCCCCTCATCTCCTCTCTGCCCCAAAGCCAGAAGGAAGGGCTGCAGGCTGGCTGGGATGAGGACTGCTGTGGGGCAGGGTGAACGCCTGCAGCCCTGACCCAGGGCTATTCACAGACATTCCTGGGACCAAAATAAGCACTGCCAGCATGCAGAAGGCATCCCTGCCATCCACTGAGACCACCCTGCAGCCCTGCCTGGGTCCAAGCACAGGCCAAAGCCTGCCTCACTGAACTGCTTCCAAAAGCCCAAGGACTCCAGGCTGCTGAATTGAAGACATCGGAGAAGAGAGGGGAGCAGAAGAGGGGGTGGGTGCCCAAAGGCAGCAGGGAGCTGGTTTGCACTGGGGAGAACACAGCCTTGCCCTCCTGACCTCATCCCCAGAGAGGAGAGGGTGGATTGCACTGCTGTTTCTCAGCCACAGTTTGATTTTTGTGCAGGGACAGAGCACGACCCTGTGCTGGCACTCACAAGGACAGGGTTTCCTTGCCTGGCTTTAGAGCCTACTCCTTGCACTGCTTCTCAGTGAGTACAAAGCTCTCCAGGCCCAGTTACAGAGCTCCTGTGATGCAGGAGATGCCAAAAACCAATCCAGCAGCAAAGTGCATGCTCCAAATCTAACCATTCCTGTGGCTCTTTTGAAACCTCTCCAGTATTTCTAAACCCTTACTGAAATATTTCAAGCCTCATGACCTGAGCTGCTCACAGATGGCCACGACCCAGCCCAGTCTCCATCTCTCCTCTGTGAACCTGCCCTGCAGATGTTTCACAGCAGCTTCCCAGCACCAAGTTCTGCTTGGTATTTCCCTGGCAGGACAGCAAAAAGCCCAGCCAGGCACCCTCTGCATTCCTCCAGCTCCCTCACCACAGGGCTGGTTGCTTGGGAAAAGCAGGAGGAGTTCACAACCCACTCACAGACTGCTGAGGGCTTTTCCCCAGCTGCAAACAAAAGCAGTGGCACAAAGCAGCAAGCAGACAGCCAAACTGTGACAGAAACAGCAACAGCCATTTTTCTGCCTCTCACCATCTTCCTCAGCTGGAAAGACCTTCTCCAAGCTATCAAGGAGATGGTTTTCTTTGAGGGCAGCGTTTTGGGAACCATGCTGGCAGGCAGCTGGAGGTGCAAACCCTTTGCCAGACCCAAAACCACTCCCAAGTCTGCTCCCAGCCCTTGCTTTTCCACCGTGCTGCACAAGGCTGGTGGCACATCCAGCCAGAATACCCTTCAGCAGCAAGAGCAACACATGGTCTCCTGCTGAACACAGCCTGCAAAACTGTCTAACAACAGGATTAACACAGAAATGCTCTTTAAGAAGCCAGCTCTGGGTCTTGGAGCTCAGTCTGGGCCTGCACCTGGACCTAAGCACCCTCAGGAGCAAGCCTGGAGCCCCAGGGAGCCCCAGAAAAGGTGGCAGGTGACTGGCCTCGTCCTGAACAAGTGATGGCAGCTCAACCCCAAGGGAAGAGGTAGTGCCAAACACATAAGAGCTGGTGCTCTCAGACCTGCTCAGTGGCAAATGGATAAAGAGGAGCCTGAACTGCTCTGCCTGGAAAGCTCCTCCTCTTCCCCACCACCCATAAAAGCAGGCTGAGTTTCAAGGCAGGGGTGTTACTCTCTTGTGCACTTGGCTAACAAAAAGCCCTAAAACTCAGGCTCTAGCTGGACATTTTGGAGCTTGCCCATGTGACCTGACTCAGCATTTCTTACAAGCAGCTTCCAAACCAGCCGTGGCCTCAGCACCCAGAGCCCATCCCTGACTCGCAGCTGCCTCGCCTGGGTCCCCTGGCTTTCCCCAGGAAATTCATCGACTGGTCTAAGGGGCACCACAGGAGATGCTGGAGCAGCCTGCAGAGACAAAGGATGTGCTTGTGATGTGCAGAGACAGGAGCCTGAACCAGGTGAAGCTGAAACCCACAGCAAAGATGCTCCATGGCTGGAAACACAGAGCTCTGAAGCGTTTGCAATCCAGCAGCAGCAAGGCTGTCACCTCCTGAGCCACACAGGCTCATCAGCTCCCACAAGCCCAAGGCTCTGCCAGGCTTTCCTTCATGATTTCCACCAAGCAAACCCTTCAGCAGGCTGGACATGTGCATGGCCCAGCCAGGGACAAGATCTCTTTCAAGTCAGAGGGAGCATCCCACCCCTCTGTCACTGCCAGCAGGGAGCAGGGGATGCTAGGGAACAGGATCTCTGTGCTCAGGGAAGGCAAGTGGAAAGGTCACAGACTTGGCATGGCATTAAAAACAGAGTTCATGGGAAGAAAAAAACCAAGCCTGGTTGGTAAACACACCAAAAAACTAGTGAGTAGGAGGTGCTTGTGCCCTGCAGGGCTTGGTAACAGTGGTGCCCTCCCAGGTAGCTGTTGGTTACTCACACCCAGGTATCTGCTGCTTTGACTCTCTCCCTGTAGATCAGCTCCTCTGGCCCACAGTTATTTCACTAACTCTCCTTGGATAAAGATATCAGGAGTGGGGAAAGCTGCAATCACTCAACAGCTACTGAAATTGTGCAACTGGAGGCAGAATTGCTTCAGCTCCTCCTGTAAAATCCACTGCCAAAACTCAGCCTCCTAAACCAACTGCTCTCCCAGCAAAAGGCTTTGGCTTAGTGGTAGGAGAACAAACAGGATTTTTTTCTCCCCAAAAGGCTGTCATAGCCTTGGCCACCACTAGATCCAGAGCTGATACTGAGGAATGGGTACAAAGAGACAAACATCAGTTTAGGCACCCAGAGAGTCCAATCCCCCAGCAACTGCAGACAAGAAATCTGCTATCAGCACCAGGCCTGAGCCAGGATGAGGCAACAGGAATTTCCAAGGAGATAAACCTTGACATTCTGAAGCAACCCAAGCACCAGCACAGGGTCACAGAATGTTAGGGGTTGTAAGGGACCCCAAAAGTCCAACCCCCCTGCCACAGCAGGATTCCTCAGAGTCAGAAACACAGAAGGATGTCCAGAGGAGTTCTGAATCTCTCCAGAGCAGGAGACTCCCCAGCCTTTTTGGTCAGCCTGGGCCAGGGCTCTGGCACCTCAGCTGGGGAAAAAAATGTCTTGTATTCAGAGGGAACCTCCTGTGCTTCAGCTTACAGCCACTGCCCCTTGTCCTGTCACTGGGCTCCACTGGGAAGAGCCTGACCCCATCCTCCTGACACCCACCCTTCACATACTTAAAAGCACAGAGGAGGTCAGCCCTTAGACTCCTCCAGGCTCTTAGCCCCAGCTCCCTCAGCCTTTCCTCCTCAGGAAGATGTTCCAGCCCCTTCAGCATCTTTATGGCTCTGTGCTGGACTCTTTCCAGCAGTTCCCTCTCCTTCTTCAGCTGAGGGGCCCAGAACTGGACACAATATTCCAGATGTGGCCTCACCAGGGTAGAGTAAAGAGGAAGAAGAACCTCTCTTGACCTACTGAGCACACCCCTTCTAATCCAGCCCAGAATCCCCCTGGCCTCCTGGCCACAAGAGCACACTGCTGGCTCATGCTCACCCTTCCATCCCCCAGGACCCCAGATCCCTTTCCCCTTCACTGCTCTCCAACAGCTCAGCCCCCAACCTATACTGATCCATGGGGTTGGTCTTTCCCAGGTGCAAGACTCCACACTTGTGCTTGCTGAATTCCATTCCATGTCTCCCTGCCCAACTCTCCAGCCTGTCTAAGTCACTGAATGGCAGCAGGACCTGTGGTCTTCCAGCCAGTGAGGTGTCCCTCAAGGGGAAGCAGGAGACAAGCTGCTATGTGGCTATTTTCACATCTCTAGAATTGTTACTTGTGTCACAGCAGCTGGGCTTAACAGATCCAGCCAGAGATCAGCACCTTCCCTACAGGACTTGAGGAGGGATGCTGCACTCTAGTGCTCCCTGCTCCTCCCCAGGACACAGGGACACTGAGCTGTCTCCAAATCTACCCCCCCTTGCCTTGCAGGAGAAGCAGAGACCTTGCAAGGCAGAGCTCAGGGAGCCTGGGAGACTGCAAAGGCATTTCAATGGACCAGGGCTAAAAGCCTGATCCTGGGCAGGCAGAAAAGGCCCAGCATCAATTCACTGTGCAGGAAGTGGAAACCTTCCCAAAGTCATGCATAAACAGAGCAGGGCCACAGCTTTTGGCAAGAACTCCTGCAACACTGGCACAAAACCTCTCTCCACCTGATTGACATGCACCAGGGATCAGCTGCTCTGGAGTTCAGGGGAATGTATGTCCTTCAAAGCCAGCAGGAAAGCCTGAAAAGCAGAGAAGAGCCCAAAATCTGGGGTTCTGATCTGCTCTCTGCTTCTACATTTAGCTCCTGGAATTACCAGCAACAAGCATTGTTCAAAGACTTGGTATTTTTGCCACCTAGTCACAAGCAGGACAGCAACAAATCTCTCCTTAAGCCACTGCCATGTCCAGGAGGGCATGGAAATCCAAGAAGAGAATAAAAACCATCTTCACTGCCAGCTTCAGCACAGACCAGGTCACCTGGGACAGCTCTTAGCTACCAGAAGGTGGCTGGGCAAGGACAGACAGGAAGCTGCTGGCATTTCCAGTGTGTTTATCAGGGCAAGAGGAGGAGGAACTGGAAAGCACCAGGAGGCAGCTCTCATACCAGTGCTGCCACACAGAGTAATATCACCTAGAAGGAAACAAGCACTTGAGTGAACAAGGGTCTGCACCCCCCTGGGAGAGGATGCACTGAACCATAAGCAGCCCATCTCCAGTCTTCTGCCTCAGTAAAACTCTAATGTGTTAAAAACTAAGAAAGGGTTGGGCATCAATTTGCACAGCTGGAGCAGAGTCCTCTTAGCAGAACACAGGGTAAGGGAGCACTGAAGGGGAAAAGAAATGGTCATGAGATGAGACAGATGCAATGAGCTCCACAGCACCACACTGCCCATGTCACCAGAGCACTGCCCTCTGCACTAACTTCTACCTCCCAGGGAGCTCAGAGATGCTAAGCTGTAGAGAGGAAACCACCACCATGCTACCATGCCCTCAACTGTGTGTTGGCATTGAAGCAGCTTGTCAGTGCAAAGCTTCCCCAGCCTCTCCTGAAGCCACCAAGAGCAGAAGCCTCTTGACATCTCTCCAGCTGGAGAGGCCAATTTTGTCCAAATCAGATGGTTTGCCTCTCTCTTTGCAGTCAAGGCCTGGCCTCACACCTCTGCCTTCACACCTCTGGCTTCACACCTCTGGCCTCACACCTCTGCAGTCAACAGCAAAGCTACTGCTGATCTCTGGCCCCTGGGTGAAGTACATGAATGGTCCAGCCCTGGCACTTGGGTGTCACACAGAGACCCCCAGGTTTGTGACCACCCTCACAAGCAGCTCTGCAGCACTCCATTTTCTAGCTATGCTCCATCCCTCCTGTATTTCTAGGTAAGTAAGATCACACCAGCCCTGCTCACTGAGGCTTGAGAGATTCATATGAGGAACTGAAGCACTTTTTTGCTGTCAGCTTAGCCAGAATTTCCCACTGCCCTGGCCTCCCACTCCTGCAGTTCAGAAGCATTCTGGAGAAATCAAAGCCATGGCCCCAGGCCCCTGTGACACAAACCCTGCCCAGGGCTGTGCTGCTGCTCCTTGCCTTCCCCATCTGAGGCAGAGGGAAGCTGACAAGCATCTGAGGGATCTTCCCTGGCTGAAAAGAAGGCATTTCTGCTGCTACTCAAAGCCTGACAGTGTAACCAGGTACCTCAGCCTCCTGTGGGGGTTTGTCTTGAGTTTAGTCCTGGCTGTCTTCTAAGATAATGCCTGGCTTGCAGCCCATGGACTGCTGCAGAGTCCACAAACCCCTCTGGGCCTACAGCTGAGAAAACTTGCCATCACCTCCCCAAAAAGCAGTGTGGAGTCATGTGAACTTCACTGCAAACACATCACAGAATCAGTGTTGGATTTGGGTGGGAAGGAACCTTCCAAGGTCATCCAGTCCAATCCCCCTGCAGCCAGCAGGGACATCTGCAGCTACAGCAGGTGCTCAGAGCCCCAGACAACCTGACTGGAATGGTTCCAGGGATGGGACATCTCCCACCTCTCTGGGCAACCTGGGACAGGCTCTCACCACATAACAAATTTCTTCCTTCTATCTAGTCTAAATCTTCTCTTCCAGTTCCAAACCATCAGCCCTTGTCCTGTCCCAACAGCTCCTGCTAAAAAGTCTCTCCCCAGCTTTCTGACAGGCTCTGTAAGTACTGAAAGGCTGCAGTAAGGTCTCCCTGGAGCCTTCTCTTCTCCAGCCTCAACAACCCCACCTCTCTCAGCCTGGCCTCACAGCAGAGAGCTTCCAGCCCTCAGATCTCTGTGGCCTCCTCTGGCCCTGCTCCACCAGCTCCATGTCTGTGCTCTGCTGAGGACTCCAGAGCTGGCCCCACACTGCAGCTGAGGTCTCAGAGCAGAGCAGAGGCAGAATCCCCTCCCTGCCCTGCTCCTGGGGATGCAGCCCAGAACACAGTTGGCTTCCGGGCTGTGAGCACATTGCCAGCTCAGCCCCAGCTTCTCACCCCCCAGCACCCCTAGGTCCCTCCCCACAGGAGGAACATCCAAACCCTCCACTCTACAACTCAAACCTGCAGTGATGGTGCAAGCCAAAAGCAAGCAACCTACACAGCTAGGAAGCTTTTGAAATCAAGAGGCAAGATAGTTGGAAAACTCCTCCACACCCCATGACACAACTCCAGCAACAAGGAGGTAGTCAAGACAGAAGCAGAGGTAGGGAGAGAAGGAGGAATGAGAGCACAGCCAGGGTGTGGGAAGGGTGCACCTGCTCCCCTAACCTACTACCTCACTCTTCCCACCAAAAAAAAGAAGTATCAGGCACTTGAGGGCTGAAGTCAGACAGGGAAGCACTGGGGGAAAAACAGCTGAAGGAAGAGCAATGTCCCTGAGGAAGGAGAACTGCACCTTGGGGGTAAAAGCAGGGGTGAGTCAGTGCTGGAATTTCACCCTGCCATTGAGTTTGGTTTCACTGGGATGGTACAAATAAGTCTGTCAGCCTGAAGTCTCAGGTAGGCTGCTACATGGCCATGAGTTTTCTCACTCTGAACAAGAAATAATAAGAGGGAGGACTGGAAAAAACCCAGATTCCTCTTCACTGCTGGACCAAGACAGGAGGAGGCAGAGATGGAGGCAGGTCAAGGCAGAGGTGTGTTGGAAGAGCTGCAGATGAGAAGTCCTGTTCAGGTAGGATAATAATGAAATTAAACACAGCATTTCCAACTGGGATCCTCCAAGGACTCTCTAAAAGCAAACAATGTCCAAAGAATCCTGTGTGGGAAGCAGTGGATCCTTAAGACACAGGGGGAAACTGAGGCAGCAGTGCTGCAGAGTGTTTAACAGACACTGGAGCAGCTGGAACTTCTACTGATGTCCAGGTAGATAAAAGGCTGCCCTTCATTTTTAGAGGACAGACAGATGAGAGATGAGAGGACAGAGTCACCCATGGAAGAGAAGAGCAGGGAAAGGCTGAGAGAGGTTTGCACATCCTTCCTACGTCCCAGACGTGATGCCTGGCCACCTCTCCTTCATAGTGCCAGGAATTCACTTGTGATGCTCTTGGTATGACAAGATTTCATGGATGAATCTGTGCTGGGACACACTGCAGACCACAGGCTTCTCCTGTTCCATAAGGCAGCAGAAACCCACTAACTGCAGAACTGTCAGCAAGCCCAGAAAAGCCTCCTTTCCCCTGAAACTTGGGATAAAAGCTGGAACAAGACTCCCTTCACCTCCTCAAACAGAGCTAGTGTTCGTTCTCAGACATGGCTGGAGCTCACACAGGGCACGTGACTCAACCCAAACCTCCCAGCACATCCTTTACAACTCCCTCCTGTGACCACCCCAAACAGACTCCAGAGTCCCTGGGTCTCCTTTGGGCTGCCATGCAGACACTGCCCACCAAAGGGATGAGCTGTAAGAAACGCTGGCAGCAGTGGCAGCTGAGGGGCTGGGAGAGACAAGGGGCAAGCAGACAGATAAGGTGAGATGAAGTGTGATGGGACATGGCTTCAGAGCCCTTGTTTTGAGGGCTCAGACCAGGGCATGGTCAACCTGCCTGGAAGGAGGACCTCTGGAAAGAGAGTTCCATGCTGGACTCATCCATATCCTCCCAGGGAACAGCCCCAGGAAGTGGGATCCCCCCAGAATCAACCCAGTCCTGTCCACAGGAGGAAAAAAAAAAACCTCTGTAAAGTGAGAACCCCAGAGGGTAATCCTAGTGTACCAACAGAGACAGAGGTTCCTGGGGGTGACCCTGGCAGTGTCCCTTTGGCAGGGTCATGGGGTGACCCCACACACCCCTAGGGGTGCCTCAGGCTGTCCCATGGTCCCAGCAAAAAGGATGCCTCCAACCTCACACTCCCAGCAGAGGGGTTCTTTAGGGACATCCCCAAACCTCCTCAGAGGAACCCCTAAAGATGTCCCCTGCCTCTGTTACAGGTGATGGCAGAAAGTCCTTGACCCCAGACTCTTGGCCCAAATTGTCCTTCCGTGTCCCTGGGGTGTCCCCAGCACCCTACCTTGAGCATGAGGTTCCCTAGGACCTGTCTCCCAGCCTCCCACCTCAGGCAGGGTGGGTCCCTCAGCATCACCTCTCTGGTGGTGGCATGTCTAGTGTGGGATCCCCAGAAGTGTCAACCAGGCAGAGGCAGCCTCCAGGGTGACCCCAGGGCCACAGTTGGAGCACACGGGTTCCCCAGGGCTGTCCCAGCCGCACAGCCCCAGTACAAGGGGTCCCCAGGGCTGTCCCTAGATCCACAGCCCTTACAGAGGGAAGTCTCAGGGCTGTCCCCAGACCTACAGCCCCAGCACAGGGGGCACCCAGGGCTGTCCCCAAGGCTGTCCCCAGCCCCACTAGAGGGGGGAGGAAAGAGATCCCCATCCCGACCCCCCTGTCAGAGACAGGGACGAAGTGTCCCCACAGCCACCCCAGCCCCACGCCGAGGCCCTCGCCGCCCACCTTCTTGACGGAGAGAGAGATGTTCTCCAAGATGCGNGGCGCGGAGGCGAACGGGGCCCCGCGGGGAGGAGAGAGAGAGGGAGGGAAGCGGAGCGGAGCCGCACTCGTGACGGGCACCGCTCTCCGCCAGGAACTGAGGTCAGAAGGGAGGGAGGGAGGAAAGGGAAGAGAACTGCGCTGCCCGCCCCCGGTCCCGGCACCCGGCCCGCCCCAAATGGCGCCTGCGGGGCCCTTCGGAGGCGGTGGAAACGGCGCAGGGGCTCTCAGCGGCCACTGAGGGGACGTGAGGGGAGATGGTGTTGGGGACAGGGAGGGAAGATGATGCTGGATCCCTCATGATCCAGTAAAGAGCCAAGAGGGAGATGGCGTTGGGTCCCTCACGGACCCTGGGCGCAGCAAGGGGATGAGGGAAGATGGTGCTGGGTCCCTCGCCAGCTACTGAAGGAAGATGGCATCGGGCACAGTGAGGGAACATGAGGGTAGGTGTGAGGGGTGATGATGTTAACAGCAGGAGGGGAGGTGAGGGGGATGAGACGAGGTGGCACTGGGTCTCTCATGACCTAGTGAGGGGACGTGAGGCAAGACGGCATTGGGTACAGTGAGGGGGTTAGGGAGATAGCAGTCGGGGACTGAGGGGAGATGGCAGTGGCATAGTTGGGGACTGAGGGGAGATGGCTTTGAGTCCCTCGTGACCCCGGTGAGGAGCCTGTGGGCACAGTAAGGGAACTTGAGGGGAGATGGTGGAGGGGACAGGCAGGGTGGTGAAGGCTCAGTGAGGGAACGTGGGGGGAGATGGCGTTGGGAACCATGAAGGGCATGAGGGGATATGGCTTTGGGTCTGCCATGGCCCTGGCCTCAGTGAGGGGGGAGAAGGCTTTAGGTACAGTGAGGGGACAGCAGGGAGAGAAGGTGTTGAGCACTTCTTAGCCTAGGGTTCAGCAGAGAGATGTGAAGGGCATGAGAGGAGATGGTGTTGGGTCTTTCACAGCCCCCTGAGGGGATAACAGTGTTGGTGCCCACCGGGAGGACATGTGGTGTTTTAGCAGGCCCTAGTTTGGGGACACTAAGTGAGGTGGCCATCAGACACCTAGCTTTCCTAGCCAGGGCACAGCCTGTGGTTTTGCTGTGCTTCAGGGTGCTGGCAAGGGCCAGCCTCAAAGGAAAGGGAAATACTTATTTGAGTGAGGGAAAAATGGGGGGAAGGGTTCTGCATGGCACCCCACCACTGAGGGCTTCAGCAGCCCTGAGATAAACAGGGGATCCACTTCTCTGCTAAGTGTGCTTGGTGGCAGAGCACCTTGGAGCCAAAACCAACACAGATAAGCATTACTCAAGCCCAAACCTCCTTCAGTGGGGAAAGCTCCTAAAACCCCTAAATACAAACCCCACTTGCCATCACAGGACAGAGCCAGGAGTTGGTCCAGAGGCTGAGAGGTGAGGGTTGAAGAAATACAAGTTAAAATGACCAATAAACTCTCCTCCTGAGATTCAGGTGAAAGGCCCCAGTGCTAGGGCTGTCCCTCAGGGCTGGCTTATCCCCCCTGTGTCTGCCCTGATAACTGAAAATGGAACTGAAAGCAAAAGCCATTCAAAAAGGAAAAGCCAGCAGGCGTCAGGAACATGCTGCCTGCACCATTCCCACCCCCTCCTCTGTAAACAACCTGCTGGCAGGGAAGGGGAGAGCTGAGCAAGGGCCTGAGGAAAACATGTCAGGCCAAGCAAGCCTGCAGTGGCAGGAATGGCCCAGCCAGTCCAACAGCTTTGGAAGCTCTGGGAGAAGCACCCGAGGAAGGGAAGAGCATGCAGCTCGTTAGTGCTTGGCTTCAAACCGAGCCAAAGCACAAAGGCCCTCTTCTCAGCTCCCCACCAGGGGCTGCAGAAGCACAAGTGTTGTGCTGAGTGAATCCCAACAAGGATCAGATGCTGTCTCAGCACCTAGGGAAGAAGGTAACCCTCTCCTGTTGAACTGGAAGGAGATGAGAGGGAAAGGACCCCACTAAAACACACACAACTGCTTAGTGGCATGAACCATTTGAGCCTGATCCCTAACAGGTCACTGGAGAGAGCAGCAAGCTCAAGCCAGCCCCTTTTAAAGAAGCCCAGCAGAGCCAATGCCCCATTTTCTTCTTTACTGCTGAATGTTAGCACTTACAGCATGCTCAGGGTGTGAGGAAAACAAGGTGTAAGCTGTCTGTCTGCATCCTGCAGTGCTCTGGAGGCACTAGATCAGTGTGTACACTGGGATAAGCCCAGGGTATGGCAGACTTCCTGCTCTCCTACAGTTTTCCTGGATGTTTTGAATGCCCTAAGCCTCTGCTTTGCTCCAAGTCAAACAAGCTGGTTACAGTCCCTCAAAGCACCCACCACACAATCAGGGATTTAACTGGAAAGTTCCATGCACAAAGTTCTAATGCTCCCAGTGTTCAGACAGCTCCCATTCTCCCAGGACAAGCTCAGGAGGCACCATCCCACTCCTACCACATGATAATCTGCTTTCTACCTTCTTCCCAAGAGATTTTTAAGGTGTTGCTCAATATACAGGGCCTGAAGTGATCCTGAAGATCATTCCCCACGCAGAGAGCAGGCACTTGTCACAAATGGGAGACCAGAATGAGTCACTGAGGTGTGTCTCCTCTCCTGCAGTGAAGTGCAAGACACAGTCCTCCTAAGATCCACACCTTGCCATGCAGTGCAGCTGTAGGGCACTTCAGTGAGGTTGCCAGTGATCCAGATGGAAGTTGAAGAGGCATAAAGAAACATTGCAGGAGGTAGCAGTAGAGATTGAGGCAGGAAAAAATACCAGTATTAGGAGGCCATGGAAGAATTTGGAGGTTTATCAGGAGAAACATCAAGTCCTCATCATGTGCAGCCCTGTGAGCACACCTGCATTTCCACAAGCAGGCAGGAGTGGAAAGTGTTTTTAAATGCTTCCCATTTTCCTCTGTTAACAAAGGGACTGGCAAGGGCTAGGGCTGGGCCAGCCACTGACCCAGTGACAGAGGCACTCTCTTACCCCTCTCTCCCCCCATGGGGTACAGAAAGGGAATAAGGGAGAGAGACTTGTAGATTGGAAAAGAAAACTAAAAGGACTTTAAAGAAAATAATAACAACATGAAATAGACACAAATACACAGGAAACCAGCACTGAACCCAATCCCCCCTGAGGGCAACATCACCACTGATGCTGTGGCAGAGGGACTCAGCAGGGAACCAGGTTCAGGGTCTGGATGCTAGAACTGGATTCAGGAACTGATGGGTTGGGACTGAAGGCAGAACAGAGGGAATGCTCCTCAGGTGCCAGCCACTGAAGAAGAGAAGAGACTGACCCTTGTGATCCCTCAGCTTTAGTCTGTAGATGATGTACATGGAATGGAATCCCTGGTTGTTCAGTCTAGGGTCACCTCTCCTGTCCACTCCTCCCTGCAGCTGCAGCCTTTTACTCTGCACCCCCCCAGTGTAGTACCTAAGATTTAGCAGTGACCTTGGTCTGCATCCCAACCCTTGGTACCAGCTGGAAAGGTTAGGTCTTACCACTGTTAGAAGCAGACAATGCTCTTCATGTCAGAGAGTGAAGTTAGAAGAGCTTTAGCTGAAAAATAAAATCACTGAACAGCATCAGTTCTGTTTAACTCAAATCAGGGCAGGGACTCCCAACTGGACACTGCTGTGCCAGCTGCTGTTGGGAGTTCAACCCCCAGCCACCCACACCCTTTGCCTGTGTGACTCAATGCTTGTATTGGCAGCCCTGACAGCACCTTCTAATTAGGAACTCTGGTTGTCAGAGACAATTATGCCATAGCAGAGTGGTTATGCTTCCAAGGAGATCCTTCACCCTCAGCTTACCCCCAAGGAAAGAAGAGGTAGAGCAGATAATTGACACAAGGCCAGAGTGAATCAGAAGCCATGCTGGCCAGCAGGACTTCCCAAATTCCATTCTTGTGACAAACCTGCCCCAACAGTGGTTCACTGGGCAGAGCAACAGCAGGCACATGCTGAGCCCATGAGACTGCAGAGACAGGAGGACCTGAGTGAGTGGCACTGCAGAGTTGATGGGTGATGGCTCAGTCACCTTGCTTCTGCTGCCCCTTCTCTGAACTGCTCTGGGGCAGGAGGTGGCATGATGCAATGCTCAGCTCTCTGCAGCCAGCTCCTGCTCCTTATGGAGACTCAGCACCCACCTGACTACTCAAAACAACCTAAACCCCTGTCCTTTGGAAAGTCTAGACCTCTGGTGGAGTCCCCTGTCCCACTCCTACAGCACCCTGAACAGATAACCAGGGGAATCACACCAAAAAGCTTTACATTTATGTCACAGGGCCTGAACTTCCCTGGGCTGCAGATTTCAAAGGGCTAATACCCCAGTTCAGGCAGGCTGGGCCAACCCAAACATGGACACAGCCTACAGTGGGGTTCATCTGCACTTTATACCACCTCCATAAAGAGAACAGACAAGGCCCAAGTGCTCAAAGGCTTTCAAACAGAGCACTGAGTCCTTAAATCATCTCCCAGCAGAAGAAATGGCCACATTTTGGCCAAGGTATGAACTGCTGGCTGTAGCAGCCCACACATTAAAAAACCTTTCCCATCCCAAGACCAGAACTCACCATGCAAATTTGCCCTCCTAATTAATACCCACCTTAATGACCCAACTCAGCCATAGTGACAGCAGCATCACGTGGAGAGCTCTGAACACGTGAGGAGGAAGCCACTGGCCAAGGAGAGCTTTGTCACAGCAGCTGATTCATCAGCCTTCATGGTTCTGAGTGTCTCTGCTCAGCTGGTAGAAACACTGGCCACTCCCTGGATAGCTGAGATTTAAAAATGGTCCAAAACTCAGTGCTTGTCTCAAGGAAAGTGCATTTCCAAGATATGAAAAAGGAATTACTGCTCTGTAAGACAAATATTGCCACTTAGTTATCTGACTGTGCCACCTTTCAGAGGAGGAGGATCCTCTACTCCCCCTTTCCATAACATATTCTACTACATCACACTAACAGAATGGACTTAAGAGTTATTTCTAACCAAAACTGTTATGAGCTTCCCAAGGATATCAATGTCTCAAGAGATCTGCTTCCAGGTCCAGAAAAATAAACCCAACCTAACACTGGCCCAGGCTGCCCAGAGAGGTGGGAGATGTCCCATCCCCAGAACCATTCCAGGTCAGGTTGTTTGGGGCTCTGATCTAGTTGGGGATGTCCCTGCTGACTCCATTGGGGTTGCACTAGATGACCTTGAAAGGTTCCTTCCCACCCAAACCAGTCTGTGAGTCTGTGACTCTAACCTGGCTGGAGATGAGGTGTTCACAGAGCAGACATGAGGAGTTCCTCACCCCTTTTCCCACAGGCAGCTCCTGTGGCCAAAGGCTGTGTTTCATGGCACATTCTAACACTCTTCCACTTCTGAGTCCTGCCTGGCAGATTCAACACCCCTGAGAAGGGGGATACATGAATTTCTCAGGTATGTTCTCAAGCCCTGCCAACTGGAATCATTTTAGCCACAGATTTCTACTCATTCTGTTCAAAACAGCAACATTTATGTTCAGGAAATTCTATCTGCTTTGGGAGAGAAGCCAAAGAAGGCTTTGAGGGGTGAGGTGGTGACCTCAGAAACACATCCAGCCCAAACCAGCACCATTATCATAAAGTGTTTATTCATTTCTTCTTTAAATATCAAATTTTTTTTTCTTTACACATCAATTTTGTTGATAAACAGTCCCCCAATATTAAAAAAAAAACAAAACAACCCAAAATCAAACAAAAGAATCAAGTGTGTATTACTTTGGGCAGAACCACATCCCATCCTTTGATGACACAAGCACTCCTCCCTTCAGCCCCCTGTGAGGGCAACTGCTGCATGTTCAGCCCAGAAGAGTAAATGACACAAATGCAACCAGCTTTAGGATTCCTGAGTATTGATTCCCTCAAGTTCCTCTAGTAAAACTCCTAAGCTAAAAAGCATCAGTCAAAGAGTAAGCCCAATCACTAGGCACTGGGTCACAGATGAAGCCTGGTCTACACAGTGCAGGAAGAAATCTCTTCAGAAGGGAACTCCCCTTCCCAAGCTGATTTCTGAGAGAGGCAGGCAGCAAATACCTCCTGATTTCTCCTCTTTGAATCCATGTTAGAGTTCTGGGGAACTGTTTGGCAAGAAGTCCAAGTCTGGTGAAGAAACCCCGAGGATCTCTGCCTCCTCTGAGACACAAATGGCATAGTGTCTTAAAGAAAACTTAGCTGCTAGTTAAGCACTCAGCAAGTACATTTAAATATTGCTACTTCTGAGGAAAGGAGACAGCAAGAGGGAGAGACAAAGACAGAAAGGGAATGTATCTAGGAGCTACAAGGTTAACAGTCCTGGGGAGCAAGTGCCTACGTGGGAAGCTGAACACACACAGCAAGAAGGCAGAGGTTGTCACAGCTCTGTCCAGCAGGAGGTTAAGATACCAGGCACCATCACCAGGACATACTTCTTCCTCTTTGTCAGAAATACCTGTGCCCAGGCACTTTCAGATGTCACTATTTCACTAAACAAACTCACCTAGAGCTTCATATACAGAAATATCAGGAGGCTGAGTGAATTCCTTCAGTATGTTAAAGGGGAAGAATTCACCTTGGAAACCAACAGCAAGGCACAGGACCCAGAGTGGCTTCCAGGGAACACACCCAGACACAAGCTCTCTAAACCACAGCTGCCAGCATCTTTAGGATGCAGCTTCTGACTGTTGCTTTATTCTTTCTAGGTGGAGTATTCATACTGAAATCCCTTTGCTAAGCTGATGTGACCTTAGTACCTTGGAGCAGTGACAAATGAGGAGGAAGAGAGTGAAGAGCCTCAGTTTAGACTAGGATACATGGCTAAACTAGGATACATCCCCTCACCCTAACCCAAGGCTCCCTGGAAACCTCAACAGCTTTTGGAGTTAACTGCATCCCCTGCTGTAGCCAACAAGCTGCCACAGCCTGCCACCCCTGCTTAAAAGGAATATTCCTGTTTGTGGGCCAGGTAAGCACAGAGACCAGTTAAGGGACTGCTAAAGGCTGAGCAAAGGTTGTGTGCATAAGCAGAGAGGACCCACAAAAGACAATCTGCAGATGGTGTTTGCTAAAGGCATATTCTATTCCATTTTCTTTTAACCTTAAATACTCACCACTGCCTCAACTTTCTCCAGCATAAAACTCTTGCTCCTAAAAGCCTCATTCTCTAATTCAGCAGCAGGTAGCCATTCACACAAAGCAAGGCTCTGAAAGAAGAGATTTAAATCACCAGGCTTGGACCAACTTGATGAAATAGTTCTACAAGTGTGTACCAGGGAGGGGTCAGGCTTTGTTTCTAGCAGTTCAGAAAGTTACCCAGGAAGTTCTAGCACTACTGATAAATAGTTGTCTCAGCACCAAGCCTGATGGAGTTTAAGCAGCATCTAAATAACACTCTCAGGCACATGGTGGGATTCTTGGGGTGTCCTCCACGGGTTCAAGAGCTGGACCTGATGATCCTATTGGGTCCCTTCCAGCTCAGACAATACTATGAGACCATGAAATGCTTCAGCACAGCTTTGGCAGAAGGGCAGGTCTCCAAAATTGTTATTTGACAAAGAATAAATCTGAGCATTGAAGCAAACTGGCTGATGCTCTACAGCTTCTGTAGCATAAATTCTCATGTGCAGTCTGAGTAAATGTGGCCACACCACAGCCTTTAGGAGTTGGGGGCAAAGCAGCAGCACTTCACCTAGCTAGGATCAATTGCTTCTAACAACATAATGTTTTTATAAATACAAACAGGTATTTGTATTGCTAAAATACAAAAAGGGTAGAAGGTTGGATGGCTAACATCTGAAGCTTCAAGAAGCTGCTGGTAGATGAACCTGCAGGCTAAGGGTGCAAATTTAGCTCTCATGCATCCACAAAAGCCAACCTGCAAGCTGGTACCAGTGCACCAGGACCACCTGTGGTGTGAAGCAGGAGCACACTCAGCCATTTAGACTGAAGGTGCTCTGGATCCAAGAGCTGGGAACCACACTCTTGCTGCTGCTTTTGACAGTGCACCAGATGTGGATGGGAATATATCTAATGAATTAATTAAGTCTAATATATATCATTTTCTAAAGCTTCTAGAGATCCTGGGACACCATACTCCTGTAGAGCCCAAGCCCTACTCTTTCCAGAGGGGCTTCCACTCATTTGAGGTGCTCACTGCCAGGAGAATATTAAAACCCCCTTCAGCAGGGGTAGCTCTGACCTCTGCTTGGTAAAGATCACAAAGTTGTGGGTCTTCCCTCAGTAACCCATTTTGGATGGGCCCTCAATGGAATTACTCAATGCTGCTCCAGCAAGGGGTTCCCAAACTGCTTCCTACATATGCACAGAGCAATGCCTGCTGCCAGCATCACAAGAGTGGGATATGACTCTCTTCATGGCAGGGGAGTTGGAACTAGATGGTCTTTAAGGTCCCTTCCAAATTACTCCATCCCATGGATCTATGAGCTCAATGTATTTGGAACCCCAGGCCCACACTGCTTCCACAGCTGGTGGAAAAGCTCCATTCCACAGACAGAGGAATGCCTTAAAGCTCTGCATGACCCTAAAGGATCCTCTGGCTGCCCAAACATCCAAGAAAAATCTGAGCTCCACTGCTCACTGACATCTGAAACTCCTGCAAGTTGATAGATGAATCCAAATTGGTGTTGTTGCCAAATGCCATCCTGCATGAAAAAGGCCCAGCACACACACAGGCAAACCTGCCACACAACAGGGAGAAGAGAACACCAAGAACACAGGCCTGAGACAATGACACTAATGAAAGCCATGAACAGAAAGGTGTTTCCAGCTGCTGCTGACCTATCACTTCAGGTCTAGCAAAAAGTGAGAGGCCCAAGATGAAGACCTGACACAAAGCCACTTCTGAGATCTGCAAGTGGGATGAAGTAAAGGTTCCTACTTAAAATTTGGTATCGTGTTCCAGCCATACTTTCCTTCTCCTGCCCCAGCCCCAGCAGTGCTCTGGGGCTCTGCAGAGCATCACAAAGTAGTTCATCCCCCTAAAAAAGCACCTGGAAAAGGCTTCCTACATCCCAGCCTTGGTGAGCCCTCCCCACACCAGCTACTCACCAGGGATTTCCCCAAAGGCCACGATGGTTATAATGCAGAAGCCACATCAGTGCATTTGTTTCATAAACCCTGCTGGGAGCCCCCATGCTCTCAGAGCTATTACAGTAGTACCCCAACAGCCAGCACAGGCTTTTGGCAGCTTGTGTTTCACCAGCTGAGAGGTTGATCATCCCCAAACACCCCCAATAAACTAGTGCAAAGCAGATTTCCTCATTCTTCTGGTCACCCCCTGGTAGGTGTGGAGAGAATGCTTCCACTCAACAGTTGGTTCTTCCCCAGGCAGAGAGGGATTAAGAGCCTAACACAGGGTTGGTTTGTTACACAGCTAATGTGTTAAACGTGTTGGTTTGTTACATTTCATGGTTAAGGTTTTGCCTTAAAGTGGTTGGGCTTCTTCTTTTGTATGTGGAAAACATGATGTGGGCAAGGCTAGAAAGGAAACTGTAAATACTCCTTTTCCCTCCACCCCCCACCTACAATGAGTATCAGCACAGCTTCAGGTTAAGTTAAAACATCTCTTTAAAGTTTTGGTAGCACCAAATTCTATCCCTTCCCTTCTTCTATCCCCAGGATGTAAACTTGCACACACTGGCCCAGGAGCATAAAAGGGCTTGGCAGAGAGATGCCTTCCCCGTGCAGACACAACCCTACACACTTCCAACCCTCCCTCCATCCCTCACTCCTCTGGCAAAGCATTCCAACGTCTGTGGGCACCCACATACCTTCAGAAGCTGCTGTTAAGAGTCTCCTCAGTGTCCCAGATGGTCACAGGAGAGCTAAAGCAAATCCACAAAGTCTGTGTGGACAAGTGCTGCTGCTGAACTCGACGTGCACCTCCTGTCCTGTACGACTGCACCCTCAATCACCTCCCCAGCTGCTTTGTGCCAGACAGGGCAGTGACCTTAAGTGGCTTCTGCTTTTTTATTCCTAAGATTGGAGCTTATTCTAAAATTGTACATTTCCATGAACCCATTAACTGGAATCCAGTATGCATCATTAAAAAGCTATCCTGTCCACACAGGGCTAGGATGTTTCCTTCCTTTCAAAAGCCAAATCTAACGAGCGAAACAGAAGAGACAAGTTACTTTGGCTGCAAAGAATTAAAGACAATCTGGCTCAACATTCTGCTTGTACATGATGGTGTGGAATTTAGGTATGTCCTTTCAAAGACAAGCCACCCCCAGTCAGCTACCTCTTCCATAGTTATGTGGGAACAACAATACTCTTGGCTAGCAAAAGGAGAAGAGCAAGGTCTGCGTTTCCATCTGCTCGTTCCAGAGCCTCCAGAGCTTCCCCCGTGGTAAAACCAGCGCCCAGGATCCGATCTACATCGGCCACAGGGAATGCAGGTGGTGGGGAAGTACCTGAGGCAAGCCCAGGACAGCCAGCTGGTGGGCTCAGGAGTGGTTCCTCACAGCCACCCGACGGCCACGGACCTTCAGGAGCAGAACCGCTGCTTCTCCTGGGTGCTCCTGCAAACAGGCTCTCACTATCTTGAGGTTCACCTTCATTCAAAGCAGGTGGAGAGGAAGCAGATGTGTTTTGCTCTGCAGTAGGACTAGTTGGACTCTGAGAACCTTCTGCCAAGACCTCTGACTCCTCAGGGCTCTGCTGCTGGTCAGATGTCACTGCAGAGTTCACCATGTCCAAATTGCTCTTACCTGAGGAACTCTGAATCTCTGCAGCCCCCTCTCCGGGAGCAGGCTGCACGCGACTGTCAGACCCAGTGCTGATGGTTTTGATGCCAGAACCACAAAGCTGCTTCCCCTCTGCTCTTCCACCTTCAGACCTCACCTCACAGATGGGACAACTCTCTTCTTGGGTGGCTGGATGGGAGCCTCTCTGCTCACCTTCAGGAATCTCCTTCTGCTGTGCTGCTGGCTCTTTGTGAACCATTTCCAGCTGAGAGAACTCCTCAGAGGCAAGGATTTTACATTCTCCTTTACGACTGATAACTAAGAGCTTGTGAAGCTCTTTCAAGGCTGATGCTAGAGAGGAACATGGCTCTTCTGAAGGTCTTCCTGGATCCATGTCCAGCTGATGGCTACCAGAGGGGGAAGAGCTGCCTTCAGCCACCATGTTAGACACCTCATTATACTTTGCAGGAACTTCACTCAGGGAGGATGCAGATTTCACTGACTCCACCTCCATGGAAAAGGCATCCAAGCTCAGGTCAGATACACCTCTGTTCTCAGCCTGCTGCTTCTGCTCGCTCACAGAGCTGTGTACTTCAGCTGCTTGCTGCCCAACCACATCTATTTCCATGCAGGCTTCCATCTGCAAACAGCTACAGGAGGCTGACACCTCAATACTCCCCTTTGCACAGGAAAGACCTGCTTTCTCCAGTCCATCTCCTCTCATTTCCAGAAGAGGATTTGCTGGCTGGCTGGCTTCTTCCACAACAGGTTTCTCAGCCTCATCAACATGGCAAGGAGGTTCTGGGTCAGTTGTCTCAGTCTGCTCCTCCAGATGTTCCTTTTCTGGTTCTCTGCATGCCTGATGGACTGTGGGATGCTCAGGCTTTTGCTCCTGTTCTGAAGACACACATCCATCTTTACTTTGCCCATGCTTAACAGCGGTGTCAGCCAAACTGTTTTCATTTGTGACTTCCAAAGGATGTTCCTGGTCACAGCCTTGTTCTTTAGTGTCACATTCCTTTAGACTGCCAGCAGTAAACGTTGCTCTGAGTGTCTTCTGTGAAAGGCAAGCTGGATCACAACAGGTCACCTCCCCTGTCTGGGGAGAAGGGTCATTATTTGCCAAGGAAGCCTTCTTGGGAAGATGCTCTAGTAAGAGAGGATGTTCTTCTCCTGGGGTTATCTGGCATTCAGTGGAAGAGTCAAGAGACTTGGTGGCTCTGGGATCAACAGGCTCTGCGAGGCGAGAGTCGGGTGAGCAAATTGAAGCAGGGGCAGAGACAGAACGATCAAGTAACTGATTTGTGGGATTACAGATCTTGGAATTTAGTCCTGAAGACTGGACTGGATTTTGAAACCCATCAGAAGCTGGTAATGAGGGCATTTCCAGTGAGGTAGTTTTTTTGTCACTATTCTCTAACAGAAGAGAGAAAGAGAGAAGTAGTTAGGGCACAGGAGAGCCTCTGTGCACACTGCGCTAGGGAAAGTTATAAACCAATGGCTATAAATACCTGGTCTGTGGCCCACTCCAGCTGCAGTAAACACACACTACATGCATCAAGGCTTCTGACGTTCTGTTTGGATTAGGAAACAAACACACCAAACTTGTGTTAGCATTCAGAGCACACCACATGCATGGTTACAGTCCTGCGACCTCGCAGCTCCCCTCCTGACTGTCCAGCGAGGCAGCATGCAAGCACCAGGAGCTCCTCGTGTTCGCTGCCTTCCAGAAGTCCTGCCTGGGAAATTTGTTATGTCAAGTCAACAATAACTCTGCTGGAGAACAATCTCAAGGCTGCTCTGTGCCAGCTACTCTGCAGAGTGGTCCCTGGCTGATACAATATAAACAGAGCAATGCACGTGCCTAGCACCACACTAGTTTGTTCTCGGGGGGGGGGTTAAAGATGTTCAGGAGCCACGTGTCAGGGAAATGAGAACTGAGCTAGAAACACAATTCTTGGACAGAGCTCCCAGCAGTGCCATCACAGGGAGGAGAAGACAAGCAAACAGCAGCCTGCTGCAAAAGGGATGCATAAAGATCTCAGGGTGAAAGGCAGAAAACCCCCAAAGGAATGGCTGGGGAGAGGAAGCAAAGGAAGAGAGAGCTAGAAGTGAAACCCAGCTCCGTGCTGCCTTCTCCACTGAGAGAAGGGATGAATTGCAGATCTCTATCAGGAGCATTAAACACTGGCTGGTTATCAGAGACATTAAAGAAGAGAACTTTCCTTTCTAACATTCTAATCTTGCTAATGTATCAGCTCTCATGCTCTTGTTAAATCACTGAGATGACCTTTGCTGTGTGAGTGCCTCTTCTTCCACTACAGCCCTACTCTGTTCAGTGTCTGATAGCCAGTTTTTGTGCTGCACCACTTGTGGTTAGTTCCCTTTCCCTCCCCACTCCAAACTCACTGGTCTCAAACATACACCCCTCAGATACCCAGGTGTACTGGGGGACAGCTAACCACACCCATGGGGACAATCAGAATTTCCTTTGCAATCCCTCCTGCTGGCTGCACATCATCTCTCAGTGCAGCTACAACTCAGTGATGCTGGGGCATCAAAAAGCCAGAACTCTCCTGCAGAAGTGCAGCTTGCTCATCTTTCAGAAGGGTGGCAAAGAGGCTGGTGACACAGGACACAGATGGAAACCACAGGCATCTTATCCTCTTCTTATGCAGTAGGATTACATCCCCATTCCTTGCTCCCAAGCAGAGGAAGCAGAACACTCTTCTGACCCAGTGATCAGTAACAAAGTCCTGTCAAACACACTGGGGATTTTGCAGTCATTCAGACAGCAGAAGGAGCTGGGATTCTGCCCAGCACTCCTCAGCACCATCCCTCCAACAGCCACTGTCATCCTCCTCCTAGGGGATCTACAAGGAGCTCAGCCCCAGCCCCATCAGGGGCATTGACACAGCTAACACCCAGAACAAGCTCTTCTCCACAGAGTGCACCATCAGGGATACATTCCTCTCTGTGTCAGGAAAAGCCTGAGTTGTGGTGTGGTGCCAGTGCCTTTCTTACATGGAGGCCATCTGGATGAAAAGCTGCAGATGAGCTAAACTACCTGAATGTGCTTCCTCCTAAGGCAGCTGCCAGTTTGGAAATCCTCCATAATCAAGTTTCCCAGTGGTTGGTGAGAACCTCTGCATATTGGCAGAGAAGAGGAAGCTCTCACACAGCTGAAGCAGACATGGAAGATCCAGATCACAGTAAAATGTAACAGGACTCCAGTACCACCTCAGCTGCTTGATGTAGGTGTTGAAACACCAGCATGTCAGCTGACAGAAATCATGAGGCTAGCTGAAGTGGGCTTCAGGAGATTAAATAAAGCTCAGGAATAACCCAGGTACATTCAAACCAAGAACTTTAATAGCCCACAGCTGTATGCAGCCATTTCTGTTGTACCATCTACCAGGAGGCAAAAATTCAAGCTGTTAGGAAACAACACAGGCCTTGGGGAGAACTGAGGGTCCTTGGTCCTGCATTATGTTCTCTCTCTCTCTCTCTCCAGTTTCCTGTTCTTTCACTTGGTTTTTCTGGGACCATCTAGCAGTAGCTAACAGGTCTGGAAGAGAGGAAGAAGGTATACATTAATTGCACCTCAAATGCTGATTCTAGTTTTGGGCTCCTCACTCCAAGAAGGACATTGAAGTGCTGGAGTGTGGCCAGAGAAGGGCAAGGAAGGTGGGGAAGGGTCTAGAGCACAAGTGTTGTGAGGAGCAGCTGAGGGAACTGGGCTTGGTTAGCCTGGAGAAGAGGAGGCTCAGGAGAGACCTTCTCACTCTCTGCAGCTCCCTGAAAGGAGGCTGGAGCCAGGTGGGGGTTGGGCTCTTCTCCCAAGGAAGAAGCAACAGGACAAGAGGAAACAGCCTCAAGTTGCAGCAGGAAAGGTTTAGGTTGGACATTAGGAACAATTTCTTCCCTGTGAGGGTTGTCAAGTCCTGGCCCAGGCTGCCCAGGGCAGTGGTGGAGTCACCATCCCTGGAGGGGTTTAAAAGGGCCATGGTTTAGTGGTGACCTGGCAGTGCTGGTTAGCTGCTGGACTTGATGACCCTAAAGGTCCTTTCCAACCCAAACAATTCTATTACTCTAATATTCTGACACCTTAGGATCTAGCTTGTGAGCCACAGGTTCACATTATTTCTAAGACTCACACACAGTCAATCTAAACAAGACCTGCCTCAGTTTTCTGCCTGAGTGTCCCACAAGCATTAAGTGAATCCACAAAATGATTTCCTGCCCTCAGAAATCTCTGACATTCTTCCAGGGCTCAGCAGCCATGGAGAACAGCAAACTGCTGACCAGTCTCAACAAAGCCACGTGGTCTTTAGAGCTATAGCAGCACATAAGCAGCTTTCATTTAAGTCATTTTAGGCACTTTTCACTTCAAAGCATTTGACTGAAGTGCTTCTATTGTACAGATCCATGTATTTTGGGCAGCAGTTTGCTTTTCCATTTGACCCTTTCAGCAGAGCATTAAGACCAACTACCTATGGTGTCTGCAAAGTCTCATCCCCAATGGAGAGACACCACAGAAACCAACCCAGGCTCAAAATGTTAACAGCAAAGAGCTTTTACATCTGCACATTTCTCTGCCAAGTTATGTGAAGAGGCATGAGCCCAAGCTACTGAATCTGACCTTCAGCCTTGTCAAAGCTTGACAGGGGCAAGGTCAGATCTATGTTGGTGTTTCTCTCTACTTGCTGCAATTTGAGTTACTAAGCATTCCAATTTGCCCTTAAAAGTCAGAGATGTAAACAATTTCTTGGTGATTCACTAGAGCCAGAGCTTCCTCTTGAGGTTCTGACATCACTGGAAAACCTGAATGGAAGAAAATTGGCCAAAGGGACTAGTAAGTGCAGTCCTGTGCTCCACTTAATGCAAACAACTTTGTCACTTGCAAGAAAGTCACTGCTTACTCTTCAGACTGTCAGACAGCACTTGGGAAGTGGTAAGGAAAAGTTTCATTGCATTACAACTGGGTTTTTACCTATCTATTATATATATATAACCATATGGATGTGGTTCAGGCTGGTTATCACACTTCAACCTTAAGCAGGAGCATGCTAGAGTCTTAAAAACCCACCAGTAATAACAATGTTGAAGAAATCAACTTGATCAGCTTAAACATGACCCAGCAAAGAGTTTTCAATGCTTGTGAGAAGCAGAGGTTTACTGTGTGCTTTCAGAGGAATAATCAGTAGTAAAACTCTGAAGTCTCTATAAAACACTTCCACATAAAACATTATCTTGTTGGGAAAGGCCTAAGGAATGCAGTGAAGAATTCACAGCTTCCCTGTAATATCAGGGGAAAAAACAATGAAGTTTTCCCTTAGTCAACAGCCTGTGCTGAAGTTAAGGGAGGAGTTCACCAGCAAATCTGAGTTTCAGACAGCTTGGCTCATAGCTCAGCTTCCAGCTCTTTTGGCATCTCCACTTCACTACATTTTGCAGCTACCAGAACTCTGCTGTAGCCCAGTCAGTTTGCACCTGTGCAGCTGATGGATTCCATAGGCAAGGGGAACAACAGCATGGGGAAAATTCTCTTTGCAGATCACATTTAAGGCTGATGATATACATCAGGATGTGAATTCAGCTGCTGCTTTGGAAATGGGGAGCAACAGCAACCTTCAGGAAGAGAAGCCACTCACCCTCCAAGGGCAGAAGCATCATTCCAAGGCAAAAGTGCTGAAACAGTGCTATTTCTAAAAATTGCCCTGTGCTTTTGTCCAGGGCTTTGTGCTTACTGCTACAGCTCCTCTATTTCTGTATGCTGCAGCTACACAGAAGAGGATTTGTGGAAGCCTCCACAAAGCTCTCCTTACATGAGGCTGCTGAAACACCACACAGTGGAAGCGTGGCCCTGACTAGGCACTACAGCGTGACCTGGGTGAGCAAGGGGCAGGCAGCCATTTATCTCCACACCTCTGAAGGCCAGGAAACCAGAGTGGGTAGGAAACTGCCAGGAGAGCACAAATTACACAGCAAGCACTCCAAAATGCCTTCACACAGGCAGATTTGCCTGTACAGAAAGGAAGAGAGAAGTGCAGCTAGAGGCCAGGAGCAAGAAGGAGGCCCCTTTCTCTCCACTCTTTACTCGCTGTTGCTGCACCAGTCTCTCTCCTAGGAGCTGAGAAGGGCAACTGCTGACAGACATCCTGATGCACACCAAGAAAAGGATGCAGATCAGTATTGCAACAGGACTGCTCCTGGTACCTGCTTCCTCTACAGACTTCTGTATTGCTTCTGCCAGCTCCTGGTCGGCGATCTCCTCCGGCCGCACGTCCTCCCGCCCGGCCCCGTAGGCCAGCCGGGCGCACTCCGGGAGCTCTCCCTCGGGGAGGAAGCTGGTCTGGGAGCCAGTTGTGCCAATCACCAGTACATTCTTCTTGAGATCAATTGAACACTGTGAAAGAGCATTGAGACATCAGGAGCTTGTGGAAGAGCCAGGCAGTTCCCAGAGAAGGAGGAGAAACAAGGTTAAACAAGCTATTTCCTATGGGAACAGCTCACAGCAGCTAAGTGCAGGCCAAGAGCACCAGCTATAAGCAAAGGGCCTCATATGACTCAATTTGTGATAAATCATTCAGCTGGAAAGCTCTGAGCAGCTCTAATCAGAGCAAAACAAACCTTCAGAACGCAGCCAGACATCCTCTAGCTGCCCCTGATGTGTGCAGTGTGTGCTCTCCCTTCCTAACTGCCTGGCAGATAATCCATGAACCCTCCCCAGGAAAACCCTACTCAACTGACAGGGAAGGCATTCATGCTTCACTGAGCTCTTAACTAAGAGAAGTGCTTAGCTCCTGGGAGAGCCAGTAACTGGTTCAAAAGATACCTGATGCCTCTTCAGCATATCCAGTCCTAGAAGCATGTCCATGGGCTGCTCTTCAAGGATGGAGAAGGAGCATGCCAGGAAATCCCCTTCAATCTGGACCTGAGCTGAAAGCCAAGGGAGAGGAGTTACCACCTCACGACAAATCTACCTTCTGCTCTTCCATCTCCTGGGAAAAGTCTGCAGATCTGAAACCAGAGGTCTGATCTGCTGGTGTGGTCACAGAGAGCCTAGCTCTGTGCAAGCCCTGGGGACCACCAGGCCTTCCTCAGTCTCAGGAAGCTCATCATTTTAAAGCTGAGCTGCTCTCTAGCCTCAAGCACTGCTTATCTACCCCTCCAAGCTAGAAGAGCTATAAACAGTTTGTTAGAGCACCAGTCTAAGAAGCAACAGGAGTGAAGACAATCGATTTTTCAGGCAGTAGGAACAATGTGTTCTCCAGAAAGACTGCAAGAGAGCACAGTCAGCCTTCTCTTCCCCAGGGACTATGAAACACTCCACTGGACTGGAACCCTCCCTGAGCAACCCATACTGCCCAACAGTCCCCCCCAAACAAGAAGGATCCTGCTGTTTCCTACAACCCTTGGTTTTTTGCACCCAGAGCAAAGATGTCCCCTAAGTCTGCAAGAGCTGAGGACTCCCTCACCTGGAATGGTTACAGTAATTCCATTAAGGAAACATTAAAGGAGCCAGAAGCCAGAGCCCTGTGCCCAAGACAAATAAACATACTGCAGATACACTTCTATTTTACTCTGTGGGAGCTTCTAACAACTACAGCATTAAACCAGATACTCCCTGGTGCCAAGACTGCAGGAAATGCAGACAAGCTGCCACTAAAAGCTGCCCCAAGCAGAATGCCAGCACTTACCTAAGTGCACTCTGCCAATGATCTTCTGTGTCCCCACCCCCTTGGCGATGCCAGCCCACCGTCGATCCACCAGCCTCATGATGTTGCACCTTTCAGCACAGGCCTGGCTCATGATGGTCATCTGGGCACCTAGGAGCAACAGAATGCAGGTTAAACCCCAACAGCTGATCACAAATGAAAATCCTCTCCTGGAAGGGCTTAAGATCTTGCACTCAGCAGCTGAGAAACCAACCTGCCTGCCTCAGGCAGCTGCAGTAGGGCATAAAGGCTTCCTGGGAATCAAACTGCACTGACCTGACTGGGAACACACAGCTCGAGGCTGGTAGTAAAGGATGTGTTACTGGAGAGCTGCAATAGCCCCAGGCACTTTCCCTTTAAGGCTGTGGATGGGAAGCACTTCGTTAAAGGCATGTGACATCCCCCCCCCATCTGTAAAACGAGACAAGACACACGTGGTAGTGACCTTTCTGGCACCACAGCCCCAGGAATTCTGACAGGAGCTTTGATCTGGGCTGTGGAAGCACTCATGTGCACTGCTTCTCATACAGTCAGAGAAGAGAGCCATAGAATCAAGGAACTGCTTAGGTTGGAAGAGACCTTTAAGATCAAGTCCAACAGGTAACCAGCACTGCCAGGTCACCACTAAACCACAGCCCTCAGCAACACATCTCCAGGGCTTGGAAACCCCCTCAGAGCATGGGGACTCCACAAGCCTGGGTCAGGACTTGACAACCCTCCTGGGGAAGAAATTGTTCCTCATGTTCAACCTAAACCTCCCCTGGCTGTTTCCTCTTGTCCTGTCACTTGTGCCTTGAAAGAAAAGATCAACCCCCACCTCACTCCAACCTCCTTCCAGGGAGCTGCAGAGAGTGAGAAGGTCTCTCCTGAGCCTCCTCTTCTCCAGCCTAACCAACCCCAGTTCCCTCAGCTGCTCCTCACAACATTTGTGCTCTAGACCCTTCCCCACCTTTCTTGCCCTTCTCTGGCCACACTCCAGCACCTCAATGTCCTGCTTGGAGTGAGGAGCCCAAACTGAACACAGGATACTCACAACAGCTTGCTCTATTTGCCTTAAACAATGCCCAAGCTGCTCCCAGCACATTAATCAGGTGCTTTATGCAGGGCTTTATTATGGGATTTTTGGGCAAGACCTCTGGAGTGTTTGCAGCCTCCCTCAGGGAGGGAAGGGAGAGCACAGAAGAGAGGTGAAAATGGGGCAACTCACCTGAGTCCACAAAGGCTTTCACTGGATGTCCATTGACTTTGCAGTTAATATACAGCATAACCACCTGCCCAAAACTCTCAGGGGCCTCTTCCATGGCTATTGTCATGTTTTCTTCAATGTTTTGTTGCCTGAATTAAATGGAGAGGCAAGAAAAAAAAGAAAGATCTTCCATCAGCTGAGGTTTATGAACATCCCTCTGACTTATAAACAGACCCAGGAATCCCACCTGCTGCAGCTCTCCCTTCAAACAGCATGTTTAAACCACAAGGAAGGCTGCTTTGTTAGCTAAACATTGGATTCTTAGCAGAGGGATTGCTAGTCATGATCTTGGCTTAGCCCAGAGGCACTGAGTTGCTCCCCAGCAGCTCTGAAGCCTGCTCCTTCCAACACCTTGCCCACCTCACACTACAGCTCCTGATGACCTTCTGCTTGCAACAGAAGCCTGTGCCCACAGTTAACCTGGAGAACCTGTGAGTGAAAACCAGCCTGTTTATTAGTCACTCTCAAATCAACTGCTGAGGCCACACAGTGAAGATGTTGCCAGGAGCTGCAATGCTGGGATCTTACAGAGCAGCTGAACATTAAAATCCTCCAACATTTCCCTGGTATCTTTCCTTTTCCAGGCACAGGAAGGGAGGGATGTGAACAAAAGCAGGGTGAAAACACCACCAGGAGCACAAGCCTTTGGTTCAAATTCAAGCCTCCAGAGGAAATGCTCTTCCAGAAGCCCACTGTGCAGTGCTGGGTATCTGTAGTGACTGCATCCAAAAGAGCTCTAACTGCCACAAAGGGAAAAGGGCTCCCAATTTTGATGCCTTTCATTCCTTCTCCTCAGTAGAAGGGGAAAAACCCTAAGCTCCTCTCTTACCCATCCTCTGTACTGTGGCAGCCTTCCCAGAAGGAGATGGTTAGATGTGGTTTCTTGGTGGGGGAGGAAAACAGCTAACAGCATCCAAGCCCTGACTGGCTTGGGAGCTAAAGCAGCCTGCTGCCAGTCCACCCTGTTTCATACACTCACACTCCTGTCTCTTCTTATTTAAGCTTAAATTGGACATGCAGTGCTTCATCTCCAGGCTTCTTCTCAAGTCTATTATTCTGTTTTCTGTGTGCTTGACACTGCCCACTTGAAGGACAGACAGAGACTGTCTCCAAAAGCACAATGCTTGCAAAGGCTTCCAGTCAGTCTCAGGCAGAACACATTCAGGTAAGCGAAGAGCACAGAGGAATGAAGTGGGGTGTGAAATCTGGGGACTGCCAGATGTTCAAACTGTTCCCTAACAGCTGCACAGCCCTGGGCACATCACCTTTATCTGTCCCCTCATTTATGGCAGGAGAAGAGTGTTCCTGTGCCTCCCAGCAATGCTCTGCTGTCTCCAAAGGTTTGTTTTTCTGTCTTGCTAAGCTAAGCCTTTATCCAGCAGCATCACTCTGTCAGTCATAACACAAGAACAACTCTTATCACCAATGAATTTTGGTTAGGACCAACCACCACCTTGTGTCACAAAGACATTTCTTTATCAGGGGAGAAACCACCAGTCATGTTCTGACTCAAGGATTTATCACTCAGCTGAAGAGATCAAGCCTCAGCCAAGGCAATTCCATTTGGAAGACAGCAAGAGGGAGTGAGTGCTGAGCAGAACCTATTTCAACAGAACATCTTGTCTGACAGCAGTCATCTTCAGAGTCTGGAACTGGCCAGAGACACAGAACAATCAGCAGGACACAAAACCAGCCTCAAAGGCATGTTGCTGTGCAGAAAGCTCAGCTGAGACACTAACCCAGGCCCAGCTCTGACCCACTCAGATACCACCTCTCCAGAGGATCTCAGCTAAGTGCTTTCCTCAAGAGCTCCTGTTTCAGAGTGGACCAGCTTGGACAGCTCTGGGACATCCCATGTGTGGGCAGCAGTGCTGTCACCTCAGGATCTGTGCTCAGCTGGATACATCTAAAGGATGGGGTCTGCCTAGAATCACAGAATGCTTTCTGTGGGAAAGGACTTTTCAAGGTCATCTAATCTAACCTCCCCCCTCCCTGGCAGTGAGCAGGAACATAGGCAACTAGATCAGGTTGCTCAGAGCCCCAAGGTCCAACCTGACCTGGAATGGTTCCAGGGATGGGACATTTACCATCTCTCTGAGCAACCTGGGTCGGGGTCTCATCACCCTCAGTGTAACAAATTTCTCCCTTCTATCTAGTCTGAATCTCCCTTTCTTAGTTTCAAACCATCACCCCTGGTCCTGTCACAACAGATTGTCCTCATCTTTCCCATAAGCACCCAAATCCTGACCATCCCACGTGCAAAGCTGGCTCAGAGCATCACCCTGCAAGCAAATGTGTGTCTTGGGGCAGTACCTAAACACACTCCTTGCACGCTCCAAGGCAAAAGCATGATGGATGGAAGCACCCTGTGGAAGAAAGCACAGTGAAGACCTCCAAAGCCTGCCAAGAGACTCTGAGTTGCTACCTTATGTCTTCTTCTATCTTGGCCTGTGCCTCCAGATCAAAGGGGTCAGCTGAGTAGAGCCGGATCCTCTCCTGCTCCCGCCGGGCTCGGTCCTGCTGCTGCTCCAGCAGCACCCTGGTGAATTTCTCTGCAGCAATAAGGAGACACAGAAATGCTCTTTACTGGAAATTACTCTTACAAATGAAGTTCTGGCACAGCAAATGCTTCTCTTTATGCCAGTGTGCACTCAGGGGTAGGCTCAGCAGCACAAACACAAAAGGTTTCCTCTGAAGCCACATGGATGGACCTCAAAAGGATTGCTGGTAGACCAGGGAACCTGCTGAGATGAAAAGCAACAGGACAGAGCTCTTTCTCCTTGTGTCTGCTACCCAACCTCAGCACAATCAAACCCAGTGAATTTGCACATCATTCTTCTATGGAAGAAAAAAAACCCATAAGGACAACAATAGTTAAAATGAAGAGCTGCCATGAAAGCAGCAATTCACTCTTCTGTGGCAGCAAAAATTGCCAGCTGCAAACCCAGCAGATAATTGAGACCCACAGCAGGAATGAGGACTACAGAGCTGGCACAATTCAAAGAAGAAGCCTGAGCACACGTGTACTTTCAAAGAGCAGCAAGATCTCCTAGCAATCAGGAAGATCCAAAAGAACAGCTTGCAGAATCTGTCACATGTTACACTCAGCAGTTCTGGGTGAAGTAACAGCCTGGAGAATCAGCAAAGAGCAAACCCAAAATGGTGAGACATAAAAAGGCTAACAAGAAAACTTCCTTTAAACCCCAGCAACACAGGCAAAGACAGAGAACACTACAACCCCTGAAGCTGAATGCCAACCACTGACATCAAGAGGTCCTGGGCAGGACATCTGCTTCACAGTGTCTAGCAGCATGTTGTAAGGACACAGTTTTCAGATCCCTACTTTTTGGATAGCTTCTCATTTGTACAGCTTGGGTGTGATCATGCACATTCCCCAAAGGACTTGGCAATAAATTAAGTCCTGTAAACACAGAAGGTGGTGGGTTCCTGGCTGGGAGGCTGCTGTGTGTTCAGGACACCACTAAGTATGTTTGCTTGGGTTTTTTGTTTGCTTGATTTTTTGAAGTTAGGCTTCTGCAGGTGCCTTCTGACATGCCTGCAGCACATCCAGCACACTTACATAGCACATCTCTGGGTGTATCTTTGGGCACCAGAGCCAGAGCTGAACTGGGTCTGTGCCCAAACACCCAGAGTCACAGAATCACAGGATGATGAGAGCATAACCCAAACCAAATCACTTCCTGCTGACAGCCCACTGCAGCCATTTGGGACTAAAAACGCACATCTGATTGAAAGTTTACCGTGCATCAGACAAGACAGACCAAATCAGCAGATGAGCCAGTTCCAGGAGTCTGGGGCTTAACCTCTCATTTGCTGTGCCAAGAGCAGCACATCTTCTCCAGGTGATGGGAGAAGCTCCTGCACTATGGCCACCACGCTTGCGAGGAGAGTGAAGAAGCCTGAGAGCACAAAGGACATGGCTTGAACTGTGGATGTGAACTGACTTAAATAAGCTGACTACATCCAGGCAAGTTCCTTTTCAGCTTACTTAAGAGAGACATTATGAGGATGTAACCTTAAAGGTGGAAAAAAGTCTCCTGCTAGAAGCTCCTTCCCTTCATTCCTTCCCCCAAACTCAACAGGATTTATTTCCCAACTAGACTTCTCACAGAGGTTTAGCAGCACACCTGCTGATGCCCAAACATCACTCTGTTTTCACACTGAAAGGACACTGGGGTTCTAAGCTTCTGTCACAGGAAGAAGGAGGGACCAACATCAGATACAGGTGTGAAGCGAAGGACACGAGACTAGGCTTCAGCTGTGCCCAAAATACATCAGTGCTTTCAAAACTAACAAAACCTTAAACATTCATGACTACTCCTATTAAAAAAGCTCCCTAAAGGCACTATTTGCTTGCTCTTTTTCCTCTCCCTTTCCAATGTTCACTTCTGCAGTGAACTGTACCAGCCAGAGCTGGTGTTGTGGTGTACTGCTCTCTGCTGAGGTCTCAGTGGGCTCAGGGGTGCAGCAAACACAACCCCATTACTGGAAAACATGCATCCACAGAGTCCTCACCTGAAAGCCAGGAACTGAACCACTTATGTTTGTGGAAACATGACTTATCTGTGCATCTGATATTTCAAAGCAGGGCAGAGAGGATTTTAAAGAAGCCAAGCAGGGGAAATATGCCCAACTGACCAGAAATGGTCTTGTTACAATCACAGAATTGTTCAGGTTGGCAAAGATCTTTAGGATTGTCAAGTCCAACTGTTCATCAGCACTGCCAGGTCACCACTAAACCATGGCCCTCAGCACCACATCTCCATGGCTTTGAAACTCCTCCAGGGATAGTGACTCCACCACTGGCCTGGGCAGCCTGGGCCAGGACTTAACCACTCTTTCAGTGAAGAAATCGCTCCTCGTGTCCAACCTAAACCTCCCCTGGCGCAACTTGAGGCTGTTTCCTCTTCTCCTATCACTTGTTCCTTGGGAGAAGAGACCAACCTCCACCTTACTATGAAAGAGAGGAAACCTACCTTGAGTACTTCCAACAGGCACCTTTTACCAGCATCATCAGTGAGCTGGCAGCCAAGAACCCAGCTAGTTAAAAACCCGTGGCCACCTTTCACTAGAACCAAGCTCAAAGCAGCTTTAACCCCAGCTCCCACAGATCAGAACTCAACTCACCCAGGTCTCCGCTGAGCAACGCCTCCGCCAAGGGCGGATTGCGCTCCTTCAGCAGGGAGAGCTCGTGGGGGTTCGCCAGCAGCATCTCCCGCAGCAGCGCAGGGTTGTCCAGACCCTGAGGGAACGAAGGCGCATCCGGAGGCGACGGGCGAGGCCGCGGCGCTGCTGGCTGCTGCTGCTGAGTGGATGTCCCTGGAACCGCGATGCTGCTGAAGTCTATCCTTGGCAGACCTTGAGGGAAGGAGAGGGCAGAGGTGTCAGTGCTTTGTGGTCACAGTTCTGCATGGAAAACACAGTGGAAGAACTGCAAGAAGGGTGCTGCAGTGTTAGACTGGATCCTGTGAGCAGCAGTCCCTGTCGGAAGCATGGCCACGTACTCGGGTTACTGGGTTAGTGATGCTAGCATGTACTGACGTACGTGGCCGTGCCTCCGATCTGGCCCAGTTCTTTATCCACTCAAACACACCTACTGAATTGCAGACTAGGTATTTCCAGCTTCACAAACACAAATACCACAGGGAAGGATCACAAGGCTAAACCCAGAGTCTCTGAGGCACTTCTGAATCTCTCAGATTAAAGGGAAAAAAAAGGGCAGGCAGGGGAAAAAAAAAAAGGCAACGTTTCTGCAGACCTGCATTGCAGGTACCCATCCTCCAGCTGAGGCAGGAGGAGGAAGACCTCAAACAGCACTTCCGTGCCCTTCCTCAGCCACCAGTATCTTCTTTTCCAGCCAGATTTTGTGCTGGGGATTTGCTAGGAATCACTGCAGGAGGACAGAAAGGCAGGGCTCCTCAGATGCCATCAGAGATGTTATCACGTACGCACGGTTGTGTAACTGGGTTTGTTCAGATGCAGCTTCTCTGGGTACTGGTTACAGCGCAGGTTCAGAGCACACATCCCAACAGCCTTTTAATGTGTCTGAGCCACACAGACCACAAGTCACTGCACCATTAGACCGAGCAGGAAGGCATGTGAAAATGCATACACCTTTACAAAACCTGCTGTTCTGAACCCATTCCCTTCCTCACTTTCTCTGTAATTCCCTAAAAGAACAGGAAAGAGACTATTCCTTCCTCAGAACAAAACCCCTCATTCACTAACGAGCCTTTGAGCCAATTTTAAAAGCCTTCTAACTCACCCCTGGCCACTCTCCCTTCCCAAGCCTTTTCCCTAGCAAGGTAGTAAAGCAGACTGACGGGAGATGAAGTTGGTGTCTGACAAACACGGGGATATTTGCACACTCAGAGCAGAAGCCAGCACAAACCCTTGCTCACCTGGGAAGCGGATGGAGGGCCGCGGCTCCACGGCCTCCTTCTGCCGCAAAATCACCACGTCCCCGTCCTTCAAGCCATAGGAGGCCAAGGATCTGTTGTTGTCGGTCAGCGGCCGCTCCGCATAGACTATCTGCTCGTGGAGAGAGAGCAGTGAGAAACACCACACATCACCAGGCAGGCAACATCATGCTCCTCTTTATTGTCTTGCAGGAAAGCATTCCAGTAAATCTCTGGATGTATCTCAAGCGTCAGAAGGGAAGGGGTGCAGCTCTCCCCATGGGCACAGGCAAGCCCTACCAAAGCACCTCTGCCGCAGGCACCGACAGACCTCAGCCTGTAAGTGGTTGGACAACACCATGGAGTTGGTCTTACCGAAACCCAGCCTCGGTTTCTCAGAGCCCAGCATCTCCAAGCAGGGCTGGTCTCTCTTAATTAGAGGCCAGGATTACTACAGGGAAGCAAGCCTTGCACCAAGGCTCTTTGCCAAGCATTTCCAAACTCCAATCTCTGTGATTACCCAAGTCTTGGCTGTGCCTTCCACAGCCTTATCTGTCCCCAGGACAGCACCCACTGACCCGGGACTGACTGCACACATGCAGGCAGCGTCAACCAGGGTAGATCCCCGGGTGATCCAGTTCAGTATCTGTGATCTCTGCCTTTCCCCACAACACAGCTCCCCAGAATAACCAGTTGTACAGTGATGTAACTCTATCCAGACTGGAATGCTTAGTACCCAGAGGCACCGCTCCCAAGGCTGCAATCGGTCCATGGTGGAGAATTAACTTCTTTGACTATAAAACACAAAGTCACATCATCTTCTACTATGATAACCTGACTTAATAGGGAGTCTGCAGATTAAAGATCAAAAATGAGAAGAAAATGAACAATGACCATGGGAAAACTTCTATTAACCTTAGACCTGTAATACCTACAGATGCCCTAAATTACAGGGGAGCAAGAGAAATAAAATAAAGATGTGCTTTACAGGAACAGAAGTTCCCAGAAACAGTATCTGCTAAACATTAAGGTCTCTGTGCCTTCATCAGAGCTCAACGAGACTGGGCAGATTAGTTCAACAGCCTCCTACCCCTGGCAGGAGCCCAAAGCAAGAGGCACTAGAGAACTTGGCCTAAACCCCTCAGGCCTATGATCGAATTTCACACTTAGCAAGACCCATGTCTCTCTGGGTCTTGAAAAGGCTGGTTCAGCAACAACAGGTTTGCTGCAGGTCAGGACTGGCAGAGACACGTGGGAGAAGCTTTGCAGTCCTTGTGTAGATGGGCTATGGCCCTGCCTGATGCTACTGAAGGTGGCAGATCCAAACAGATCCAAGAGAACTCCAATTACTACATGTTGTCAGGTCTGGAAGATGCTACAGGACCTTCTCTGTTTTACTCCAGCAACTCAGAAATACTACCCAGAACCTCACTAACATGTTCTAACAGCAGAGATCCAGCAGCAGCAGTGGTGACAGAGTAAGACAAGACAGAAGAGGCAAGAATAATAAAGAACCACACAGGCCAGTGACCAGAGCCATCAGACCTAGAGAAACACATGAAGCTTGAACCTCCTACCTTCTCCTTAACGACACCCTTCACAGCCTCAGCAGTACTGCACCAGACTAGGTCTTTTCCAAAGCAAACAAAAGCTGTATTAAGGCCTGCAGGCTCTGCTCTGATGGTTTGCAAGACATCACCAGAGTAATTAGGGCTAGTCTGTGATGGGAAGAGTCCCTGTGCATCCTCTCACGTTACTGGACGCCTCCTGCCTAGCGTCAGTAATGCTGCTGCCTGCAGAGAAGTCACACTTGTACTAAACCTGACCTGCACTAGCAAATCTTAAATGGCAGTTTCCCTGTGCTGACACTCTGGAAAAGACAAGTTAATCAGTTTAAGTGAGGCTTTAGCTCTGTCATCTTGCTTGGATAGGATTTATGAGCATTCGGCCTTCACGCTCAGACAATGAATTAAGCTCCCAGCAGTTGCTCTACATCCATTAGCAGCACAGCTTAATATGCTTCTGACCCATCCTGCTCTGCTGTTTAAACTAACTGATTTAATTTTGCTGTATTCTGATTATCTGGTTTGTAGCATGTTTTTGTAGACTGCCAGATACCAGACACAGACTATTCTGGAGGTGAGCTGGGCCTGGAGAAGAGCAGCCCCAGAGGGGAGCTGCTGAATACTGAGCAAGAGCTGAAGGCTGGGGGCAAGAGGCTGGGGCCAAACTCTCCTCAGTGGTGGACAGGGACAGGCCAGGGGGCACTGGGCACAAACTGGAAGCCAGGAGGTGTGACTATGCCAGAGCCCTGTCCCAGGCTGCCCAGAGAGGTTGTGGAGTCTCCTTGTGTGGAGAGATTGCCAAGGCAGCTGGAGGTCATGCTGGGCAAGCTGCTGTGGGTGACCCTGCTGGAGCAGGGGGTTGGAGTGGATAATCCGCAGAGGTCCCTTCCAACCCCCTCTAGCCTGGTATTTGGTGATACATGTGCTGATACTGCACAACAATTGCATTTTGCACAATGCTACAGGGTAGAACCTCCTTATGGAGCAAGGAACCTCAACCAAGAGTGCTAGCTACCACAGATCAATCCAAACCCAGAACCTGTTAAATCTTCCTGTGCACAGCCAAGGACAGGAGATGTGTGGTGCATAGAGAGAGAAATGAAGGAAATAATGGTGCTGCCAGAACACAGTTCTGCCAAGAGTCTCCCCATGCCCTCTCCAGAAAAGCCACCACCTCAATGCATGGAGGAAACCACGGCCAAATTATTTCCCTTCTCTTATCACCACAGCCCACCAGCAGCCACTCCTTTTATCTCATGGTGCTGGCCAGAGCCATCGCTCAGAAACCTCACAACTCCCTGCTCACCTCCACTCCGAGCTGTAGCACCTAGGATTGACTTCACAAACCAGCAGAGAGCAAGACTGGCATTAATCCTCCTCCACACAGAGCTGTGGTTTACTCCACCCTGCACTACTCATCCTCCATTTCACACCAGCATTGACATCTCTAATGCATGTATGCCTTGGCTATGGAAAACCAGCAGTAAGCCACCAAGTTTGGTAAAGACAACGCTGCCTGTCTCTGGAGGATGGTTCAAGCATGCAGAATCCTTCTACACCACAAGCTGCTTTGCTGAGAAACTTGTATTTTTATGACTTTCTTCTCACTTTAGCTCCTCAAAATGCTTCACAAAGGCTGGGCAGGAACAGCAGAGAGGAAACAATGAATACATGGCCAGAACACATGAAATGAGATGAATCAAGACGATGCATAAATGGCAGATGGGCAAGCAGAAGGGAAGAGGTGGCTACAAAATGCACAGCACTGATCCCCGCTACCTGTGGCTGATGTAACCACAAAACTCTGCAGTTTAACAGCAAAGGAAAGGAACTCTCAGCAAAACACAAGCAGAAAAGTCTCTGACCCTTCATCATCCTAAAATAGACCCCGAGCTGGCAGGTTATATGACACAAGGGGGACAAAGCTGACAACAAGGAGCAGACACTCCACAAGCCTGGAGGTACTGAAGCCACGGCGTGCTCACGGAGTCCCACGCACAGAGGCTGCCCCCGTTACCCACCACCCATCTGGGTGCTGGGTCTGACCTGGACATGAGGAGTCTGCTGGAGTGTAGCAGATGAGAACCTCTCTGTAAGGGGATTTCTCTTCATCTACCAAAAGTGAAGAGTTTTTCCTCGAAAGGAAACTCCACCTCGCATCAATTATCTACCCCTGCTTTGGAGAACACTTCTCTCTCAAAGCCAACCTCTCATCCCAAAGTAAAAAGGCTCCTGAAGGCAAGAGGTAAAGCAAAACACTGCAGGTGAAGCATCAGGAACCTGCTTGGTGAGGGAACACACTCAAGAGCAGCTGGTTTAGCCATTTTTCCATTGCTGACTAACATTCACTTGACTGGAAAAATACTTTATTAATTTAGAGTTGAGAAACACAAGTGAATTGCCACAAAACTCCACAAACTCTGCCAGGCATGGCCAGCGCCCCAAAGAAAGGAGCTGACATCATCCTGTCCAGCAAGGTGTTGCTCCTCTGATAAACAGGTAGAAATCACCAAAAAAAAGCAAGACTGAACCCCAAACAGTGAGTAAAGCCCAGAAGGATGGACAGACAGACGAGAGCCACCCCCACACAGCAGCCTGCCTCGTGTTTTGGCATGCTCACAATGCCTGAGCCCCAAACTGGGGCTGGAGGGGGATGTTTTCTGGGGGACAGAGGCAGATGTACAGTTCAGTCTCTGCACCTAAAGGTAAAAAAGGGGAGAAAAGCCTCAGTCTATACTTCTCATCCCAGACGCGGGCAGGAATTGGATAGAAATAAACCCTTTCACCCCAACATTTCAGCGTCGTTCCCTGCGGTTTGAGGAGACCACCGGCCACCACCTTTCCTGCTCTCTGACTCCCATTCCTCACACTCCAAATCCTCACTCATTTAAACACCGACTTTCTATGAATACTCAATAAAAAACCCATATTCTTCTCCTCTTCATCTCCACCGCGGGAGGAGACCGAGCCTTTCCCAGAAGGACCCCGGTAAGACATCGCAGTCATTAGGGACCCGGAGCCCTCTCCTGAGAAGAAGAAGAGGATTTTGAGGGGAAAAAGGACGCGTTTCTCCCCAAACCCGAGAGCTCGGCGCGGGGAAGGGTCACCCTCGCCCAAAATAACCCTCGAACTGTGGGATCCGGTGGGGCGGAGGCCCCGGGCTTTGAAGAGGTGACCTAGCCGTTCCCAGCCCAGAGGACCCAACCCCAGGGGATGAGGGGGTACGGACCGGATCCTTCGCCGGTGTTTGGGGGAGAGGAAGTGGG
>VWZX01001895.1:133455-372220 GCA_013399015.1 Galbula dea | reverse complement strand
AGGAGCGAGGGGCGGCGGGGGGCCACCGACCCAGCCGGGGAAGGAGCGAGGGGCGGCGGGGGGCCACCGACCCAGCCGGGGAAGGGGCGAGGGGCGGCGGCGGGCCAGCCGGGGAAGGGGCGAGGGGGGCCACCGACCGTTCCTCTGCAGGAAGGTGCGCACGAAGGGATCGATGCGGACGAACTCCAGCTGAATGTCGTCTCCAGTGAAGGGAACCCACTTGCCGTCAGAAAGCTGCTCGATGACGATGCTGTACTCCTGGAGTGACCCCATCACGTGTGGAGTGAATTAGCGATGCCCGAAAACGAACCTCAACCCACTCCAAGTTCTAATCGTCCCCCATTCCTTTCCCAAAGCAGCTCCCCCGCCCCCTGCTGCCCAGCCTTACCACGAGATCCGTGACGGTGTAGGCGTTGGGAGGGGAGAGTTCCCCGACGCGGTGGTGGGACACGGCTCCAACGCGCAGCACCCCCTCCTCCTTGAACACCCAGCGGGACAAGGCAACAGCCAGCTCGTAATTACCCGTCTGGGAGTACCTGTGGAGGAAGGACAGCTGAGAAAGGACAGCAGCCACGCCACAGAAATACACCACGGGCCAAAACCCACAGCAGAAATAGATGGGAAAGCAACAGAACGCTAGCTGGGGTTCCAGGAGGGAACTGCTTCCAAGAGTCATCCTCTGATTGAATTCAAGCTCTCTGCTGCATCCCATAATAATCACAGACTTAGTAAGGCTAGAAAACACCTCTGAGATCAAGTCCAACTTGAAGTGGCAGTTTCCAGCCACTCTGCCCCAAGCCTGGAGCATTCCTGGGGTTGTTGTGCCCCAAGGGCAGGACCCAACACTTGGCCTTGTTGAACCGTATCCCACTGGCCTCAGTCCAGCCAGCCAGCCTGGCCAGATCCCTTTTGAAGAGCCTCCGACCCTCCAAGCAGATCAACACTACCACCCAACTTGGTGTCATCTGCAAACTGACTGAGGGTGCCCAGGTCCAGGTCATTGGTGAAGATATTAAAGAAGACTGGCCCCAAAACTGAACCCTGGGGTAGACCACACATGATCAGTCACCAGTTGGATTTCACTCCACTCACACCACTCTCTGGGCTTGGCCATCAGCCAGTTCCTTGCCCAGTGAAGGGCACACCTAAGCTTCTCCTGCAGAATGCTGTGGGAGACAGTGTCGAAGACTTCACTGAAGTCTAGGTAGACAACATCCCCAGCCTTTCCCTCATCCACCAGGTGGGTCACCTGGTTACTAAAGTAGATCAGGTTGGTCAAGGACAATCTGCCTTTCAGGAAGCCACGCTGGCTGAGCCTGATCCCTTCACTGTCCCACACAAGCCACCTGATCATATTCAGTCAACGACTATTTTTTGCCTGTTTCCCACGACTTTCTCCATCAAACAGCTCCCTATACATCCCTCAGCCCAGAACACTGGGAAGCCAACACACCTCTTGGAGCCAGGGGTAGCTTTCTGCACAGCAGAGTTGAAGAAGGCATCACTGAAGAAGTCCAGGGAGCCGCTGAAGACAACGCGGGCGTTGTTGCGGGCCTGGAGCCCCGCGATCAGGAGAGTGTTCTTCCCCACTGCATGAGGGTACTGAAAGAGGAAGGCAGGTAGAAGAGCACTCAGCCAAGCTTGAGAGGATTCAAGATGAATTAATCTTCTGCTGGAAGTGTCTGACTGCAGCTAGCACAGTCTGAAATTAATTATAAAGCAAGAAGCTCAGAATAACCAGTAAAGGGATTCCCCTTGTCCTCTCCCACTGGGATTCACTAGGAGATACACTCTGATCCAGGCTGACTTTGCTTCCCAGCATCCCTCACTCTGGGTATTCACACACCATCAGAAAGCAAAGAGGAAGATTCCCAAGGCAGTGCTGGAAAGCAGGCGACAGCCTGATCCTTTTCAATCTATCAGGAGGTGAAACACTCAAGGATTTCCCCAAGCTGCTGCTGAGGGACTTCACTGTAGCAGTAGAAGCCAAAACCAGAAGAAGGAACAGGGTGTACCTGAGTAATGGGCTTGTCTGGGAAGAAGGAGTAGGAGGTAGAAGAGCCAGTCAGGATATCCAGCACCAGTGGGTTGTCAGGATCTGCCACCATCCTGGAGGGGAAAGGCATGGTTGAGCAGTGGGAAGACCCCCAGGGTCTCCCACACCCAGAGGAACACCCAGCTGCACCAATCTCCTCACTCTTTGGATGTGGCAAGGCCAATGCACACACAAAGAAATGAACTATTTCCTCAAGCTGCCCAGTCAAACCTCACTGATTTATGTTGGGAAAGATTCCTGTGCCACTAACTAAGCTGCTGTGGAGATTTTACTGTCACCTGAACTGAAGAGACCACTCATGTGAGCAGTCCCAGCCAGTTAATCCCCATCTATCCTGCACCAACACCAGCTTTTTCACTTTGCTCTCCACCACCACCTCACCTATCTCCCCTCCCACGCCCCAGGGGCTGCTTACCCAACTCCTCGGAAGAGGATGGGGTTCAGGGTCGCTTTCCCCACGATGGTTGGGGCCTTCAGGAGGTTCTCAGCATCTGCCACAATGAGTGTGTGCTGGAGGAAGAAGACAGCAGCATGAGCTGCTGCATGGGCAGGCAGGCTGGCCTTTAGCAGACTCTAACAGCAAGCAACAGCTTCTCACCTTACCTGAATCACAGAACCATGTTTTTACAGACAGTTAAAACTAAGCAGCTGTTGGAGGAGCATGAATTCAATTGAAAAGGAAAACAAAACAGAAGTTTTTTGTTTAATCATGATCAAATTATTGCTGATGCTTGAGGAACTGTAAACCACCTTCTGATAAAGACAGCAATACCCATGGTATTTTCCTTCCCCATCTTCAGTAACCTGCATTCATAAACCAGGAGAACATGCAGGTACTGCTTCAACAGGTTCATTTAAACAGAAATGAGCAGAATGAATTTAGCTCAGGCCTTAATCTAGTTTTTAACTTTACAGTACAGGATGATACTAAGAGGGGAAAAAAGAAATCACAGAAACCTGTCCATTCCTGCACCTCTGGGACTGAGAAGGTCTCTTCCCACATCCAGAGCATCACACTTAGGTCTAACAAGCTTCACCCACAGGTGAAACTCCCCCTGGGGAAAATTCCCTCAGGGCTGTTCAAAATGGCCATTGATTATGGTGAGACCCCCTGAGACATGGCAGCTGTTTGGAACTATCATCTGAAAGATCAAACCCAGGAATTCCAGGAAGCTGGAGCTCAGGGCAGAGACCCTGAAGGTGTGCAGATCTGCAGCGTTAGGCCATGCCCTCAGGCACAAACACCTATGACTTTCTGGGGAGGAAGCTGAGAAAACAGAGAGTGGGTGGAAGAAAACAAAGGGGAAACCCAGGACAGAAGATTCATCCCTAAACCTTTACAGCTGAGTTCCCACTAACAAAACCCAAAACATGCCAACAACCCCTTTACCTGGCCAGGGTCAGACACATCATAGTTGTGATGGTCGATGACTGCTGTCCTCTCCTCATCAAACTCGATCCCACACTCGCTGCCCAGCTCTCGCAGGGGGTCACCTGAAGGGCACAATGGATTCTCTAGCACATGCCATCTTCAGGACACAACAGTCTCAACATTCAAAATAAAAAGTAAGCCCAGCTCAGGGTCATGCATTTGGCACTCTACAAGCAAAACTCCAAGGAGCCACACAACCCAAGTGTCAACAAAAGCTATTTATCACCCTTTTCCTTCCAGCACAAACCTTGAGGTTCACAACAAGAACTGTTTTCTCACCAGTTTTGTTGCAGGAACTCAAGAGATGGATGAACAAGCTATTTGCTCGTTGGTGCCTGTTACAGGAAGCCACTGGAATGTGGCAGTTTGCTCTGAGGAGTGTTTGTGCTTACCGATGTCTGAGCTGGCGGCGACAAGGACGCTGCCGCCGCCGTCGATGAAGGCGGTGATGGTCTCCACGTTGATGTTTCCACCAAAATCTGAAAGGGCATAGGAAAAATTCATCACTAGATCTCAGAAACAATCCCATGGCAGAGCTAAACCACAGCAAGACACTGAATCCTAGTTCTTCAGATCACATCATGGCAGCTAAAACAATCACTATCACAGTCTCAAAGCAGCACCGGTTTGCTAATGGGTCCAAGGCACAAAGGAGAACAGCTAAAGAACATGATTGAATGCAGTTCAGAAAACAGCTGGAAATCCTCTTCCAAAAATGTAATCCAGCTCCAAGAGCACTCAAGTTTTCCCTTCCTGTATTTACCTTCTATGGATGGTGAGAAGATGATCAAGTTGTCATACAGAAATTCTCCATACTTTATCAGAGACAGGCCAGCATCATCTGCTGTCCGGAAGGTGAGGTCAAAGCCCCTGTCTGCAGCCACAAGACAAAATTGACACTTTTCACATTTCCCAAAGCAGACAGATGGAGCAGCAAAGCAGCACCAAGATCCTGACTTTTATTTTCCCAATAAACAGCAGTGTTTGGAAAAAAAGTTGTTTCTTAGGGGTTTTCTGGGAGCACCCCCAGGGTGTTCCCACATAAACCCAAGGAGGATCAATCCCTTGAAGAGCCTTTTTGCTGCAAGGATGCCCCAATCACACCCATCAAGCACTGACCAGTACTGCAGGGACTTAAAATGCAGGTACAGCTGAGGAAACTGCCCCAGTAACCTCCTCCCTCAGCCCGGTTAGGTTATCCCAAACACCTCCCTCAGCCCCAAAGTCGTCCCTCAGTCTGACCAGGGGATCCCAAAAGCGTCTCCTCAACCAGGGGACTCTGATCTCCTCCCTCAGCCCAGCCAGGTGACCAAAACCATACCCTAAGCCCAGTCAGGGGGACCCCAAACACCCTCCTCTCCTCAAGGCAACCCCAATCTCCTTCCACAGTCTGTCAAGGAGACTCTAACGGCTCCCCCTCACTCTCAGGGAACCCCAATCCTCTCCCTCAGCCCAACCAGGGATCCCCAGCCACCTCCCCGAGCCCTACCCGACAGGCTGCGGAAGAAGAGCGAGTGCGTATCCCGCAGGTTGCCGTTCTCCAGCAGCACTAGGGTGCGGGACCCCCCCTCAGCCCCGACTACCAACACCACCGCCAGGAACAACCCCAGCCACACCGCAGCCGCCGCCATCTTGATTCGCCGGCGCCAAGCTGACCCGGAAACCAGCGGGCAAGGGCACCCAATCAACGCCAGGCGCCTCGCCGGCGCCGTCCAATCACCGGCAGACAGCTCCTCGCCGCCGGCCAATCAGCGAGACACTGCCATGACCCCAGAGGCCGCCGGAGGGAATGGACGGTGGCGAAAGGGCTGGCGGTGGGAAGCGGTCGGGATCTGTCTTTGCGGTGTGCTCCCCGAGGCGAGGTCCCGGAGAAAGATTTCAGCGTGGTGCTGGCAGTGTAGTTTATTACAGCGGGGACGGGGCGTAGGAGAACGTGGCGACAACGATGTCCCGCACCCCAGTGTAGAGCAAGAACGTTTTGGTGCAAAACCACACCGATTTGGCGTCTTCCAGCGCTGGCGAACGCCGCAGAGAAGCCAACCGCCAGAGCTGGGCTTGCCTTTTGTGCGCTTGCTGAGGGTGCTGGTGGTCGGCGGAGGGAAGACGAGGGCCAGGAGGCGGAAGGGCCGGGGCTGAGGCATGGCAGAGTGGCTGCTCCAAGTCTCCTCTGGCCCCTGGGGAGCTGGAAGAGAAGAGGAAAGGGTGGTGGTGGGCAGTTGTCCTTGCAGGACACCAAAAACTGTCCTCCTCCTGCAGAAAATCCTTGCTAGGGTTGAGGGTGTTGAGCCAAAAAGCTTTCCCTCAAAACAGCCCTTGAGGAAAATGAAGGTGGAGGCTGATGATCAATGGGAAAGGCAAGTTTTACCTCGGTTCTCAGCTGGGTTAGGGTGGAGGATCAGGCTGGCTCACCTGGGGCCAGACTAGTTGGTAACGGTCTCGTTGTCTCTCCTGTTCAGCACCAGCTTGTAGCGATCTTCCTCGGGCTGTAAGCAGAGAATGCTGTCAGCAGCTGTGGATTCTGTGCTACTTATGGCTTAAAAATACAGCAAAAATGAGTAAAATATGATAGAAAAATGAGTGGGAATGCAGCATACTGTCAGCTCTCCACCCTCAGCTGAAGGGCTCCTTCAGGCAGGCTTGGGCTGTGGCAGGGCTGGAACAGCTGTGAGGAGAGATGGTGTCAAAGGGTCATTCCCAACTGCACTCCCCAATCCCCAGCATCCCAATTCACAGAACTCCAGCCTGTGTGGGAGGGCTGGAAGGGACCTCTGGGGATCATCCAGTCCAACGCCCCTCCTCCAGCAGGGTCACCCACAGCAGGTTGCTCAGCATCACCTCCAGCTGCCTTGGCAATCTCTCCACACAAGGAGACTCCACAACCTCTCTGGGCAGCCTGGGCCAGGGCTCCAACACCCTCACACCAAACAAGCTTCTCCTCCTGCTCAGCTGCAACCTCCTGGCTTCCAGTTTGTGCCCAGTGCCCCTTGGCCTGGCCCTGGCCACCACTGAGCAGAGTCTGGCCACAGCCTCTTGCCCCCAGCCTTCAGCTCTTGCTCAGCATTCAGCAGCTCCCCTCTGGGGCTGCTCTTCTCCAGGCTAAGCAGCCCCAGGGCTCTCAGCCTTTCCCTCTGCCACAGATGCCCCAGTGCCCTCAGCATCTTAGGAGCCTCTGCTGGACTCTCTCCAGTAGTTCCTTGTCCCTCTGGCCCTGGGGATCCCAGAACTGAAGCCAGGACTCCAGCTGTGGCCTGACTAGGGCAGAGTAGAGGGGGAGGGGAGAACCTCCTTTGACCCACTGGTCACACTCTTCTGAATGCACCCCAAGGAGACCACTGGCCTTCCTGGCCCCAAGGGCACATTGCTGCCCACCAACACTCCCAGGTCCTTCTCCAGAGCTGCTTCCCAGTGATACACTTCACATTAGATGATATTATTCAAACTTTCTAGACAAACTTCCCATACATGGAAGATTCGACAAGCGAGTGCAGCCCAGCTGTGATCTGCCAAGGTCAGAAGCAGCCACGCAGCAGTGGCAGCAGAACAGCAACTCTTACGTGATGGCAGACACATTCTTTGAATGACAGGCTCTGGGATTTTCCAGCAGCTGGTTTCCTCATCCCAGACAGATTCACACTTGATCTTCTCAAGGTTGCTGTAGGTGCAGTCACAGCGGATGAGAGGCTGCACCTTAGCCAGCAGCTGCTGGCAGAGCCCCGGTCCCGCTGCAGGTGGCAGATGGTGCTCAGGTAATCCACCCTTTCCAGCTCAAACTCCAACTGCAGATCTCTGATCTCAGCCTCAGCAGCCCGAAGCTGGGACACAAAACCCCAAAGAAATCATTTGGATTATAAAGGAGAGAGACCAATGGTTAGTGTGAGCAGAGCAATGGAAACACGCACACAGAAGTGTCAAATTTGGGAAGACTTCTAATTTACAGTTAAGAGTTGGAATGAGATGGGTGGTGGTGAGGCTGTTCCACATCTGTTCTCAGGGAAGAGCTCTGTTTCTCCAAAGGCTTTGAATGGACCTTAAGTTAATCTCACTAGTGTGGGCTGCATCCAGTGCTAACTCACTCTTGGGAGTTCCTAACTTTGGTCCAAAAGGTGCAGAAATTTTTGATAAGCTGAACACAGAAAGAAAGCAAGTTTTTAACATGCAGATTTGGGACTGCACACACACACATACACAGAGAGATTTGGCTAGAAGCTCCTCTGATTCTGCAAAACTGATTTTCAAGTGTGTCCCAAATTGAAGAGCATTGCTTTATATTTTTTAATGATTGGGTTTTTTACACTTTTCACAGTGGAATTTGTCCCTGGCAGCCAGGGCTGAGGTCAGAGCTGGAGGAAGCTGTGCGATGGATTGGGCAGGTCAGCAGAGGGAGCCGCATCCTCTCCCATTGCCAAACTTCGTCCTCCAGCTGCACAAGGACTTGAAGAGTTTTAGGTTGCAGCAACTAAACTCACTTTAACCCTGAGAGCTGCTGCTTCTGATGCTACATCCACACACACGCACACAAGCTCAGAGGCGCTAATGCCAGCATGTGTGCGTGAAACATTCACACAGCCAGAGCCGTTCTCTAAACCCTACAACACCTCCCGAACCTCAACAACCAGGAGGGGAGAGACGCTCCCTAAATCTCCAGCTGCAGGAGCTGGGAGCTGCCCACCTTCTTCTGCATCCTCCCCAGAAGCTTGCTCTTGGCTCTCACCTCCTCCTGGATGGAGCCGTAGACCTTGAGCAGACGCCGGCCGCCGCCGTCCTGCTGGGGTTGCCGCAGCGCCGCCTCCCGCTACCTCCTCCGCTCAGCCGCCTACTTCTGCCGGCGTTTGTGCTTTTCTCGGAGCTCCTCGTTGTTCACCTGCTCTCCCCCTATCACCTGGGCGCTCCAGCCTCTGCAGCCTGCAGCAGGCAAACGGTCTCTTAGCACGACACCAACACCACCCCTCTGCATAAGCGTGGGGGAGCCACGGCCGTACCTGACTGATGTTTGGAAAGACACAGAAAATAGTGACTTCTGAGATCTGCTGCCCTGAGTACCCTGGAAAATTCTCCTTTTATCAACTATTTGTGTCATAAATACTGCTGTGGACCCAAGGCAAAGGGTGTGCTGTTCTGAGCATCTCTGTCCACAAGTATATCTGGAAAGCTGGCTCTTGGAATTCTCTCAGAATTCTTCAAAACCACTGACTGTGGAATTTAGATCCTTACTGAAATCTATGTTGAATGTATTCTCTCAGTTCTTACTTCTTGCTTTGAAAGACTCTAAAGCAGGTGCACAAAGTGCCAAAACCATTCTAACTGGTGGCTGTCAGTGGTACAGCTGGAAGCCCCTGAGCAGTTCCCTGTTTGGGGCAGCAGGTTGATGACTTGGGTGACCTCAGCATTGCTGCTCAAGCACAGCCCCGTGTTTGAGCTCCAGCTCTCCTCATGCCCACACCACACTGCCCTGTAGGCTCTGACTCAGAACTAAAGCTGTGCTCCACAGCTGCTGGCTTTGCCTGCACAGGGATCTGCAGCAGAGGAGACAGCTCAGCTTTGCCATCACTGGCTCAAATTGGCACAGCCCCTACTGCTGATAAAGCCTCTGCTGATAATAGCCTCTTAATTATCCTCAAACCCTCCTAAAGAGCTGTTTCTCCCCCAGAAGTGACCTGCTATTCCGCTGCACTGCACTTGCCAAGCAGCCTCTGATTTCATTTGCCTACTGCACAATTGAATCTTTGCTCTGCTGAGGGAGGATCAGAGACCTCACAGCCATCCTGATGTGTAAAGCTTTCACCAGGCAGCTTTGAAACCCCACAAACCTGCAGAACCAAACCCTCCTGCCCCATCTGCAGAGAACTAGCATTCCACCAGTGAATAATAGAATCAAAAGGAGAGGTTTCCTCAGAGAGCTCTCCATTAACAGGCAGAACTGCCCACAAATTACAGACACTGCTATTCTGGATTCCTAAGAGCTTCTTTCTCAGCTGGGAGAGCCCCAGCAGAGCGAGTGTGTGCCATGGGAGCTCACAGGAAAGCTGAAAGACTAGTTAAAAACCACAAGGCTTTTCAGAATCCAACTCCATCATCCACAATCTCTCTTCTGGGGAGCATTTCTCATTTGAATCTAATTCCACACAATGGAGTAAAGGAGAAAAATCAGCAGAATTTGCTTAGAGAGTCTATTTCTGAAACAACACTAAACTCCCATGTTATTTTCATCCTGAAACACTGAAATATTTCAGTATTGAATTTCAAGATGGCTCTTGCCTGGAGTAAAACCTTCAAGGCAGGATGATTCCAAGATTGGCCAAGCACAAATCTTGAGCCTGCAGACTCCACATCCCAGCCCTGCTGGGTCTAACACTGCTCCTAAAATAGGATTATTGGGAAATTTGATGTCAGTTCTGGCTGATGTCTTGCAAACATTATCAGATGCCTGATTCAGAGGCAAAAGTGACCTCCGTGACAAGGGAGAGTGACAAACACACAGTGGGCAGTGAGAGGCCTGCTACCTAATCTGTACTGACATCAGAGGACTCAAAGTGCTCTGCAAAACCCATTTCTAGAGGAAAAGAAGGCTGCCTCCATAACCTGTTCGGGCACTTAAGCTCTGTCAGCAACCAGCAGACTCAACTCTATCAAGTCCTCATAAATTACACTTGAAAAAAGCCAGAGAAGGAAGAGACTTCCCTGCCTACAGACCTAGGCAGGATTTGTTATCAGGAAAACACTTTTCTTGTGTCCACATCTTCTGACTCAGACTTCTCCAAGTTTTTGTCTCCTAGTTCTGGAACCTGGCATCATGGAACACTGCAACCAAGAGCTATTCAGGTGCCCAAATGGGACAAAGGCTGGAGCACAAGTGGCTGAGGGACCTGGGGTTGGTTAGGCTGGAGAAGAGGAGGCTCAGGGGAGACCTTCTCACTCTCTACAACTCCCTGAGAGGAGGTTGGAGCCAGGTGGGGGTTGGTCTCTTCTCCCAGGGAACAAATGATAGAACAAGAGGAAACAGCCTCCAGTTGCAGCAGGGGAGGTTTAGGTTGGCCATGAGGAACAATTTCTTCCCCAAAAGGTTGTCAAGCCCTGGACCAGGCTGCCCAGGTGGAGTCACCATCCCTGGAGGGGTTTAAAAGCCCTGGAGATGTGGTGCTGAGGGACATGGTTTAGTGGTGACCTGGGAGTGTTAGGTTAATGGTTGGACTTGATCTTAAAGGTCTCTTCCAAGCAAAATGATTCTATGAAAGCTAATTTTGGAGTAAAGAATATGTGTCTGCCTCTGTGCTGTGCTGAGCTAACAGCTGAAGCTAACAGGTGCAGTAACACGACAGAGCAGCCTTGCTTCTTGCCTCTGTGTGTTGTAAGCAATGCCCAGGAGGCAGTTAACAAGAGCAGTACAGTCACTGACCTGGCAAGCGTCTGCTGCTGGTCTGCAGGCAATGAAATCCCCTTGGCAGTGACAGCCACCTCTGCCCCAGCACTCCCTTTGCTCACACCCCCAGCATCTGGGACAGTCCAAGGCACTGCTGAGTCCTGAGGACAAGAGGAAAGCAAAGGCTGCAGCTCTGGGAGGATGCAGTGTGAGTAGCAGGATGCTGCCCACTTGGGTTTATTCAACCCAGAGAAGTAAAGCAGCCTGAAGGGTACCTGGGCTGATGTTGGTTCTTCATGTGCTGCAGCAATAGAGTCTTCAGGCAAAGTGGTCTCATCAGGCACAGTTTTAGGCCTCCTGGCAGCTGAAGCTGAAAGAGGAAATACCCATGTCAGCAATGAGCCCTGCAAAACCAGAGCATATGTCTGTGAAAACATCACACAAAGTCCTCACTACAAGCTAAAAACTGTGTGTCTGGAAGGAAAAGGTCTGTGACTTATGCATCTGTGCTGCCAGCACCCACCAGCCTGGGACTCCAGAGGTGTGGGGAGAGGAGGAGTCAGTGCTGAGCAGAGGGGAGAGGCTTAAGCTTCAGGTAAAAGTGACTATAAATCTAATCTCTTTTCCAGAATAACAGGAGATTTGTTTCCAGGGCTCTGTTATCAGATTTGGGAGATAAAAGACACTGGGAAGAAAATGAAAAGTGCAAGGAAATTGGCTTCCTTCTTCACAGCTGTCTCTGAAAGGTGGCAGGAAGGGGAAAAATAATCTTATAGCCTTATTCCTCTCCTGGAAGTTGTGCTTTGCAGGGGATAACTCTCTAAATTCTCCCTAAAATAACTCTCCCTGAATAATCCTCAAATAACTCTCCCTAAAGTCTGCTCTTTGTTCCCACACTTGGTAGTGTTATGGCATTGCAAAGAGCAATTGTGCTGAGGCTGGGCTGACTCCTCAGAGAGAGGGCAGTGCTGCTCTGTCAGCAGTGCCATCAGCAGGGCAATGCTGCCCCTTGGAGCATCAGAAACCTACAGTGCAGAACAAGGGCTGAGTGCTAACTTTGAGAACATGTATGTGTGTCTGTCCCTGGAAGTGTCCAAAGAATGTGTAGAAGTGCTACCTGGGGCCATGGTTTCGTGGTGAGCATGGGGGTGTGAGGTTAACAGTTGGACTCAATGATCTCAGAGGTCTTTTCCAACCATCATGATTCCATGATTCTATGAATAAAGAATCTTATGCTTTCTTTTGCAGCTCATTTTTGCTCTGCCAGCTGAAACCTCTCTTCTGTGACTGCCCAAACTCTAGCCAGAATGAGCAAGAAGAGCTGAGGTTTTCATCACAGCAGCATTTGCTCACAGAATTCCTTATTGTTGAAAACACTGGATAATTGAGATGTCCTTACCAGTGGCATAGAGTCAGGGTGGGAACAGTGAAGTACAAGCCCATTAACAAAATGGAGAGCTCTTTCACCAGGGAGTAAAGGAAAGGCTGAGGTGAAACCCAGAGAGCATTTCACGTGTGAACATCTCTTTTTTGTCTGCCAAAGATCAAATATCTGTGCAGCCACTAAGGGCTCTCCTACCTGACAAGTTCTTCACACCCATCTGTTCAGCTAGAATGGCCTTCAGCTTCTTAATCTCCTCCTGATACTCCCTCAGCAGAGCATCCTTGGGGGCCTCCTTGAGGCAGGGCTTGTTCCTGATGTTTTTGGCCCAGTTAGCATAGTGTAAGGTACTGAGGCTCTGGCTGTAGCTGCGATCAGCTGGAGATACACATGCTACTATCAGGGTATTGCTGTTCCCACCGAGGGAGTCTTGCAGCAGCCTGGTCAGCCTTGAATCTCGGCAGGGGATGTGCTTCCACCTGCCATCCACCAGGGCTGAGATGACATTGCCCAGAGCTGAGAGGGAGAGGTTCATTTTGGTGGCCTCTCTGAGCCACTCGCCCGTAGCTCCCGTTTTGGACTGTCTCTCACTTCCTGCTAGATCCACTAAACTGAGCTTTGCAGCCCTAAGATGGTCCTGCCCTTGCTCATCTGCAAGAAAACAATCCTGGGTTGGGCTTTTCTTAAGAGGAAGCATCTTAAAGAGTCAAGAACCAGGATTCTCCTGGCACTACCTTCCAGCTCAAGCCCTGTTGTGTGTCTGCATTTGGGCCCTGGCACCCTTGAATAAAGGAGTCTTAGAACTACATATTGTAGTGCTTTCCTGAGCAAGATCCTGCACACTAAGAATTCATACATGTTCTTGTTCTCCCAGTGAGCTCTAAACACACAGACAGACACACACAAACACACACAGACACGCTGACTCCACAGGGTTTAGGATTTCACACAAAGCCCTCTGCAGGTAACAAGGTCAGACCCTGAGTTTATACAACTTTTTTTCCTCCTCAGATTGTTTCATGAAGTTAAACAGTGGAGAGAAAGAAGGGAGGAAGCATCACCTGAGGAGTCAATGTGCAGCAACTGGAGCAGGCTTCATGAGAAGGCTCCCTGAGTACCTGTGTGACATGGAGACCAGCAGGGAGGTTACCTCTACAGTCTACTGTGGGAAGGCTGGAGCAGACACTACATTGGGAGCACTTTTTCCATGCCCTCCAGCTTTCCTCAGGACTGGAATCCAACCTACCCTAATCAGTGGAGGTGTCCAAGAGGTTTCTTGCTGTGCTAGGAAAAAGCACATCCTATCAGATAGCACTGAAGTCCACCATCTGGCTCAAACCTTGGAGAAGCCTGGCAGATCTCCCCTCTCGCCCTCAGGGCTGTAAAACTCTGCCATGACTCAGCACACAGGCACACAAGTGGCATCTGTTCCTCCTCTACTCGTGTGTCCTGGTTTTAGCTGCTGGGATCAGTTTATCAAAGCTGGGTATTCTATGCCCTCTGTGTCAATTCTACACTCCCCGGGCTACAGGCTGGGTGCTGAAGAGGTCTGTGAGATGGGAGGTGTGGTGGCTCCCCTCCGGAGAGCCGTTCGCACCCAGCCGAAGGGTCGTCAGCAGTTTCCAGAGATATCCCATGACTCAGCTATTGTGGGGGTCCCCCTGCACCCCAATTCCCCCGCCCGGGGGCAGGGGCTGGGTTTTCCCACTGGAACCGGGGGGTATATAATCTCGGGGGCTGCACACCGCTCGCCGGATCCGGAGAAGGACCGGAGCTTTGACAGGACCGCGGCTCCTGCTCTGGGCCGGACTGTGACCGTCCCCTGCAGCTGGCAGGTTGTATTGTCCATTCCTGTCTGCTTGAACTTAAAGGGATCATGCCGTGCTGAACGTGGGTGCAGAAGGAGGGATTGTTTCCCCCCCTTCCCGGGACCCCCTTCGAGCCGCAGGGACCCTCCAGGACCCCCGCTGGGACCCCCTCTTCGAGCGACAGGGACCCTCCAGGATCTTCCCCCCGGGATCCCTTTTGACCCCTACTCTCAGCCAAACTGCTCCCATCACTTGCAACCAGCAGGTTTCCCTGTTTCCTTTTGCTTTGGACTGTGTGTGTGTGTGAGCGCGTGGAGCTTGGCACAGGGGCTGATGAGCATCATTCTTTCCGTGCCCCAGGGTGCTGGGTTGTAGTTCTGGCTTTTGTGGGTTAAAACCAATTTCTTTGCATTTATTGTAACATTTATTTTCTTTTCTTTTTATTAAATTGTAACTCTGATCTGTAATCTCTCTTGTATTGGAATCGTTTCTCCAATGGGTTACTCTTAAACCAGTACATGGTGACATTAAAACAAAGGAAGGCAGGCAAGAAACAGGAAAACTGCAAGAATTTGGGACTGCACTCAGCCTGAACCACCTGGGTGAGGAGATAGATCTCAGCAAGGAGCCAGACCCAGTGAGCTGGTGCCAGCCCCATCATATCCTTTAAGAGTAGGGAAGATGGAGCTGAAGTTAACAGCTAGCTCCCCAGCTACCTGGAAACACATCTCACACACACATCTGCTTCCTGATCAGAAGGAAGGTTGAGGCTGGCTGACCCTGATGGCACAAATCCCTGTGAGTGACTGCATTCGATGGCTTCAGGAGCCACTGGGTTTCACTGCCTGCTGCACTTCCCCAGCCTTCCCTTCCCAGAGCTAAGTGTTGGCCACATATTCCCAAATCACAGACCACTGCCCTCAACACTGGACCATGCTCTTGGATGTCCATGTCCCAGCCACCCCCATGACTACAACCCATGTACAAGGGAGGAGCAATCCAAGCAAAAAGAACATCCAGGTTTTAACCAAGTCTGCCCTTTTCCAGACAGACTTCTACAAAACCTGGCCTGCAGTTGAGTCATCATTAAACCTTAGGGCTGTGGACAACACCTGAACATGAGCAATGAATAACATGATGCATGAGGGCAACTTAAGGTAACAAAATATCTCAAATCTACCTCCCTAGGATGTTTCCCCAGTTAAAACAGATTGCTAATGGTGGAACTTCACATTTGCTGCAGAACAAGTTTGTTTCACTCCAGAGCTTTCTGGTGTGTCAAGACATGGGAGAACTAGGGAGAAAGAAACCCCAGGCAGATGGAGCTTCACTAGAGCACCCTCTCACTGTCCTTTCTGAGAGCTGGGCTGAATGGACAGTCATGAAAAGGAGGTGTTCCTAAGGGTTTCCCTCCTTCCCTCAGTTTATGTAAACACTGACAGGCAGTTAAAGAGTTGTTTTGATCCCTTCCAGTCCCTTTACCCACAGAGGTTGGTTGTTCCAGTCGAGGAGCTCAGAGGTTTTGTTTCTGTGGTGTAACTAGGTCCCCAGCCTCTTGCTGAAATGCCTGCAGCACCCCAGTCTGCCTCTTGTCGGCCAGTGGCCAAGTCTACAGTGTCCTTCTCTTTCACTGATCCACCCCTAAGCACAGTGGAAAGGAACCAAACATCTTCTGCCTTCCACATATCTGCAGCCAGGGGCCTGGGATTTGCCATCACTCCTGTATCTGCTACTTTAAAAAACAAGTAGTCTTAGTCCCTGTACTTGCAAAGATCTAAAATATCAACTGCCTGTAAATTATAATTTAGTACAGACTCAGCTAGAAAATAAGTTTGAACTTCTCTGTGCACCTCTTCATGATGACAACATAAACACCAACTTCATTAACTGTTTCAGCTAATGATTATGCTCATGGAACCATCCAAGTACAAGGATTGTGCCAGAACCCTCAACTTCGTCCTGAAATATTCCAGCTGTCTTCCATCTAGCTGCCAAAACTGCAAGTGTCTCCACCTCCCATCCTCTTCCAGGTAACAAGTATTCAAAGCTTTAAATCAGAGAAATAGTTTCAGGCTCAACTAAGTGCCCTGCACCCATCTGGAACCCAAAAGAGGTGTGTAAATACTTCTTTTTCCTTGTTGGGATTTTTTAGACCCACCTAATGTGAGGATTAGCACCCACCCACTGTGCTAATGGAGAAATACCCAAAATACACACACACACACATATATATTTTGGATTGAGGAAAATGAGGTGCTGTCACCAACATCTGGAACCACAACTTAGGCATTGTGTGACTTTCCCTGTGACTGAAACTGCTGGGAGTAAAAAGAAAAAGCTAAGCTGCTCCCAGGCTCAGGCAGGGTCAAGGACTAGATGGAATACAGGAGACCAACTCCTTTCTCAGTCCCAGAAATGCCCCTTTCAAGGTCCATGTTCAGACCCTGAGAGGCAGCTTTATCAGCTGAAGAAATGCCTATGAGATGCTTGAGAAGGGAAAAGAAAACATTATTAAGGGATTCTTTTATCCCATCTTTAAAAGATGTGCCCTGTGTCTAAGCTCAGTGAAGGAAGTTTTGGGTGAAGTGCTCTGTAAAGGAGGTCAGACAGGGTAGGTAACAAGCTCCTCCAGGTGGTACAATGCATGAAGCCCAAGCCATTATAAGGCCTGTGAGATTCAAGCCCCTGTGCTCAAAATACTGATAAAGAAATGGAAGATTGAACAGATTCCCAGGTTGAGTGTAAGATGCTTGTCTCCCAAGGGAGAATTGAGGCAAAAAAGACTTTGAGAGCTCAGCCATTCCCCACTGTGAAGACCAGCCCTGTCAGGGCACAGTGCTGACTTCTCCTGTACCTAAAATCACCTGGGATCTACATTTTGCCATGGGGTGACTGGTCAGAGCCCTCAAGATGCTGCACTCTACAAGGCCCAGGCCTACCACAGGACATCCAGCTACCTCCCTACAGTGTAGAGCTCCACCCTGACAGTAAGGATGGAGGGAGAGCAGGAAGAGTCCCTGCTCATGAGCATGCTGCCCACTGCTGGGTTCCGCCAGCCTGCCTCCACCATCTGCTGCACTGGGCCACGCTCTGCACGCTGTGCAGGGACAGCCCCTGCACGTACAGCCCTGCCTCTGGGTGCTCCTTCAGCTGCAAGCAGGGACAGCACAGGGCAGGTTAGAGCAAGACACATGGAGGCTGCAGGAAGGCCATAGAACGGCTCAGGTTGGAAGCGACCTTGGGCAGGGACACCACATGCACTAGACCAGGTTGCCCAGGGCCACATCCAACCTGGCCTTGAACACTGCCAGGGATGGGGCAGCCATAACCTCTCTGGGCAACCTGTTCCAGTGCCTCACCACCCTTTGGGTACAGAACCTCCTTCTAATTCACCACCCTTTGGGTAAAAGGTAAAGGTGTACTGGAAACCATCTGGAGGCTTGAGGGCTATGCACATGGAGAAATTCAAGTGCAGTATGGTGACAAGATATCTGATCACCACCAAAAAGCCTTGGGATTTCTGCAGGGGGACTGAAACAACACAGAAAGAGGGAACCACCTTCATGGCTATGCAGGCAAAAAGAGTTTTGGATTACTTCCCGTGTATTAAACTGCACATTTAAATGAAGAACTGAAACGTTTTTCACCTATTATGGCAAAGACTCTAACGTCTCTTCAGCCACAGGGAGCTGTTTAAAACTCCCAGCAGAGGTTCAGCTGGGAACCTCTTCTGTTTGCAGGGCTTTGCTGAACCCCTCTGCTCTGAGAGGGTGCCTGAGGGTGAAGGGTGTCTGTCTCCATCTCCCTGACAGCATTCCAGAGTCACCCCCCCTCACGCACAAGCAGACTAGCATCATTCTTCTCCAGATTAGTTCATTTTCAAGATGCTATAAATTCCTATTAGGGCACCTGGGTAGAGACAGGGTGTTAAATATCTAGCAGCATCTGCTCAGCAGTTATCAATCCCACAGAATCACAGGCTCCTTTAGGTTGGAAAAGACCTTTTAAGAGGAAAAAATTCACTCAGCATGCTAATAAACGACTGAAAGCTCAAAAGCTTCACCAAACCTACACAGAAATGACAAAACAATCCAAAGATCCCTGCCCTCCTACACCAGCCCTCCCCACACTGGGAATCTGAAATGAGCTGAATTCATTTTCCACAGTGCTGTTACGTCCCACAGCTGCCAAGTTCATAACCAAACATCTCTCTTTATGGTGTCAGCTGGGAGATCAAGATCTGGTTGTCATGACTGGGTGTCCTGGAGCCACGTTTGGCAGCATGACTTCCCAAGCAGAGCTTTAGATCCTTCAGGGATGCCTGTGCCATGAGAAGCAATGTAAAAGAGAGGGTTTGCTGCTACCAAAGTCCTCCCAGAAGCAGCTGCAAACTGAAGGAAAGATTTTAGCCTTGTTCTAAAGCCATGAACACCCTGGGTGAATGCAGCTACAGGCACAGCCCAGCTTGCTGGCACACTGTGACCTTTGCCTGTGGCCCTGCTGTATTTGAGGGTGCTGCAGAGCCCCTGAGGAACACCCAATGGCTGTTTAACTTCACAACAGACTGACTGAGGCACTTTCCTTGCTGAGCTCTGTTAAACCTGCTCTTCAGAGGGTTTCATACCACGGGAGGTGACTGTGGGCATTAGAGTCACCGAAGGTAATATCAAAAGTCACATTTTAAGGCAAAGAAATGGGATTTTGGAGGAGAACTGGGGGGCACAGAAGGAAGCAGTGGCCAGCCCTGGCTTAGGGTCTCCCCAGGACATGACTCTCTTAATCACTCGGTGGAGGCAGCAACAGGCAGCAGCTGTCACTGGTGTGATGTTGTTACCCTGGAAACTATTCTGCCCAACTCCAGCCCTCCCAGTGCCAACTGCAGTCGTCATGGAAACCGATGTCACTGCTGATGTGGAACAAAGGATGGGAAACTGCAGCAAGTGCCTTCCACAAGAGTGAGGCCCCTTCTCCCACCCTTCCTCTCCACACCCACTTGGAACGTGGAGCAGAGAGGGGTTTTGCCTCCCTTAAAGCCCAGAGCCTGTTGAAAACAATCTGCCCTGTCAGGCAGTTGGGTTCTGCCACCGTCTCTGTGGCAGATGGTGCTCGTGCCTTGGTTTTCTTCACCAGGGCAGTCCTGCTGGGGAAGGAAATTAGCAGAGGAGATTTGCAGCTCCCTCCAGGAACACATCCAGAGAGATCTGCAAAGCCACCAAGAGGTCAGTTTTACCAACATCAGCTCCTCAATCAGGATTTCAGGAAAGTTTACCCTCCTGCACCCCTGGCAACTGGCCACCTTCCCCTGGTGTTCCCATAGCTGCTGTCTGCCCTCACAAAAGGATTAGGCTTTGTTTTGTTTTGGACAGATAATGAGATCATCCACAGCTACACTGGATCAGATTAAACTTTTATATGGCACAGAACACTCCTGCTTTAGCAACAGCTGGGAGATGTACTTGATGATCTTAAAGGTCTTTTCCAACCTCAATGATTCTATGAGGAGGATTAGGAGGAAATTGCCTCACCAACACTTTACTCCATCCTTAGCTGGTAATGGTTTCAGAGTTTCTGCTAAGCTACCAGCTGCTATCAAGCAGGACACAGGGGACATGTCTCTGATTGGATCCTGTTGTTTCTGCCACTAAACTTTCACTCATGTCCCTCAAAATTTCCTCTTGGCTTCCATATTCATCAGTAGAACTTCCCACTCTGGTGTTCAGCTGAACTGAGCAAATTAAAGCACTTGCTAATTAAGACACACTGACTCTACCTCACCTGCAGCCTCTGCTTGGTATCAGCTCCCAGCAGGTCTTTTATGTCTTCATTGTAATCTCCAGGTAGGAAGCTCTCACCAAGAACTTGGTGTTTTCAGCACAGAGCACAAAACAGGAACACTTTTGGGTAAGGTTCTCCAAAGGCAGGTGAGTAGGCAGCCCACAGAGATCCTCAGAACCAGCTGGGTGCCTACCTCCTGGCAGCACTTCCTCACACCTCTCCTGGCACTCCCAGGTGTAACACACTCCCTGCAGGGACTTTGGGTCCTTAAACATCTCAGTTGCAAGCCCATGAAGCCAGCAGAGAGGAGGGTGCAGTTCATCTGGCTACACACAGGCCTCAGGTTTAGGATGAGAGGCAAAAGCCAAAAGCTTTTTTCTTGCTCTCGTGTGTGATCAGCCACTCACTCCCTGAGGTGTGACACCAAAGCCATGTCTCTCAGTGTCACTCCAGCTCACAGTGAGTCTCTTTTCACAACACAGAATCACAGTCTGGTTTGGGTGGGAAATGAGCTTTCAAGGCCATCTAGTCCAACCCCAATGCAGTCAGCAGGCACAGCTTCAACTAGAGCAGGTTGCTCAGAGCCCCAAACAACCTGACTGGAATGGTTCCAGGGATGGGACATCTCCCACCTCTCTGGGTAACCTGGGACAGGCTCTAACCACACTCAAGTGAAAAATTTTCTTCCTTCTATCTAGTCTAAATCTCCTCTTCCAGTTCCAAACCATCAGCCCTTGTCCTGTCCCAACAGCTCCTGCTAAAAAGTCTGTCCCCAACTTTCTGACAGGCTCTGTAAGCACTGGCAGGCTGCAGTCAGGTCTCCCTGGAGCCTTCTCTTCTCCAGCCTCAACAACCCCAACTCTCTCAGCCTGGCCTCACACCAGAGAGCTTCCACCCCTCAGATCTCTGTGGCCTCCTCTGGCCCTGCTCCACCAGCTCCATGTCTGTGCTGTGCTGAGGACTCCAGAGCTGGCCCCACACTGCAGCTGAGGTCTCAGAGCAGAGCAGAGGCAGAATCCCCTCCCTGCCCTGCTGCTGGCCATGCTGCTGGGGATGCAGCCCAGGACACAGTTGGCTTTTGGGCTGTGAGCACATTGCCAGCTCAGCCCCAGCTTTTCACCCACCAGCACCCCTAGGACCTTCTCCACAGAGCTGCTCTCCATCCCTTCAGCCCCAGCCTGCCTTGATGCTGGGGGTTGCTATGACCTAGGGGAAGGACCTTGCTCTTGGCCTTGTTGAATCTGGTGAGGTTCAGACAGACATGCTTCTCCAGGTCCTCTGTATGGATCCTGTCCCCCAGGGGTTGTTACCCCCCTACCTGCACGCTCTCAAAGATGTGTTCAAATGCCCTGGGGGTGATGCCTTTCTGCAGAGAAGGATCCATGAGTCCCTGCATGGTGAATGACTTCCCACTGCCGGTGTGGCCGTAGGCAACCATGGCACCATTGTAGCCTTTGGTGACCCCCTGGACATGGAGGAAAACCAAACAAAACAGCAATGCCCTTCACCCTCTGCATGACTGAAAATACACTGGCCAGCTTCAGTCTTACCTTGCTTAAAGGAAGAGCTGGAAGGAAACATCAAATGACTGCTTGACATTCACATGCCATCAGAGTACAAGAGTTTAAAAGTGCCTTCTGCTGGCACACAAACCAATGGCCTTCTCTCAGAACCTTGGAGAAATGCAGGTGTTGAGTAGTGGAAGGGCAGCTGACAATGCTTAGAAAACCAGAATATTTTTGCCATAGGATGGAAAAGTCTTATGAAACTCAGAGATACAACTGGAACAGGAGCTGAGTGTAGGGTGGCCAAAGGGACAGTCCCTACCTAGAATGCTTTTCTCTCAGAAGGCTGGCTGAAAGAGGGCCTCAGTATGTTCCTATTTCAGAGAAGTGTGGTAGGAACAGAAGAGATCTGGATTTCTCAGGGCTTAAATAAGAAAAACATAAATCATTTGTTAGCCTCATAATCTGCTGCTTCAGACCTTGGTTGTTCTCCTGATCAGGAGCTTCCATTCTAAAAGAATCACTGGCCATTTTATCCCTGTTTCTTCCTCTAACAAAACTGGGGGTTTGCAGAGGTTGGGTGTTTGTTACTTGAGTGGTTTCTTCTCACCCTACCTGTTTACTATTGCTGGTGTGTCAACAAACATAACCCCTCCCATTTTGCTAGCCTAAGCCAGGCTGAGGTTCCCTGTCCTCACTGAAGCTCCTCACTTTAGAGTAAAAAATGTCCCTAAAACCATGAGGAGTCTTGTATGTACCTGTTCTCCTGACATCACTTTCCCTTGTGGTTTCTCTCCAGCTGCCATCTCTCTCCTGCTGAGGGGAGTTCATCTTTCATATAAACATCCACCTAAAATAATTGAGTGTAATTCTACCCTTAGGACCTCACTGGCTGCTCACAAAGTTCTTTTCCTTCCAATTTCCCAGCCTACCACTGGGATGCTGTTTTTCCCTCTTCTGCACTCTAGGGTTGCAGTAAACCCTCTTGAAGCAACAGACAGGGCTGTTTCTGCCCATAAATCAGTTCCACTTTGGGGTCACCTACCCACACAAAACTCCTCAGCTCGGGTCCTGAGCTACATGGCAGAATCAGAGAGTCATGAAATTGTTTAGGTTGGAAAAGACCCTTAAGATCCAAGCACCACCCAGCACAGCCAGGTCACCACTAAACCATGGCCACCAGCACCACATCTCCATGGCTTTTCAACTCCTCCAGGGATGGTGACTCCGCCACTGCCATGGGCAGCCTGGGCCAATGCCTAACCACTCTTGCAGTGAATTCTTGAAGAGTTTGTTCCTCATGTCCAACCTAAACTTCCTCTGGAACAACTCGAGGCTGTTTCCTCTCGTCCTGGAAGAGTTGGCTGTGTTCAGTTTGCCCACCACTCACCTCCATGAGCGGGTAGGTGATCTCATTGTAGATCTGCTCCATGTTGTGCTCCTGGTAGTACACCCCATCAAAGGTGAACTGCTTGGGGGGGCTCAGTGCCAGTAGTGGGGTTCTGGAGGAGGCACTGGCCCTGTCTGCTCTCCATGCTGACCACTACCTTGCAGCCGAGAGCCTTCTCGCGCTCGCTCATGGGCCGGCAGTGCACAATCACCTTCACTGCCTCCGAGGCCATTCTGGGAGGCTGGGCTCGACCCTACACATGTTCCTTGTGTGGGACTGGGGGCACTGGGGCCCGGGCAGGCCTGACCCCGGGGCCTGCAGCCCTCGGGGGGGTGCAGCACTCACCACTTCATGGGGGCACTGAGGGGAAGGAACCTGCTGCAACTCGGCATGAGGAAAGAGTCAGAGCGGTAACAGACGGCTGGGGGAGAAGGAGAGACTGAGCAGGAGAAAAGCTTGGGAGAGATGAAGAGAAAGGGGGAAACTTGGAACAAGTTTGAGGGGGAAGTAGGGGGTGCCCAAGGGGGAGGAAACCTGAGGGGAGCCCAGGAGTGGGAAAGGCTGAGGTGACTCTGGGGAGATGCCTATTGTTACTTCTCTTCCAGATGCCTCTGCTATGTCTTGGAAAAATTATGAGAGTATAGTAATCTTAAAGCAGTTGTTCCTGGCAGATGAACGCTTATCCTTTATAGATAATTCTCAGTGGTACATATATGTGTTGTTTACAGTTTGCTGATAGCCTTCTGTGTCAACTGTTTGTTTTAACCTAATGGTCTACTGCTGTAAAAAGGTCTTTTGCAGTATAGAGAGGTCAGTGCAAATGCTCCTCTCCCTCCTGAAATAATTCTATCCTCTGTTAGCTTGATGGGAGTAGAGACACTAATAGTTTGCTTGGTATTAATAGCAGAATCCTGCTCTGGCAGGGGGGTTGGACTAGATGATCTCTCAAGGTCCCTTCCAGCTCCACAGACATTCTGTGATTCTGTGAGTCAGGACAAGCCCAAGGGGGACTGGGCAAGGGAAAACCGGAGGTAAAGCTACAGGCATCGGGCAAGCCTGGGCGAGCGGAAGGAAAACCAAGCACAGCCGGCGTTAGTGGAGGGAGATCGGAGATAAGGGGAGCTTGGGGGCGCTGAATGGAACCCGGGAGGCTAAGGAGAGCCCGAGCCGGCGCTGAGGGGAGCCCGGGAAGCCCAGGGAGCTGAGAGGCCGAGCCGGCGCTGAGAGAGGCGCAGGGAGGGGCTAACGAGAACCCAAGCCGGCGCTGAGGGAGGCGCAGGGAGCTGAGGGTCCGAGCCGGCGCTGAAGGCAGGCGGGAAGCGCAGGTCACGGTACCGCGTTAGGCGGTTGCCACGGTGAGGGGGCAGCTTGGGGCAAGCCCCGCCCCCGGAAGTCAAGTGGCTGCGGCGGGTGTGCGAGCGCGGAGAGGCGAGTGCAAAGGGGACAGGAGGGCATGAGCGGGCAGCTTTGAGTGTGCAGGAGAGGTCAGCACACGAGTGTGCAACTGCACAAGTGTGCGAGAGCATGACTGCACAAGTGCCTGACTGCAAGAGAACGAGAGTGCAACAGTGCACAGACGTGTGAGCTTGCGCTGGCAGCAGGGGTGCGTGGCCATGGTGGTGCAGGAGGGGGGCAAGTGCACAAATGTGAGATCTTAAGATTGCCAAGTGCATGGGGGGTGCATGAAGGGGTGATAACTCAGGTGCATGGCTGTGCCAGCGCATGAGGGTGTCACCTGAGTGCGCAAGTGGGCATCTGCACAAGTGTGTGAGAGCGCGATTGCACAGGGTCGCATGGGTGCTGGAGCACGAGAGATTGAGAGTGCAAGTGCATGAGGGCATGTGAGTGTGAAGAGTGCAGATGCATGGTGCAGTCGTACAGGTGTGAGTGCATGTGGGTGTGAGTCCGAGCGGGAGCGCGCAGTTCAGTTACTGAGCATGTGCACACACAGGAGCACAAGCGCATGAGTGTGAGTGCACGAGCACGTGTCCCTGAGGGGGTGTGTGCACAAGAGCATGCCAGTGAGCACAGGAGCATGTATGCTCACACGGTGCAGGAGGAAGCGGGGACGAGAGGCCTCTCCTCCGGTGCATGAGAGCCATTTATTGCCGGATGATGCACGCGTACAGCCCACCGAGCGCGCGCAGCTGGTGGGAGGGGAATAAATAAGGCAGATGGCAGCGATTTAAAGCTCAGTGGGGATCTTGGGGGATAGCCAGGCCTGGGTGGGGGGGGACTGGGCCTAGCCTCTCTCGTGCTGTACCCCAACAGGGTTCGTGGGGGTCCAGACAGCCTCTCCCCAGGCACTGGCCCCGCTGCTGGGGTCCCACTCCTCGTAGCCAGGGTCCCGCTCCACGTAGCCAGGGTTGCGGCAACCTGGGGCCAAGCGGCAGAAGCAGCCCCCCGCCGCCCCAGAGTAGTGAGCCAGGAGTGCAGCCATGCTGGCGAACTCGGTGTTGGAGTGCTGCCGGAGCAAGGACAGAGAGAGAGGAGAGACCTCAACTCGGGCAGGGGCCAAGCGTCCATGCCAGGATACACTCAGTGCACCAAATGCATCCATGCAGTATGCACCCACAAATCCCATCCACCCATGCACGCAAACACTTGTGCACACGTGGGTGCATGCTGCTGCAGTCATGTACCTGTGCATCCACACACAGCTGCGCTCACTCATCACTAGCACTAGTGCGCCCACAGCACACTGTCACCTGGGACCAGTGAGCCCATGAATCAGGCTCACACCAATGCACCTCTGCACCATAGACCCATGCACAAATGCACTCATACATCCACCAATCAAGTGGAATTGCACAGCAGAGCATGGCTCTGCCCATGCACCCACACCCATTGGTACCAGCACGCCATGCACCGATGCACGTGTGAAGCAAAGTGCCCACACCCCAACACCCCTGTGCAACCACGAAGCAAAAGCCTCTGTGCACCCCTGCACTTACACACCAGCATACCCATGCAGCAATGTACCCATGCATCTGTGCAGCGATCCAACCAGGAAGCAAAGAGCCCCTGCATCCATTGCATGGACACACCACTGCATCCATGCATATATGCATCAAATAAATGTGGAGAGCCTGTCAAATGCACAGAGGCACCCATGCACACAACCCCCACCAGTGCCTCCACACACCAATGCATCCATGCACCTATGCACTACATGCATGTACACCCCAGTGTATCTGTGCATCCACACAAAGATGCACATACCCAGGTGCAACACTGCACCCATGAAGCAGAGGCACCAGTGCATTTCCTGCAGCAAATGAAGCCGCACACCAGAACACCCACGCATCAAATGCACTTACACCCCAGCACCAGTGCATCCATCCACAGATGCACCAAATGCACTTACACCATGTGTTAAGGGCACCTACGCAAAAAAGCATCCATGTACTGATGCACCAAATACACCGGTGCATCAAATGCACACCCACCCCGTGCATCCATGCACCAACATGCCAGTGCATGCACGCACAGGTGCACCAAGTGCACTTACCCAGGTGCAACTTTGCACTGCTGTAACCATGAAGCAAACGCACCCATGGACTCATGCATCAAATGCACCCACATCCCAGTGCACCCATGCACTGATGCACCAACAATACTACCATCCCTGTGCAGCTGTGCACCAAAGTACCAGTGCACCCCCACAAGGATGCACCTGGTGAACCCACACCCCAGTGCATCTGTTCACCGATTCACCAGTGCATCCATGCACCGACACGCTAAATCCGCTCACCCAGGTGCAACTGTGCCTTCCTGCAACCACGAAGCCACTGCTTGCATGCATTCATGCACCAAAGGTGTCCCGCCCCCGTGCACCCCTCACCTCCACGCAGAACCTGCCCTGCTGGGTCCTGACGAGGCAGTAGGGCACCACCCCGCAGGGCGCTCGCACCCACAGGCACCAGCGTTGAGCCAGCCCAGGCTCGGGCTCGGGACGCAGGAGGAAGGCTCCGGGGACGTCGTGCCGCAGCAGCGCGATCCCGCTGTCCCTGGGGACGAGGCGGAGGGTGGGCGCAGGGCAGGGTGCAGGGGGACGCGGCGAGGAGCAGGCTGCTCCTGCGAGCTCACCTGGCAATGCCGGCAAAGGCCCACACGCTCTCAGCAAGGACGCTTTCATTTTCAGGTAGGAAGGCCAAGCTCCTTGCCCCTTTGTTCTCCCATCCTGCCGCTGCTGCGGGAGCCGTTAATCCCCATTTTTACCCCCAAAATCCCCATGAAATTGGGGTTACAGGTTCCCGCCCCCCAGTGCCTCAGTTTCCCCTCTGGGCACTCACCGGCATCGCGGGGTGGCTGGTGGAGCTGGCTCTCAGTCCCACAGTCCCGGTAAGCCCCCGAGCGCAGGACTTTGCTGCGGATGGCTTTTTTGCGCACCAGAACCGGCGAGCAATAGGGGTTCCCTGGGCGCCAGGAACCGGCTCTGCCCTCCACCTCTGGTCGCCGCTCCTGCGGGACAAAGAGGCTGTCAGGAGGCTTGGGGAGAAGTGTCATAGAATCATAGAACCATTAAGGTTAGAAAAGACCTCGAAGATCATCAAGTCCAACTGTTGACCCAACACCAAGTCATGCAAAAAAAAAAAACTACACCAAAAATGCTACAAAAAACCCCTGCGGTGCAAAACATGATGAAAAAAAGGTGGTGAAAAATATGGCATCAAACATCATGCAAAAGTGCTGTGCAAACAAACTGCCCTGCAAAAGCACTTTGCAAAAAAAGGCCATGCCAAAAAATGCAGTGCAAAAAATGCCAGACAAAACCTGCTGTGCAAAGTCGCACACACACACACACAAAAAGGGCTCAAAAAATGCCATGCAAATAAACCCCCAACTATACAAAAAGAAACCAAAAGCAAAAAAATGCTGTGGGGGAACAAAATGTGCTGTGCAAGTCACCACGGAAAAACATGCCACGCAAAACACCTGCCGTGCAAAATGCTTTGCAAAAGGGGTCACGCCAACAGATGCTGTGCAAAAACACCATGGGAAAAAATGCTGTGCAAAAAATAACATCCCAAACCCCTCAGCAGTCAAAAGCAGCTGTGCAAAACACCAGGCAGAAAAAACACTGTGCAAGAAACAGCGAGTGAAAAAGAGAACATTGTGCAAACCAAAATGCCATGCAAAAAGGGAGAGAGGGAAATACAGTGTCCCAAAAAAGTGCTGTGCAAAACTGCTCTTCAAGAAATGCCATGGCAAAAAAAGCCACATAAACCATCATGCAAAGAAATGTCAGGTAAAAAAAACAAAGGTGTGCACAAAAGTGCCATGCAAAAATGCCACGGAAAAACTGCCCTGCACAACGGCCTGCAAACTGCCTGCACAAAACACTTGCTGTGCAAATATGCCCGATGCAAAATGCTGGGCAAGAAAAGGCTGAGCAAGAAGAGGCTGTGCAAGAAAAGGCTCAGCTAGAAAAGGCTGTGCAAGAAAAGGCTGTTCAAGGAAAGCCTGTGCAAGGAAAGGCTGTGCAAGGAAAGGCTGAGCAAAAACCACTCTACATGTGCTGCTGTGCAAAGAGGATGTGCGAGAAAGTGCTGTGTGAAAATGGGCTCTGCAACAATGCATCGTGCAAAAAGGCATGCAAGAAAAGGCTGAGCAAGAGCTGCCAGGCAAAATGCTGTGTAAATCCTACTGTGCAATGAAATGCTGTGCAAAAAATGCCTTTCACGTACAACTGTGCCATAGAGGCTGTGCAAGCAGAGGCAGGCAAGACAGCATGCAGAAAATAAACTGTGCAAAAAAACCCCCCACCCGTGCCATGCAAAACACTGTGAAAGAAAAGGCAGTGCAAAAATCACTGTGCAACAAAGCACCGCGCAAAAAAAACATGCAAGAAAAGTCTGTGTGAGAGCTGCCAGGCAAAATGTCCTGCAAAAAAATGCCCTGCAAAAAGTGCCATGCACATATCACTGTGTGAAGAAATGCCATGCAAAGAATGAAATGTTGTGCAAGAAAAGCCATCTAAGACACTATGGAAAAATGTGCTGTGTCTAAGTGGGCCATGCAAAACCCTGTGCAAGAAAAGACCGTGCAAAAGACTGTGCATATGTGCCTGTGCAAAGAGGATGTGGAAGAAAACGCTGTGCAAAAATGTGTCGTGCAACCATGCACTGTGCAAAAAGCCATGCAGGAAAAAGCTGTGCAAGAGCCTTTTTGTTGTCCTGCAACAAGTACCATGCACATATCACCGCGCAAAGAAATGCTGTGCAAGACACCGTGCAAAAAACATGGTGTGCAATAATGCAACGTGCAAAATACTCTGCAAGAAAAGGGCTGTGCAAGAACTGCCAGGCAGAACGTGCAAAAAACCCAAATGCCCTGCAAAAAGTGCCCTGCACATAGTGCTGTTCAAGAAAGAGGCTGTGCAAGAAAAACCATGCAGGTCACTGTGCAAAAAAACACGCTGTGCAAAACGCTGCACGAGAAAAGGCTGTGCCACAACCTCACGCGGGAAAGCACCCTGCAAGCAAACACTGCGCCAAGGCCTGGGGAGCAGCACCCAGCACCCTGGCAAAGAGGCACCTACCCCCGTGCCCAGGGAGCAGAGGGCGGTGGGCGCGGGCAGGCGGCGGAAGGAGACGAGGGCGTTGACGTTACGTGACACCTCCTCGGGGTTGAGGGGCTCCCGCAGCACCCCCAGCGCCGGGGGGTCTCCCTCACCCGCCTGCTCCTCAGGGTGGGCCAGGAGGTAGCAGAGTTGGAAGGAACGGCAGAGCAAGAGGTGCAGGGGCTGGACCTGCGTGAGGCAAAAGAAGCTGCGTGCAAATATTAATAATAATAATAGTAGCGGTGTCATTTTTGGAGGGGAGGGGGCTTGGGCCATGCACCTCGCCTGGGAGCCCCACAAAGAGGTGGCAGAAGAGAGGGCTGGGGGGGCTGCGGGGGTTGCGGGCCACGAAAGCGAATTGGTGGTCAGCGTGTCGCCATGTGCTGTAGAGGATCCGGCGGAGAGCGTGGGCCATCAGCAGTGTCTGCAGGGACAAGGTGGGGAGGGGGTGTCACTGGGACTGAGCACCCCTGGACCCCCACTCTTGGGGCGCAAGCAGAGTTGAGGTCACCACTATTTGCAGGGCAGGTCACAACTCTGCAAAGGTAAAGCAGGTTCCCGAGCGAGAAGCAATGCTCAGAGAGGTCCAACCACGCCAAAGCAGCACGCAGCACCTGCAGCACCTACAGCACCCATGACCCACCCCCTAGCACCCATGACCTCCCTTCCCCAGCACTCAGGATCCTCCAGCCCCCGCACCCATACCTCCCCATCGGCGCCGTAGACCTTCAGCCCCTGCAAGCTGAACCTCAGCATCACCAACCTCCTCCTGGGACAGCACTAGCCAGGAGAGAAGCAACGTTGGGGGGGAGGGGGCTGTGCTGTGCCACCCGTGGGTCCCCACCACTATTTGGGGTCTCCCTGCTTCCTGGTCAGGGGAGAGGTGGGGGGTGGCCAACCTTCAGCGCCCGCAGCTGCTCCTCCAGCCACCCTGCTTGCTGCTGCAGATCCAAGTTCTCCACCACGAAGGAGCCCACATACTGGGGAGGGAGGGAGTAAAAACTCATCTGTATCAGCCCCAGTCCCCCAGGATGCTGCAATTGCCCCCCCAGGGGTAACTCCACCACCCTGAGGTGATGGGTTGGGGTGACAGTGTGTGCACGCATAGCCAACCTCATCTCGGGGTCCCTCCCATGGATAAATCACCTCAGCTGGTTTGGTGACGCCCCGGGATCGCTGCTGGGGGACCACAAGATCCAGCCCCCTCCCATTAGCTGGCTTCTTCTTCATGGTAGCAGGTTTTTTGGGGGAAGGTTGGAACAGGATGGGGTTAAGGGACTCTGGTGCCGCATCAGAATTATCTGGAGCCACCCAGGGTGTTGGGGAGCCTGGTCACGGTCCCTGTGAGGAGGGAAGGGACAGACACAACCTGCCCTCACCGTCCCCCATTTCCAGCCCACTGAGCTCTGGGGAGATGCTGCAGTCCCCGAGTCCTGACACCAATGCAGATGTCCCCAAGTGCTGACCCTGACACAAGGATCTCCCTGAACCAGCCCCAAATAAACAGTTCCCAAGTCCTAACCTCAACCCCAAAGCAAAGGTCTGCACATCCCCACCCCAGGCATCATGCAAGGGTCCCCATGTCCCAGCCCCTCAACCCCACTGCAGCACAAGGCTCCTCCTGTGACCCCAAGTGCCACGCAAGGGTCCACACAGCCTGACCCTGATCCCCATGTGAAGGTCTCTGTGTCCCAACCCTCACTCAAGGGTCTCGGCAGCCTGATCCCCAGCATGATCCGAGGGGTGGCTCCTGAGCACCATGCAAGGGTCCCACACCCCTGCCCCGAGCAGGGTGCAGATACTCCCAGCATCCTGACCCCCAAAACAATGTGAGTCCCCAAATCCCAGCCTCAAAAGTGATGCATGTGGTCCCCACATCCGAGCCCCAAACGAAACCCTCAGGACCAGAGGCAAGACGCAAGTGGTCCCTGTGGCCCGAAAAGAGAGTGCAGACCCCGAGCAAGGTGCATGCAGCCCCACCTCCCAAACTCCGGCGAGATTTTAGGGTCCACCCTGTCCTGCCCCCCGCAGGGCTCCGTCCCACTCCCTGTCGGCTACGCAGCACCGACCCCCTCGGCTGTCCTCCGGGACGATTGCCAAAACACCAGCGGCGGAGATAGCAGGTTTAGGGGTGTTTTTCGGCCGGAGGACCAACGGAGGGATGTGCCCAGCCCCTCCCCAGCCACCCAAAGGGGTTTTACCCTCTGCAGCCCACGGCCAGGCTGAGACTGGCGCAACTCATGTCGCCGAGACCACGCTCCAGCCCTCTGGGTGCAAACGCCGGTGAAATGCGGGGGGGAAGGTCCGACTGTCTCAGTCTCATCCAAATAGGGTGGGGGGTCCCTGTGGTGCCTCCGTCCCTTTTGGAAGCTCAGGGCTGCCCCTCTCCTTTCCAGTACCATTTGAAGGGTCTCCCCCCCCAGCCAATCGGCAGGCAGGCANTCCATTCCGTAATGGAGCCCCCAGCCCACCAAAGCACCCTGAGGGTCCCCAAGGGAAGGGATAATGCCCCCCAAAAACTGGTGGGTGGGTGGGTGGATGGGTGAATGCAACACCCAGACACGAAGCATTCCCAGAGATGCCCCCTCCCATCCCGCCGGGCTCCCCTACGCTCACGGCTCAGATGGCTCTGGAGAAACGCAGGAGGCAAATTCTCCCTTCGCAGCAGCTCTCGGCCTTGGGCAGTTGTTTTTCCTTCCCGGGGAAAGCTCCTCCGGCAGCTCCCGATGCTGCTCAGGGATGCTCGACCCGTGGGCGTCAGGGCCTCGGCGCCAGCCAGGCCCCTGCGAGCCCGAGCCCGAGCCCGAGCCCACGCCGGCTACGGGGCAGGAGGCAAACTCTCATTTCCTGCCTCCGATCTGCCCGCGATGAATCACTGCAATTTACCTCCCTGCTTCGCTCCGTTCCTTGGAAGCGACGGCGAGCAGAAAGGCTCCTGCTTTTTGGAAAGCGTGTCTGCAACTGATTTTTTTTCCTCTGTGTATTCCTTCTCCCTCCCCCCCCTCTATGGCGTGTGCCCAGCGAAGTGATTCCTAACCCCGACAGGCGCACACGCGGTCGCTTTGCTAGCTCATCACCCCCTGCCCCGGTGCTCACACCCTTTGCAATCCAATTTCTGACTTCCCCATGGAGTGTTGCCCGCAGCTAACTGACAGAAAAAAGAGAGAGGGATGGGCTGAGACCTCTGTGCAAACCCAGAGTCTTGAGTCCCCAGAATCCAGCCGAAGTGAAAGCTGTTCCCAGACCCAGAAATGTGCCAGGTTCCTGGAAAGGGAAAGCAACACTTTGGGTAGGAAACGAGGTCTTAACCCCTCAGGGGTGCATCCAAAATCCTCCATCTCACACCCCCGAGGTGCAAAGAAAAGGGTCCCAAAGGTGGTGTTCAAACCTTGGGTCACTGCAAGCACCAGCGGCTTCGAGACAGCACGCAATGCCCCAGCAGAGGCTGCCGGAGGAGTCGATGGCATAGAGACTGTGGAAAACAAGAGAAAAAACAGGACAGATGGGGCTGGGGAAACAACATAACAGAACCCAGCCTGGGCAGGAAGCAGAGCCTGGAGCAGAGGGAGAGGCAGAGATGGCACAAACCTTCCTGAACATGCAGCAGAGCTGCCATGGGATGAAGATTTTCCCATTCAAGCCTGGTTGCTTCTCCCAGGAAGCAAGGATGACAGATGACACCATGTTAGGAGGAAGTGTTGATCTGCTGGAGGGTCAGAGGCTCTGCAGAGGGATCTGGCCAGGCTGGGCCATGAGGCTGAGGCCAGTGCCATGAGGTTCAACAAGGCCAAGTGCTGGCTCCTGCACTTGGGGCACAACAACCCCAAGAATGCTCCAGTTGTGGGGTAGAGTGGCTGGAAACTGCCAGAGGGAAAGGGCTGAGGGGTTTGGTTAAGAGTGGCTGTGAAGATGAGTGCCCAGGTGGGCAAGAGCATCCTGGCTTGGATCAGCACTAGTGTGGCAGCAGGACTAGGGCAGGGATTGGCCTCCTGCACTGGCCACTGGAGTGGCCAAACCTCCAGTCCTGGGGTCAGTTTTGTTCCCCTCACTCCAAGGACATTGAGGTGCTGGAGTGTGTCCAGAGAAGGGCAAGGAAGGTGGGGAAGGGTCTAGAGCACAAGTGTTGTGAGGAGCAGCTGAGGGAACTGGGCTTGGTTAGCCTGGAGAAGAGGAGGCTCAGGGGAGACCTTCTCACTCTCTGCAGCTCCCTGAGAGGAGGCTGGAGCCAGGTGGGGCTTGGTCTCTTCTCCCAAGGAACAAGTGATAAGACAAGAGGAAACAGCCTCAGGTTTTGCCAAGGGAGGTTTAGGTTGGATGTGAGGAACAACTTCCCCAAAAGGGTTGTCAAGGCCCAGGCTGCCCAGGGCAGTGGTGAAGCCACCATCTCTGAAGGGGCTCACAAAACTTAAGAGACATGGCACTTAGTGACATGGTTTAGTGGTGATAGGCTGATGGTTGGACTTGATGATCTCTGAGGTCTCTTCCAACCTTAATGATTCTGCGACTTGGATTAAATGCAACCAGACTTGCAGCTTTGTGTGTTTGGGTTTTGGGGTTTTTTTGTCTCAGTGTGCAGAAACCACCTCATTAGCAATTAAAACCACAACAAAAACATTTGGTGATGACCAGCAGCTGCTTTTAGCACCATCCTCTAATGTGTGGCAAAATGAATCCACGGTCATGAACAATCAGTGTTATCCAGAGTAGCTCAAATACCCATGAGGTTTTGGGGTGGGAATGTCACTGGGAAGAGGGAGGCCACAAAACACCCTGTGGCTGGGCAAGGACTCCCATGTGAAAAGCTACTGAACTCCTGGTTCCCAGAAACAATCTAACAACTCATCCCCAGAAATAATCCACTGAACAACTTGTCCCCAGAAACATCCCACCACAGAGCAGCTGTTCTTGAGCTCTGGCTCACCACAGCACCTGCCTGGAGGCAAACACCCACCAACCCCAGGGTTTAGGCACAAGTAACCCTAGGAAAGAGCCATTAAGGTTTTTGGTTGTTTCACCTCCCTGTGGATCCCTCTTTGATCAGAGCTTTCACTCTCCCTGTTCCCCATCAGCTGTGATTTTCTTTAAGCTGCTGTTTCACTCTTGTTGCAGGGCTGGGAACAATTCAGGGCAGTTCTCTAGGGATGTTTTTAACTCCCAGTTCTTTGAGGTAACTCATGGGGATGGCAACTGAGAAGAATAAATTCAATAAGGCAATTTTCTCCTTTTTTGCATGTTATTCCTAGAGGTACTTGCACTCCTCTCAGCATGGCAGGTGCAGGACTCCTTCCAAAAGCATGTTAAGTGCAGAGACTGCCAGGTCAAGTTGGAATCACCAGCCCTGCCCTGCCCAAGGGAGCTGGGGATGAGGCAGAGCATCTTCTGACTGCAGGCTGAGCAGGGCACCCACGGGGGAACATTTCAGCTGGCCTATTTTGTCCCCCCTGATGGGGGCAGAGGGAGAAGAGAAGCAGCACAAGGTTCAAGCAGAGCTTCCTTCTCACTCACCTTTGACTCCAGAGACTGGGGGGAAAAAAGGTCCCAAGTCAGTGCAGCTACAGAGCTTGGCAGGGGCTCAGGGGACACAGCCTGAGTCTTTCCTGCTGGCAATGTACTTTTAAGCCAGATTTGCCTTAGGGTGACTGAAATTCCTTCCTCTCTCCATTTCCAGCAGGAGAAAGCTGTGGCAAGGGAGAGAAAGGACACAGAGAGCAGAGCAGGCCTGGAATCTAGTTTCATTTTATTTTAGCAAACTGCATGTTCTTCACTTATCAACATCTCTACATTATCAACTGTATAGCTCTCCAACTTCTCTTTAAAAAAGGGTAAACAAGAGGTGACAAAACTCAGGCTCCTCATCTCTTAAAAACATTTCCAAGTTGGATTCAAGAAGACTTTGATATATTTTGGTTTTAAGGTAACAGATGTGGCATGGAAACACTAATTCAAATCCCCCACCTCACGAGAGCTGCCCCTCCGGTACCCCACCGCTGGCAGAGCTGCAGCCTCCACTGGCTGAAGCTCTGACTCACCCTCAGGCAAACCTGCTGGTCTGAAGGAGCTGAACATGTCAGGAGCACCTCCAGGACTCAGTGCAAGTGCTGTATGTACACTGCTTCTTCATAGAAGCATTAAGGACCTCATCATGCAGGGGATCTAGGGAGGACTCTTCTGCCGCTGCACCTTCTCATTAAGCATCAACATTCCCCCAGTCATCCTGCTCCTGCTGTCTACAAGATAGAAAGATCTTCTCTGAAGAAGTTTTGGCAGCCCACCCTCCCCCAGGCCCAAGGGCATGGTGAAATGTACAGATTAGATAGGTCCTCGAAAAGGCCTAGGATTATTGCAGAACCTAGAGAGGAGGCTCCAGGGGAGGGGCAGGCGAGAGGCACAGCAAACGCTGGGCTTGGGTTGATTTAGTCTTCAGCTTTTTCCCCATCATTCCAGAAAAAAACCCAAAACAAAACTTAAAAAAAAAAACCCAAATAAAAATGAAAGAAGTGTTTAAGCATCAGAACTAAAATACAAATGCACATTGACTTAGAAAACAGGGTTGTGGATCTGAGCATGGGATTCCCTGACTGGAAACTTTACTTTTTTGCCCGGAGAGATTTCCTCATGGCAGATTTGCCCTTGGCAACTTCCTTCCTTCCACTGGCTGCTGGTTTCTTGGAAGAGCTGCCACCAGAGGGTTTCTTGATGGCTGGGGCTGCTGGTTTGGCTTTCTTAGCAGGGGTTTTAACCTTGGGAGGGGGCTTTGCTTTCCCCCGATGGGCTGCAGGGGTCTTTCTTGGCTTGGGCTTGGACTCCCTTCGCTTCATGGGAGGGGCCCTGCTCCGTGCTTTGGGAGGTGCTCTCTTCTGCATCCTGTCAGAGAGAGAGAGAGAGAGAGAGAGAGGCACAGAGCTCACTGGAGGCACAGGTGGTTCCCAGAGCAGAGCTGCTGATCTGCACAAATGAAGCAGATCTTGGCATCCTCACTCTCCACCAGGGCTGTTGCTTTATGCAGCAGCACGTTTCATTAGCTAAACCCCCAAGAGCCAGAAGAACTCTGGTGGATCTAAGCACTTCTCAGTCCCCACAGTGCTCTGCCAGCCAGGTTGGAGCTCCTTCCTTAGGCATATAAACATACAAATAACAACCAATCCAAGTCAGCTGGCAGAGCAATTAGGAGACCCAAGCACTCTCCTCTCTAAAAGGGATTTCATACCACTTAAAGAACAACACTTCTCTCCACCCCACATCCTGAGTCTCAGAGCTGGCTGCAGAACTCAGTACTGCAGGGGAAAGTTTTCCTAAGGAAACACTTGAACACAAAAGGTCCCATGTGGAATGTGACACTTTTGTAGAGCACAAAAGGAGACTTCAGGAGACTAAAGGCAATCCAGAGGATAAACACAGGATCTCTTCTCATCTGGAGGAAACAAGATGTAAGCTAAAAAGGATGAAATGTGGGAGATCAGTGCTTCTAGAGCAAGGCATGATAGGAACTTCTTCCAACACCCCTGAGCAACAGCCTCATGGATAAACAACCACCCCAAGAGACAAACCCTGTACTCTGCAGCTGTGACAGGCACTTCTCTTTCAGTCAGATATCTCACATGCTGCCATACCTCTTCTTTGGTGGTGGCTCTTCCTCCTCAGACTCCTCCTCCTCAGATTCTTCATCATCCTCAGATTCCTCCTCTTCATCCTCATCAGATTCCTCAGAGTCCTCATCCTGCTGCTTCTCTGGGTAGAGCACATCTGGGCTACAAGAGGGTTCTTGTCAGAGCAGGACTTCTAAGGATAGGACTCCATGGTGAGCAAGCCTTGGCTAACCCTGGCTTTGCTGCTGTACCTCCCAAAATGCCCCCAGAAACACCTGCAGGACTTCTGTCTATCTGAAACCAATGTCATTTACTCTCTGCCCTGGCAGAAGTGCAGCACCTTGTAAGTCACTGGGAATGCCCCAGCCCTGAGTTGCCCTTTCTCTGTTTCTCCTCCTCACTGGCCCTTCTGTGCAAACACAAGAAGGTGAACAAGAAAGGGACCAGATCAGATGCTAGTGACTCTGAGCACAGGCTGAAGCCACTGAGGACTGCGTACATATGCAACAGAAGAAGGTGGGAGTGGAGACTTTCATGACCATGCTGTCCCTTGGCTCTTCAAGGGACATTAAGCTGCTATCCCTGGGTTCCACATGGCCCAGCACAATATATGCTCACTGCAGGAGCAGAAAGGCTGGTTTAGTCTCACAGCAGCTAATCTAGGTCAGCTCCCCTCCTCCCACCTCTCCTCCACATCAGCATTAAGAAAGGCAAACAGCTGGGTCCCACCCTCCATGAGCATAAACACCACCCCAGACTACCTGCTCAGGAGAACTTGTTCAGCTTAGGAACACTTAAATAAACTCACATCCTGCAAAAGAAAGCATCACCCCAGAGTGCCTGAGAACACTGAGCCCAATACTGTTATGGCCCTTAGCTTTATGTCCCCTCACAGTCAGCCACCCCAGTGATGCCATTGCCTGGAGTGTGGGTGGCAGTGTTGTGGCTCATCAGCTGCTAAACCCTCCCCAAACTCTCCTGTCAAGAGGAGACTGGTCTCTCTGCCTGACCTCTGTGACACACAGCTTGAGCAGTGTTTCCCAGCCAAGCTCTGTACCTGGGGTAGTAAGGGAAGCAAAGCTGAAAGGTTCCACTGAAACCTTTCCCAGAGATCTGCTCCATCCAGCCATTCTTCTCACATTTCTGCAGGGTTCTCTTCAGTAGGTGCACTGGGAAAGGAAAGACAAGAGAAACAAAACTCAGGGAAAAGTTATGGGACTCTCTTTATCCTGTCTAACCTCACTGCTCTCTGCAGTGCCCTCCAGAGGCAGAGCTGGAGAGCCAGGCTGAAGTCTTCTTTGCCCAGGACTCCTGCTGAGGAATGAGAGAGCACTGGAGACCTGAGACTCATGATGACATCACTGCATGCTTCCTTCTGCCCTTGGCAAAGGGCAGCTGCTGCATGTGGGCCCAGCTAGACCCCTGTGAAGTGTTAGCATGCCTTTAATTCAGAGAGAAATCCTCTCACAGTTATTTTTCCAGCAAGATGCAAGTGTTTGTTCCTGGACGCTTAGCGAGGGTGGCTTTAAGTTCTCCAAAGGAAGAAGTCAAGAACAATGCATGTTCACTCCAAGAAAGACACTTGAGGTGCTGGAATGTGTCCAAAGGAAGCTGGGGAAGCATTTAGAGCACAAGTGTTGGGGGCAGCAGCTGAGGGAACTGGGCTTGGTTAGCCTGGAGAAGAGGAGGCTCAGGGGAGACCTTCTCACTCTCTGCAGCTCCCTGAGAGGAGGCTGGAGCCAGGTGGGGCTTGGGCTCTTCTCCCCAGGAACAAGTGATAGGACAACAGGAAACAGCCTCAAGTTGTGTCAGGAGAGGTTTAGGTTGGCCATGAGGAACAATTTCTTCCCCAAAAGGGTTGTCAAGGCCTGGCCCAGGCTGCCCAGAGCAGTGGTGGAGTCACCATCCCTGGAGGGGTTTCAAAGCCCTGGTTTAATGGTTTAGTGTTGGCCTGGCAGCACTAGGTTAACTGTTGGACCCAATGATCTCAGAGGTCTTTTCCAACTTTACTGACTCCATGGTTCTGTTTTTGATGTCATGATCAAGGGAGCCTCCTTTACAGATGCATTCAGCAGTGCCATGTAACATGCCCAAATTTAACCCAAGCCCCAGCTTTCTTCAGGTTGTTCTCCACTGGTTTTCAAAACAAGCTTTATCCTGTTCTGTCCTGTGTTCACTGTCAGCAGTGCTGCATCTTTCCCCACTCTGTGGTTTGATTTCTCATTATTTTTGAAAGGGAAAATAGTTGCTCTACAAATACAACAAATGCATTTCCTATCCCACTCCTCTGCTCCACTGTGCACTGGCTAGGAACTGCAGCTGAAACTCTGCAGTTACTGGGGGTCTTTGTCTCTGCCCAAGGGCTGAAGTTGGTTAGTCAGCTCAAACCCATTTTCAGCTTGAAGCAGAGGAATCATTTACACACTTAGCACTCTCCAAACCAAGGGAAAAGCAAGGCCTGCCCTCAGCTACATTCCAAAGAGCTTCACTTGAGTAATGGAAAGAGAAAACCCAAAGAGACATGCTGGCAGAACTGTCATCTGCATCTGTTCTGTAGGATGAGTGCAAAGACATTCACTCCAGGCACTTAATCAACCCTCCTGAAATGGGTCTTTATGAAGAACTGACATCTCACAGCAAGAGAATCAGCTGGGACAACACAACACCCTCAGCAGTCTACCTCTGCTGAAATGTTTCACTGCACCCCCCTGGAGGAGCTTGCAGAGCTCATGGAGTTGATTGTGCCTATTAAATTACTCCTGTTGCAGCACTGGGATCACCAGAGTTCATGAATTCTTTAAAACCCCACACTTCTATCCAGGGCAGCAACACATCCACCAAAAGGCTGCTTTTCCTCTGGGTACCAGAGAGCAGTGGCAGCATGGACAGGGTCTGGCTCCAGTCAAGTCCAGCTATGAGGTATGAAAGGTGGAGGGGTGCAGAGCACTGGCTCTGCAGCACATGCCCATCTCCTTCTGCAGCTCACCAGAGCTTCCTCTGGTTGCTCTTAACTCAGAGCAGAGATCATCAAAATTCCTTTCATGGAATGGAAGGAGAAAGAAAACAACAGATTGCATCCTGAAATTCCCTTCTCCAGCTCCCAAGACTGAGGAGCACTGGAGGCTGGCTCAGCACAGGCCTCAAAGGACCAGGGCAATTTCCCATGGTCCTGAAAGGAAATCCTGCAAGATCTTAGTAAGCCTGGAAAGTCTCTTCCCTGTTAAAGCCACACTTGACATCAGTCTCTAATTGGCAGAAGGCCTCAGGCAACTTCTTCAGCCCAACAACTGCTGGGAGGGAGCCTGTGCTCCTCTCTGTGGCAGTGAGTTCTGCATCAAACAGCTGGCTTGATGCTGACCAGGTGAAGGGTGTAACATCAGCAACCCCCTCTCCGGCCCAGTGTCCTGAGGGATGGCACCAGCACTGTGACACAAAATGTCAGACTGATGGAGGTTGGAAGGGGCCTCTGGGGATCAGCCAGCCCAACCCCCCTGCTCCAGCAGGGGCACCCACAGCAGCTTGACCAGCATCACCTCCAGCAGCCTTGGCAATCTCTCCACACAAGGAGACTCCACAACCTCTCTGGGCAGCCTGGGACAGGGCTCCAACACCCTCACACCAAACAAGCTTCTCCTCCTGCTCAGGTGGCACCTCTTGTCTTCCAGTTGGTGCCCAGTGCCCCTTGGCCTGGCCCTGGCCACCACTGAGCAGAGTCTGGCCCCAGCCTCTTGCCCCCAGCCTTCAGCTCTTGCTCAGCACTGAGCAGCTCCCCTGTGGGGCTGCTCTTCTCCAGGCTAAGCAGCCCCAGGGCTTTCAGCCTTTCCTCCTCCCAGAGACACTCCAGTGCCCTCAGCATCTTAGGAGCTCTGTACACCACAGTAACAAACTGATTTGCTTTCAGGTCTGACCCTAGCAGTGAGTGCTGCAAGCTCAACCTGCTTCAAATGACCTCCAGCCTTGGTTAAACAACTGCAGCAGTGCTCAGAGCAAAGAATGCTGATAAGCCATTAGGAGATCTGCTTTGAAGCCTCTGTCAGTATTGCTTCTGCTAATGCAAAAGTCAAGACATACATGGGTATCGTTCCTGGGAACAAAGACATGCCAAATCCCTTCCCAAAACAACAGGAGCAGTTTCTCTCCTCACTTGTTTGACCTTTTAAAACTGGAGCCAGGGCAGGACCTCAAAGGAATCAGTAAGAGGGGTGTTCAGGAATCTTTTTTACAAATTAGGCTTTGCAACTTCCCTCAGTCAAAAGCAACCAGGAACTGCATTTGTGCCAAGCTGTAGCCTTTCAAACACAGAGAGAGACAGAGGAAATCAACTTGATGATTTAAGAACAATGAACTACTTGAATGCTGTTCCCACTTCCTGGGAAGGTGCTATAGACAAGAGAAACATGCTTTATGTCTCAGAAATAGCCTTTGTCAGCCTTGAAAGGAACTGATGGGAATGAAAACCACTGAGCATCCCTGCAGCACAAAGAGCCAAGCAGCTGTCAGCTCCCCAGCAAGCCCAACGGAACAGTTTAAAGGTGCTGCACAGACACATCTGCAGCTGCAGGACTCTCAGCACATAGAAGAGAAGCATTCCCCAGCTGGGTACTTTACCCTGGAAGTTGGAGTTGGTCCCTGGGTAGTTTTCCAGGATATACTTCTTCAGCGCTGTGGTGGAGCAGGTCTTCGGTTCGTTCATGGCCGCGATAGCAGACAGGATGGCATCCTCCATCAGAGTCCCACCCAGCAGGGGCTTCTCCCCTGATTTCTTCAGCTATTTTCCAAGGAGGAAGAGAAAAGCATCAAGACAAAATTCTCCCAAACCAGGTCAGGACAAGCTCCTCTGCACCAGGTGGGTCGGCGCTCCTGCATTAGCACAGATACGTGTTATGTTAACCACTGCCCAGGGAAGGCTGCTCTCCCAGCTGGAACTGGGAGGACAGGTCTCCTCAGTCAACTGCCCTGGAGGACTCTTGATTGGTAACACATCCCCCTAGTGCCCAAATATATCACAAGGATGTGGCAATCTAAGGGTCTGTCACTTAAGGAAGGAAAGAAATCAGATCTTCCTCCATCCCACAGACCAAATGTACCCAAAGAGATTTCTGTGGCAGAGACAGGAGGAGAAGCCACTACAGACATCTGGGTACCTACTGCACTTGCAATTAGTGATGGAAAGGAAAGCTTACCCCACCATCTCCCCTGCTGTGCTAGTGAGTCAGAGCTGAAGCAGCCTGTGGAGCATGCTAAGCAAGGAAGGCTCTGCTCCAGAAACGTAGCCCAAGAGGAGAATAAGAGTCCTACTGCTTCATAGTTTGGTGCCTCCTGGATAGGAAAGGCTGCTACAGAAAGGTGTACCCAATAAAACCAGAGGGGCAAGAGGGAGTTCACTTATACCCAAGGCTTGTGGTCAGGACAGTCAAAAACAAGATGAACTCTGGCTCTGACCTGGAATGTCCCAGACGCTCCCTTCCCTGTGATCTGCTCTAACTGGCCCTTCTCTACAGCTCTCTGCAGGGCATTCTTCAGCAGCTGGGGTCTGAAACACAGGAGGATAAAGCTTTACTGACACACACTGACAGCTTAAAAACAAACAGAGAGCGTGAGCAGAGCAGTACTTACAGCAGCATCTGCCTACAGAGAGACATTTGGAATGGAGATCTGTCAGCAAGTGCTGATGACATGAGAGGAACAATGCCTGTTAGTGGAAGTTCAGCTGCAGTGCTTGCTGGTGCCACTGTGCCTCCAGACAGACACTGCCCTCCCCTGGAGGGAGTTACTCATCTCACAGAGCACACACGGGCTCGGTGGGCAATGAGTCTGCTGGCTCCCAGGCAAACAAGGGGCTGAGAGGAGCCCCTCACGAGGTGAGGCACTAGGGTTTTCCTAGCTTTGATCCACTCCATGTGTGCAAACCGAAAGACTGCTGTAAGCCAAAGCATCCAGAACCAGGGGGGATAGGATGCCAAGGAGACCTTCACATCCATGCAGCTAAATGGTCAGGTTTTTGGGTGGAGGTGTGCAGAGCAATGCTGATATCAGCCTCAGGAACAAAGATTGGGTGTGGTGGGATGCAGAAAAAGGCACAGCTTTTCCTGAAGCTTTGCTGCAGGCTCTGCCACGCAGAGCACCACCTGCCTGCTGCAATGCTGAACTGAATCACCACCAAGGGAGGCACAGGCAGAGCAAGGCTGTGTTTCACTGCTCCTCCACAGCTCTGCTCACACAAGGCAACTCCTGCACCTACCTTATATCTACTTTGAGTTTGGGGTAATATTGAGACACATATTTCTTGATCAGGCTGTAAGAAGCTTCCTTGGGCTCACAGAGGCGAGTGAAAGCCAGGGGCAGGACATCTTCCAGCTTGACCTGTTGCTCTGCAGATGCAGCAGAAGTGCTTTTCTGAAACACACAGAGTTTTTACACATCAGTGGGGTCTAAAACTCTGGGGTTTCCAGACCAGCAATGCCCAGGTGGGGAGAGGTGCTCCTGACTGTGGCCACAAAGGGCTGTAAGGCAGCTCTTTAAATGAACAACTTCAGAAGTTTAGCAGCTTTAGTAACATGGAGCAAATTTGGCTGGAGCCTTGGGAAACTTTTACAGGTGTCAACTGCAGAGTATAGAAGAACATCTGTATTTTGAATGTTTTCCTTCCTCCTTCTAGAGACACTGTCCTCTGCTACCCTCCAATGAGACAGGTGAAAATGATACATGCTGACATGCAGCTTAACACCCATCAAAGGCAGGCCCTGATTCCAGAGGTCAACCCTTCCTCAAATGGAACAGTTAAACAGAAGGGCAGCACTTGGGTTTTGGTTTTGTTTTTCCCCCAGATGACAGAATGAAATTTTGATGGAAGCTAAAGCTCCCTGCTGAATTTTCCTCCACCCCTTTGTTACTACAAGGAGGGAATGACTAAGGAGATAAACAGCCTGTTCTTCAGACAGAAAAGGCACTGGGGAAATGTGCTGGGGATTCTGATGCTGAACAGCAGCTCTGCAAACAGACAGGTGAGGGTGCTGCTCCCCCAGACAGCTGCTGCACTGCCAGCTGAATTCAGCAGAAACAGAAGCAAGAGGAGAAAGTAACTTGGAACAAAGACACAAGAGAAGTGCTGTGTCAGCAGCTCTCAGGGGCCTTGCTCAAACCTCTCCTGGAGCCAGTGAGCTCTGCTGAAAAAGCAGTTTCATGGCAACTAGTTTCCTTCAGGGCCCTAGTACCAACTGTGCCCCAGTTTCCTGCAGTTTTAGGGCTTCTGGTCTGTGCAGCAGCCAAGGGTAAGCACCAAGGTGTTACAGCACCCTCTCTGGTCTCCTGACTAAGCTGGAAGGAGAGTGGCAACTTGAAACTGCAGCCTTAGGGATGTGTTTCATACATCCAGTGCAGCAGAGAGTGGAAAACAAAGGTACTGGAACCACAGCTGAGGCTCAGAAAAACCCCACACCACGTTTTACTGCCTCAGAACAATATACACCCAACATCAGCAGCTTTCTTCCAGAAGCCTTAAGATGTTTTCTTCCTCCCCCTGCCCTCACAGCTGATAGAAAAACGTTCATCTGACAGTCCTGAAGACTGAAGTCTTCCATTTACCCATGCAGCAGATACAAGAGAAACAGCAGCAGCATAAAGCTCTCTTGACAATACCTGGAAGGCATCTCTCTCTACCAGGTAAAGAGAGAAGAAGAGCTTCATGGTTATTCAGCTTTCTGCCTCTGAACCAAAGCCTAGGGAGTTAATACAAACACTTCAAGATGTTGATTGTTCTCCTTGGTTTTAATTTCTTATACTACCTTTCTGATTCTGATTTTAGTGGAATAAGTGTTTTTATTGCTGTACTTGGGGAGGACAAGCACAGCAAGCAGGAGAATACTGTTGGGTTGGGGTTAGGCCACATTTCTTAAGATACACATCTTTTAGTGCAAGACCTTTTGGAGTTCCATCTTACCTTTCTGTCTCTGGCTTTTGGAACAGTTTTTCCTGCATTAGACACCACCATAAAGCTCCCAGAAGCACCTTTTCCTTTCACCTAGTTGGAAAGAAAGTCCATTTCAGTCTTGAACAAAGTAACTCAGAGCAGTAACAACCTGAAAGAGACTGCTGGAGATTTTGGAGGCACTGTCACCCTAGGGATGGGCTAATTGGAACCCCCTGAAACTTCAGCTAGATCAGAAACCACAGCCAGGCATTAACAGCTTGCTCTGCTGTCCTGACCAGGAGACCCTACCAGATACCACAGGCATAACTAACAGTGGTTACACAGAACCACACAATTATGTAGGTTGAAAAAGACCTTTAAGATCATGGAGTCCAACCATCAACCAGCACTGCCAGGCCCACCACAGCCTGGGTTTGAAGACACATGCTACAATGCTACAGGACACACCAAGAAAGGGCCAGACTGCACAGCAGACAACGGCGCTAAGTATCTGATTAGCAGAACAATGCTGAAATCCTGCCAGTGCCTAACAGAGTGGAGACTCTGGGCTGATGAACCTCCACCAGGGGGAGAGCACCACCACCACCCCAGAGACTTGCTAAGGGAGCTTAAGAAACTCCTAATTAGGTAAATCGGTCTCCAGTGGTGCTCCACAAAGCAGCTCTTACCTGCCTGATGATTCCCCTCTCCAGCTCCCTTTTGAGTGCTTGCTTTAGAAGATAGCCTCTCCTCTCCAGCTCCAGGGAAGGGTACTTGTGGATGATGTATTTACGGATTGCAACCACCGAGGCACCGCTCTTCTGAAAGCATGCCTGCAAAGGAAGCACCGAGCTAGCAGAAACCTCCTGCACTGCAGTTATCTTCCCGTGAGCCTGAAGAACAGACTGAACTGACCCACACAGGCCAGCACATTGGCACGGGATGACAGGGTTGGCCTTTTCTCCACTCAAGCAAGTGCCTACCGACTACTCCTGTGCTCTGAGGCACTCACAAGTCATGGCATAAACACCACAGCCTACTGCAAAACAGTCACCTCCTGGCAAACCAATGCTGCACAGCTGGTAAGTCAGAGAATACCAGCATGGTTGGGGTTGGAAGGGACCTCTGGGGGTCAGCCAGTCCAACCCCCAGCTCCAGCAGGGTCACCCACAGCAGCTTGCCCAGGGTCACCTCCAGCTGCCTTGGCAATCTCTCCACACAAGGAGACTCCATAGCCTCTCTGGGCAGCCTGGGCCAGGGCTCCAACACCCTCACACCAAAGTAGTTTTGCCTTATGTTTAGGTAGAGCTTCCTGTATTTCTAGCCTGTCAGAGTAATCATTAGGTCAGAACAAGTTGCCAGTTAGTTTTTTTTAAGAAGATTGAGGACTGACATCAACAAAGCAGTAAAAAGCCCAAGCTGAAGTTCATATTTTGAAAACAGAGCAGCTGGAAAGGCCAGCTCACAGCTGAGGCTGGTGGAGTCCAGGCCTCTTGTGAAGGCAATGTGTGTTGACCAAGCCTCAAAGGGAAAGCAACAGCCCAGGCCTCTATCTCCCAGTCAGGAGGGAGAGTAAAGCAAGACCAACACCACTTTGGAATGCCAGTTTACAGTATTTCCATCTGTCCTGAATTAGAATAAGGTTAGGCTGAAAAGAGCACCTATCCAATAGATGGGACTAATACAGGTAAATCAAGTTAAATGTGACTAGAAGGCACAGCAGATTAAATGATGACAACAATCAAGCAGGTTATCTCATCCTATCTGTTTCTAAGATCATAATGAGGGAGGGAAACAAATTCTAAACAAAGAAATAGGCAGCAGGGCCCCTCCTCACCCCCAGGGACTCACACTTCATCTCCATGGTCTTCCAGGCATGTTACACAGGAAGTTTTGTGCTAAGAGACAGCACTATCATCCACAATGGTACATTTTAGGTGCCCAAATGACTCTGTTTTGCAACAGATGAAGAAAAGCAACTTTTGTCTCCTGCTTACCCTGATGGCCTCGGTTAAAATCGCATCCATTTTGGGACGGGAGGTGGCAGCCATCTGAGTCTGCTTCTGTGCTCTGGCTAGCTGGCTAGCAGTGAGGGTAGCCCAGGCAGGAATGGTCTTCTTCACCTTCTTCTCCTTTTCCTTAGACTGATCCTTCTCTCTTAGGGAAAAGACAAAGCAATGGTGAGACAAGAGACACTCTAAACCAGGGCAGCAAGCAGAAGAGCAACCCAAAGAGCCCAGAAGAGCTGCCACTGGAAGTGATTTCTAGAGCATGTGGATGTTTCTGTCACAAAGAGAGATCCTCTCTCCATAGTTTCACGTGTGCTACAGCAGCAGCTACACTTCACTGGCAGCTTCCTCCTGACAATCAACAGCACTTTTATAAGGGACCCATTCTATTTCCCCCCTAGAGCCAGTCAGGCTGGAAAAGACCTTCCAAAACAATTTAAAGACCTTTTCAAAGAAACAGACAAACAAACAACAAAAACACACTTTAAAAGATCCCTGAGTCCAACCAAGTCTGTTTTCTCCACCTTTCCCACCACCTCTTCTGTCTCTAGAAGCTGACTTTCTCCAGAAGCCTACTCCAAGGCCTGAGTTCAGCACTAAGCAAGCCTTACTCCTTTTTGGTTTCTTCTGAGGACTTTGTTTCCCCCTTCCCTTCATTCTCAGGTTCCTTTGGCTGTTCTGCTTCACTGGATGCAGCAGGCAGGGTTTCACTCTCTTGTTCTTCTCCCACAGAGGCAGATTCCTCAGAGGTGGCTTCTGCATCTAAAAGATGCAAAGATGCATCAAGTTACTGCCTAAAACTAGCCTCTGCTCTTCAGGAAGACAGAGGAAAATAACCCCCAAAAAGCTGAAGAACACACCCCAAAAACGATTTCCCACCAGGCAATTTCTTTTCTCAAATTCAAACAGATGATCTGAACATAAACTTAAGAAGCACACAGAACTACTGAAGAGCTTCAACAAGGTGCAACCAGCCTTCAAATGTCAGAACAACTCCAAACATCATCAGGTGGCACTGTCACAAAGAACCAATTCCCCCAGGCTCCTCTTAACTCCCCAAGTTACTGGTGCAATCATCCCTCATCAGAGAGCTTGGGTGGGGATGGGAGGAGGAAATCAGTGCCATGAAACACCAAGATTTTGCCCTAGGTTGAGGTTTCTGTGTTTTTCACTCAGAAAGGTGCAAACCCATACCTGTCTACAGGAACTGTTGACAGATACATACAGATACATACAAGAAGCTTTGTTTATGCCCAACTTTGTGTCCAAACATCACTGTTCCTGCACCACACACTGCAGCACCTGAAGGATTTTAACTGCTCAATGCCATTTTTGACACTTGGCAAAGCTTTAGATTGCACAGGCACCAGTAGAAGCACTGGTCTTTCAGCAGGACCAAGTGCAGACAGCAATGAACTTCCCAATCAAATTAACTCCAGTATATTCAGCTGCGAATGGCTCAAAGACTGGGCTACCTGCTAGGTAAGATGAATATAAACTGCCCTTGCCCTCATTTTGGATAAAGAGCTGTCTCTACCATGACTGCCCCACGCAGCAGACAGGTTTTCTCTCTCTGAGGAGGAGCTGAAGCACTCCTGCTATGTTCCTGTGCACAGTTTTCCCAAGGAGGCATCATGTATTTAAAATATGCAGTGCCTTAATAGTTTTGCATGTAGTTGAGTGCCTGGTGGCACCAAGGAGGGAAAAGCCAGTGAAACTAACCCAGTAGTATACTGAAATGACACATTCTGAGAAACTGAGGTGAAGCTAAGGCCACACACATTAATATTGGACTAGATTTTATGACTCCTTGTGGTAAAAATCATTTTGCTCAGGAAAAGAAAGAAAAAGAATCAATTGCTTCCACTCACGAACTGCACCTTTTGATCTCAAGCCACCTTCCTGAGACTGCTGAAACTTCACCATTTCTATCTTTACTCTAAAGAATGTGCAAGCTAAAGAGACTGTGTGCAGTTATATGGTAATGTCTGGAGTGGAGGGGCTTTGCCACGGGGCAAATGGGTTCAGGCTGAAGAGAGTGGCTGCAAAATACCACCTCCCAGTAACCCAGGCAAAGCCTGTGGAAAGGAGCTGAGCATTAGGAACACTTTCAGCACGGCAGTAAGGTTTTGCCAGGAGCTTCAGAACACAAGCTTATGCTAGGATACCCACCACAGAAGCACTACTGTACCTGCTTTCACCTCTTCCCCTTCAGCAGGTTTGCTTTTGGGAGGAGTTTCCCGGGAAGCAGAGTTCACCGAGCGGCGGATCGGCATCGCGTCCTCCTCAGCTTTCTAGGAGAAGCAGAGCACAATCAGGCCAGCCACTGGAGACCACCAGGGAGGCTTTGAAATGGGATTAAAGTCAAGCAAAGCAGCATGTGGAGAAACAGTCCAGTTAGAGCTGGAGTTTTCAGAATTTTAAGAGAAAGGAACCCTCAAACCAGCTTCTTTGAAGCATACTAGGAGAGGAGAGTTGCCCATTTTACAGTTAACAAAGGAATGTTTTCTTTCCAATTCCCAATTATGAGGATTTGGAGAAATCCAAGAGCTCAGGGAAAGCAGGGAAGGGGAAGGAGAGCGCCTGCAGGGGTTGTTAGACTCCCAGCTGAGTTTCCTATGAGCAGGGCAGAAAGAGTATTGAGTAACCTTCAGCAGGACTGGAAGTCAAGGTCTGATCCAAGGGCAAGCTTGGAGCACAGGCCAGCCCCTACCTCACTTAACTTGTCGGTGTGGATCAGCTGAGCTCCCGCTAAGAGTGGAAGCGCCTTATGATGCACGGGTTCAGCTTCAGACAGATCAGTCGCCATTTAAATTAATTTCTAGCCCCAAGTGCAGGCAATACTGTGGAGCCCCAGGTTTTAACCCCAAGGACTTTTTCCTAATGGTTTTCACAGTGCAGTGAGGAGTCAACCTAAAGTACAGAAAAGATGTGGTGTGAAAATTAACAAAAGGAAAAACATCTGCGTCCACGCATCGAACAAAGGAAAGGGGAAAAGGAAAAGGAGGCTAAATGGCTTACAGCTATGACCAACAAAACTGACAATCAACACTTGCATTCTACAAAGATGCTAAAACAGGTATGCAGACTCGAGTGCTATGCTATGGGGGTAGCAGAAATGGCAAAGGCATAAGTCAGACCTGCAGCCTGCTCCATTAAAACACATCTGAAAGAAACAAAAGGCTCTTTAAAGGAACAGAAAGGGTTAACACAAAGCAGAGGTTGCACTGTGCCTCCAACGAGGCATCGAGGTAACTTGTCAGTCACTGACTTTGGGTAAAACAGGAGCTAACACCTTGCTCCAGCTTCTATCAGCCCAAAGAATGAAACTGTTAAAGCAAACCAGCAGAGTGGAAGTACCTGTAAGCAAATGTAAGCAAACACACAGGCTGGGGACCCCAACCATGCCCCTCCCAGGCTGAACCCCATGCAACGGGCAGAGATGAAGGAGTCTTTGAACAAGAAAATAACTAAAGCAGCAGTCTCCATACCAGCCACAGAACTCAAGCTTTACAAAGGTCTCCTCCAAACACATCATGGATACCACAGGGGTGAAGGTCAGTTCAACCCTCATCACATCTCACCCCTTACACCCCTTATACTTCCACAGCCTTTCAGCCTTTCTTACCTGTTAGCCTTTCTTACTTCAGGCCCATCTGCCTGCCTCAGCCTCTCCTCGAGAGAGGTGCTCCACTATTTCCATGGCAAAACAGAGGTTTTACTTGCTCATGCACTTCCTCCTCTCAGCAAAAGCAAAGCTTCATCTCTAGCAAACCAGGGCTGGCCCTCTTCTGCCCCATTCCATCCAAAGCTCAAGCTCCAGACTGCTCTCCTCCCTTCCTTACCAACAGCCAAATGCTCTCTATTTCGACCTGTGCTGGGTGTTTTCCTCTGCTCAGATGAGAAGGCAGATACTTACCATGGGTACCCCCTTCTAATAGGCATTTCCCCAGGCTGAGTGTCCTCCTCTTGAAGAGAGACCTTACATCACTCCTGGTGCTGCTCTCAAGATGACTTTCACCACACTTTCAGCACTTTGCACTGCATTCTCCACACCACATCAACACCCCCTCAATTACTCCATATTCTTGCCCAAAACCACTGTCCTCTTACTACTCAGCAGTGGGGACTCCTAATCTCTCTACCTCAGTCATCTTCCCAGGCAATCCCAGCCCAGCTCATGTGCAGGCAGCACTGCTGTCCAGCCTCCAAGCTGTAGTTTCCACCCAGAAGCAGCAGCAGTGAGGGGAACACGTTAAGATATGATGGTTCACAAGGATTGGTGATGCAAGAGGCTACATCATGGTACCTCCAAGATCTCCCCCCCAAATTATAAAGGGGTAAATTAATAAACTAACTCCACTGCTGCTGCAGGTGGATGCAGTGTCACATCACATGCACAACTTTCATTTCAGGAGAACTAACACATCACTGGGCAGCATTTCCACCAGAGATGTTCTAGAAGGCATTTGTCTAGCTGGCCATCTGCCTAACACAGTGTTTCTGACAGCTGAAGGTGGTCAATGCACTGCTGCAACATCTACAACTGCTCCTCTGACACCCAACAGTCATTCTGAAACATGACAGTGAACCAGTCCTGTCTCAGCACCAGTAAAAATCAGCCAGTGTGACACTGCTGGATGCTTGCTTCTGAGGCAAAATAGAAAAATCAAAACACACTAGATGTCAAAACCAAAATAAATCAGGTGAGTGGAAGCCCTATGAAATTTCAGGATGAGTTAAAAATACTAATGGCCAATTAGAACACAGGAACTACAGTTCAGTACTAATTTTTTGGGACCTTGCTTCCTCAAATGTGGAAAGTGAGAAGGGAAAATGAAAAATTCCAGCAGGCTTCAGCTCAGTATCAAATATTTGAGTTTTTTTAGCAAGCATAGCCTGAAGCCCTCTAAAGAAATGCCAGCATTTTGAAGTGAGTCTTAAAATAACCAATTCCAGTTCCATCCTCAGGGAAATCAGCTGGGGGCTACTGAAGATCTTTCCCAGGGTTCCTAACACTCACCTGCAAGTCTGCACTGTGGCTGACCCCATTCTGGCTCTTCTCTCATTTTAAACTGTGTGACTAGCATGTCACATGCATGAGAACACAGTGCTCCCAACTGGGCTTAAAATACCTCAGGTTCTGAGAGAGACCCTACCTTTGTTTAGAGCATGGCATAAACAACTCAGGTCTTTCTGCTCTCAAGAGTAAAACTTAGCACAATTAATATCCTTCAGTGCCTACAACACATGCAAATAAACAATCAGCCAGCACAAGTTCAGAAAGACCCAAACAGGAGCTTGCTGATTCCCCTCACCTTCTCATGAGTGGATCATCTCCTGCTCAAAAAGACCAAGGGAATCAAAGGGGCAGGAGGATAATCTCCTACTGATTTCAAAGCCCTGATATTCAAGAGGGAAAGTCACCAGCACTACCTTGTGAAAGCATCCCAGCTCAAGGACTGCTCTTGCTCAGCCTAGTTCTGTCCACAGAGGGATCAAAAGCAGTTTTTCTGGACTGGGTGTGAAATGTCAGCAACAAACAGGGCTTTCTGAGAAGCTTGTTCAAAGAAGGAAAAGACTGGAAGGTTTTGCAACTGCAACAGAGAAAAACTCTCATTCCCCCCTCCAAATAAAACAGGAGATTTATCCACTGGAAAAATCAAGTCATGCAAACCAACTGTTACCTGCACAGCCTATTTCACACACTGGATACTAAGACATCTTTAAATGTGAACCACAGCCACTGACTGCAAGCATTGCCCAATAATAAACAGTTGGAAAGTAATCACTGTACTTTGCATTTACACAAACGTCAAAGAAACCAATAATGTGCTCAGAAAGCAGGAAGAGGCCATCAGCTGAGGGTGCAGGTTTCAAGGTGGTTGTTGGGTAACTCTCACTGAAATCTGAGAGACCATCAGAAAAAAAATAATCACATCAGCAATGGAACAAACACCAGGATACAACCTTTACAAAACACCAAACTACAGGTAGTAACTCCTCACACAGCTACTCACACCCCTTTTCCTATGGGACATTTCAACTGCAGGCTCCCCAGCTCTCCTGAGTCACTCATTCCAAACTTGGTGGTCCAGCAAGGAACTGATCAGCAATGAACCCCCCCCCCCAACTTTCTGGATTTCTAGATAAGCAGGAATGGTTGATGGCCTCCAGGCTCCCAGCTCAGGGAGTGGCCACTTATGGAAGATCCAGTCAAAGGTACAGGTAACTTCCATGAACTGCTCCTACACAATCAGAAAGGTTAGAAAAGATCTCCAGATCACCAAGTCAAATTGTTAACCTAATACTGCCAGGTCACTGCTGAACCATGGCTCTCAGCACCACATCTCCATGGCTTTCCCATCCCTCCAGGGATGGTGACTCCACCACTGCCCTGGGCAGCCTGGCCCAATGCTTGACCACTCTTGCAGGGAAGGAATTTTTCCTAATGTCCACCCCTCTAGGTTTTGTCTCAAGTTGTGCCAAGGGACTATTTCCTCCCATCCTATTGCTTGTTCCTGGGGAGAAGAGCCCAAGCCCCACCTGGCTCCAGCCTCCTCTCAGGGAGCTGCAGAGGGTGAGAAGGTCTCCCCTGAGCCTCCTCTTCTCCAGGCTAACCAAGCCCAGCTCCCTCAGCTGCTACTCACAACGCTTGTGCGCTAGACCCTTCCCCACCTTCCTTGCCCTTCTCTGGCCACACTCCAGCACCTCAATGTCCTTCTTGGAATGAGAGGAACAAAACCAAACCCAGGATTCAAGGAGCAGTCTCCCCAGTGGCCAGTCCAGGAGGACAATCCCTGCCCTGGTCCTGCTGCCACACTATTGTTGATCCAAGCAAGGATGCTCTTGGCCTTTTTCACCACCTTGGTACTCATCTTCAGCCACTGCTGACCAACCTTTTCCTCTGGCAGTGTCCAGCCACTCTGTCCCAAGCCCGGAGCATTCCTGGGGTTGTTGTGACCCAAGTGAGTTGTGGTCAATGGGATGGAGTCTAGTTGGAGGCCTGTGTCTAGTGGAGTCCCTCAGGGGTCAGTATTGGGACCAGTACTTTTCAATCTATTCATTAATGACCTGGCTGAGGGAACAGAGTGTGCTGCTCTCAGCAAGTTTGCTGCTGACACTAAACTGGGGGCAGTGGCTGGCACACCAGAGGGTTGTGCTGCCATTCAGTGATTTAGACAGGCTGGAGAGTTGGGCAGGGAGACACTGAATGAGACTCAACAAGGCCAAGTGTGGATTCTTGCACCTGGGAAAGACCAACCCCATGGATCACTACAGGTTGGGGGCTGAGCTGTTGGAGAGCAGTGAAGGGGAAAGGGATCTGGGGTCCTGGTGGGTGGAAGGATGAGCATGAGCCAGCAGCATGCTCTTGTGGCCAGAAGGCCAATGGGATTCTGGGCTGGTTTAGAAGGGGTGTGGGCAGTAGGTCAAGAGAGGTTCTTCTTCCTCTTTACTCTACCCTGGTGAGGCCACATCTGGAATATTGTGTCCAGTTCTGGGCCCCTCAGTTGCAGAAGGATAGGGAACTGCTGGAAAGAGTCCAGCCCAGAGCCACAAGGATGCTGAAGGGGCTGGAACATCTTCCTGAGGAGGAAAGGCTGAGGGAGCTGGGGCTAAGAGCCTGGAGGAGTCTAAGGGCTGACCTCATCTGTGCTTTTAAGTATGTGAAGGGTGGGTGTCAGGAGGATGGGGTCAGGCTCTTCCCAGTGGAGCCCAGTGACAGGACAAGGGGCAGTGGCTGTAAGCTGAAGCACAGGAGGTTCCCTCTGAATACAAGACATTTTTTTCCCCAGCTGAGGTGCCAGAGCCCTGGCCCAGGCTGCCCAGAGAGGCTGGGGAGTCTCCTGCTCTGGAGAGATTCAGAACTCCTCTGGACATCCTTCTGTGTTTCTGACTCTGAGGAATCCTGCTGTGGCAGGGGGTTGGACTTTTCGGGTCCCTTACAACCCCTAACATTCTGTGACTCTGTGATGTGCAGGATCCAGCATTTGACCTTGCTGAACCTCATCCTGTTGGCCTCAGACCATCCATCCAGCCTGGTCAGATCCCTCTGCAGAGCCTCTGACCCTCCAGCAGATCAACACTCCCAGCCAACTTGGTATCATCTGTAAATTGACTGCAGATGCCATTGATCTCCTTGTCCAGATCATTATAAAGATATTAAACAGAACTCTCCCCAAACCCAAGCCCTTGGGAGCTGTGCAAAAAATAAACCAGTTTTCTTCCTGATCTTTCAGCAGATTAATAGGAAAAAAAAAATAAATGGAGGCTTTTGGTGAGACACACACCTTTAGGATAGGATTTCCAAAGAGGGGAGTCCCCTCACTGATGTAACAGACACAAGAATGGTAAAAGAAGTTACTCTGAGGCATGGTTTGGCTGACTCCTTGAATTTCTGCTGGCCATAAGATTTATCAGCTTCTCTCAGACTTCAAGCTCTTTCAAAGAAAAATATTCCAGGATAAAATCAGGTCTCTAATGTGGCAAGTCAGCTGTCAGGCTGATGGAAACAGCAGGTCACCAGGACTCAAGGGTAGGGTGCACAGGCTAAGCAGACTGAAAACAAATATGCAATGGAAAATGAGAAAGCATATCCAGTCCTGTGGCCTTCAGGGTGTCCACTTACTGTCACACAACACACACACACTGGTGACTGATGTGCTCTGAGACACCACTGGGGATACAGTACATGACATGGCTCTAGAAATGAGGTCAGAAGGGCTAGAAAGAAGTTTTGATGCTCCTGCAGAGGTGAAGCCAGGCTGTCAAGGGAAGCCAAAGCTCCAGCCTTATAGGCAGCACAAGCAGGAGTGACTTTATTGCAAGCAAAGTAACTGGATTCCAAGAACAGGCTCTTGATTACCATGCAATTATCTCCTAGTTTCTAAAGCTGCATGGAGCAGAAGAGCATTTAAATGTCTCAGAAGCTGCAGAAAAAAAAAATACAGGAAACATTAACATTTTTGCAAACCAAACATGCCAAAATTAAACTGCAAGCTGGCCAACTTCTTCAAGGCATCTGCCCCCTGAACTCCTCAATGCTCCTCCCTAAAAACCCAGCTCCAGTAAGATGAGACCTTGCCAAACCCCTCACTATCTACACTGACACAGAATACATCATCCTACAACATTCTGAACAGGAATTTGTGGTTTACAGAATGTATCTGGTAAGACAGACATGTAAAAATCAGGCTGCTCCATGGAGGTGTTCTGGCTTTTACTGATCTCCTTTTGTTTCTGAAGCTCATGGACCTGCCTGGTGTCTTGATTAAGTCAGATCAGTAGTATCTAGTCATTTAAAGCAACCTAAAAACATGCAGAGGAATAAAATATCTTACTGAACACACAATATGAGTTAAGCTCCACTACTAATCCTTATTTGGCAACCTGCTTGCAAATTCACTCCCATTCCACATCAGGCTGACTGTTACTTCCCATCACTCTTGCTGCCATTCAAGAAGTTTTCTGCTAACTCTGACCCACTCCTCATGGCCCCCAGGCCACATCCATTTCCCAGGGGGTGTGGGTGTCCTCCTTAAGCAAACTTCTTGATCACTTCCCTCCTGATGCAGCTACAAGGGCTGTATTTGCAGCTCTCTGCAGCTGAGTCTCCCAGAGATCTGTTACAGGCTAGCTGAGCCTCATGCTTCTCCAAGCACTGCAAACCATCTTCTTTCAATTAAAAGAGAGCAGTGATCCAATGCAAAGTTCCAGGCAGAAATTCTTTGCCTGGAAGAAATTCTTTGGCTTGACTAGTGTTACAGTTTCTGTTTCCATCTGCTCCTTCCCCACACAGTTAGGGAGGAGAACAACATACCCCTGGTACCTTAGGGTTCAGGGGAGCCCAGAGAAAATCCTTCATGCTTCTAGTATCCAAAGACACACAGTCCTCAAGCTGGAGACCCAAAGGAGAGTTTTTCCTAAGTCTAAAGATACATTTTTGTTTGGACCTGTGATCCCACCCCCTGTGAATACAGCCTGACTTTGCCCCTTGCCTGTCCTGCTGACTTTTACAGACAAAGCAAAGAACAGATCCTGCCTTTCTGCACGGGCAGGTGCTGCTTCCACTGCCAAGAAAAAGCTACAGTACAGTGAGACTGATGCTCTGTTTCCCTGCCCAGCACTGAGCCCAGACCTCATCTCTCTGCTAGGATTTAATACCAGAAATCCAAGTCAGCTCAATCTCAACAGATGGTTTTATTAAAACAAAAGAATAACACAAGTCCCACCTCCACTATTCTTCACCATCAGCTCAACATAAAGAACTCTATAGTTTTCAGATTCTTTCTCCATCCATCTTTACCCTGTAGAGAAGACAGGAACAGCAGATCATTTCTGTGGCCTGGATTATCTTCCTTTCCTATACCCAGGAGCTTTTCCTCACCTCTGCAATCACACAGCCAAAGCCAGGCAGTGTGCCACTTAAATCATGTCACCATCATACCCTGAAACTCACAAACTCTCCACTCAATAGATGAATATGAAGCAGAATTTCTGCTTGCATAGCTGTCTAAAAATAATCCCTCTCCACACTGATGCTCAGGACTGTGACAGTGACAGTCTCTGTGGGACAACAGTTTGTGGCCCTTGCTCCAGACTCTCCACATGCTGCCACTGAACAGAAGCAGCTAAAGAAGGACACAGCCTGTACTGGAGTGCATGGGGTTCACTGTTCACTTCAGAACAGGTTTAGGTCACAAACTTAAAACTACTCCACCGTGAAAATCCACTGCTGAAAGTTTCATAGCCTTGGATGAAACATCTTAACACCAGGATCCAGGAGCAGGCATTCTGACAAACCACTCACACTTGAATGAAAACTCAGGCTTCAAGCCTAACACCACACACCAGGTAGGAACCTTTTATGGGCAACATCCTCCTTGCTTTGATGGATTGCATTTAAAAGCACTTTGCAAACCCTCCTCCCAAACTATTACCTATTACTCTATAGTACAAAACTACACAAAATAAAAGCTATGATTTCCTTGCAGTCTACAGAATCTACTCACAGCTCCTATTAGAGTCCATCAATGTAAAACTTCTTTTATTCTCCCTTATTGAAGTTAAAATCCTCAGAGCACCCTTGGGCCACTTGTAACAAAACACTGACAAAAGATTCATACATCAGTTTTTGCTGGAAGTGAAAACATAACGGGAAAAGATTCTGAAAACAAAAATAATTCAAGCAGCTACCACCTGAGGAAAGTGCACAAGGCACTGAAGAGCTAATTAATTCAGTTGTATGGCCAGGGAAAGGGGAGAAAGGCTGCAGAAGCCTGCAAATGGTTTCCAAGGCACATACACCAAGCTCCTCCTCACTTCCAAGGATTTCACACCCTACCCACCAATCTCTAAGCCCCTCCTGAGGAAGGTAAGTGCTCTCCTGCCCAGCTCACCAGAACACCTCCATTCTTCAACTGAACTCACCAGGGATACCTTCCTCTCCTCTCCTCCCCCCTACACACACTGTCCTCACACGGAGCAGCTTACTAGCGACACTGTTTGTAAACAGGAGCACTTCCGAACCCTCCCCGCCTCGGGAAGAGAGCTGCTTGCCAGAGAGTGCTGGCCAACTGCTTCTTGAAGAGGCTAAAAATACTATTTATGCTAAAAACAAACAAACAAACAAAGTCATGTGCTTGGAAATCAGACTGCAACTATTACTCCAAAGGCCTGACAGGAACAGAGAAGGGACAGCCTTGTGAACCCAGAAATAATTCAGTGGCCTAGTAATACTCCTGAGAAGGGTATCTGCTCCAAAGAGGAGCTAACTTTGAGAAGTCTCTACCACACTTTAACAGGAGCTAGCACACCCACAACAGCACATTATCTGATTTTTTTCTTCTCCTGCAGCACAGGCTGAGCAGCTCCCCATGATCTGCAGACATAGTTGGAATACAGGTTGGAAGAATTTGTTCTGAACAGCATCCTGGGTCTGCCCTCAGGCCCTGTAACCTGGTGGAGCTCCTCCAGACTGGCAAGAGCCACACCAGTTTACACCAGCTCAGATTTTGGTACACTATTCCTTCTTCCCTTGAATATTTGCAAGGTTTTAAACCAAAACCCCAGTCCAGAGTGGCAATAAGGATACAAAATCCAGAACAAGACTGCTGCTCTGAATCCAGAATTGAAGCCCCCCTGGAAGAGTCTCATTCCCGAATGGAATTTAATAGCCTTCTCGATAAAGAAGCATGTGCAATAAGCGCAGGAGGGTCATTAACATTCTTTAACCAGGCTGTGACCACCACAGGGTCTCAGCGAGGCTCAGAGAAGTGTTAGTAGTCTCACACTTAGACACCCATCCAACTCTAGCAGCACCAAGAGGGATTAGGAGCTTCTTTCTGGCATCGGGGCCACACTGAAGTCTCAGACAGTCTCCTCGAGTGATGGCACTTCTCCAGCCTCTGCCGACGTGAGTTCGTGCAAAGAAAAAACCCTCTCACACAACCAAGCAACCAGACCGCGGGAAGGGCTACCTGCGGGAACCCAGACACTTCCCAAGTTTATAAATAGCGATTATTTATTGTGCCACACCCCTACCAGCCCCTTCCACCGCTGACCTTCTCCCCGCGACCCAGGGCACACCCGCCGCAGTTTACGGGGTGGCAGCCGGACAGGAGACGTGCTTTTGACACCGGCACCTCCTTTGTGAAAGGCCAGGAGGGGCCGTGGCCCCGCACCGCGCCAAGGCCTGCTCGTACCGCCCCGGGCCCGCCGCCACCCGAGGGTCGAGGCCTCCTCCCCGGGCCTGGACGGGGGCAAGCCCAGCGCACCGCGGGCCTCGCCGGGTTTGAGCAGGGCGGGGCAGCGAGGAGCAGACCGCGCTGCCCACCGCCACAGCCCCCTGTGTCGCAACAGCCCTACCCCGAGGCCTGTCAGGGAGGGGGCGCGGCGCTGAGGACACTTCCTAGGCCTCTCCGGCGGTCCCCGCGCTTCACACGCAACCACCCCGCGGCCTACCAGTCCTAGTGCCCCACCCCGCCGCGGGGCCGGGGTGCGTCGGCCTGACTGTCGGGGCGGGGGACACTCACCAGCAGCCCAAGCGGACACAAAGCAACCCCTCTAATGGCGGCGGCGGCGGCAGGGACCCGGCGGGGGGAGTGGGGGGGGCCGGGGGTAAAGGGGCGGAGCCGGGGCCGCGCAGAGGAGGTGTGGCCGCGGAGGGCGGTGTGGGTGGGCGGGGCCAGGCGGCGCCGCTGGCCAATGGAAGGCAGCGGGCATTTTTCGAACCCCCTCCCCCTCCTGCTCCGCCCACACGTGGCGCGAGAGGGGAGGGGAGGGAGCGCGGCGCACGCGCGGCGCCGTCCCGCGGCTCTGCGCACGCACGGGCGGGGGCGCGTTGCCCGCCGCCCAGCTCAGGCGTTTTCCCGCCTTTTGCCTCCTGAGGGCGCAGAGAGCTGATGTTAACGCCCGCGGGCGCTCACCTCAGCCCCGCCGCTTCCGCGGCCCTCTCAGGGAGGGGTGAACCCGTTCTGGAGTGCTCCGGCCTCACGCTTCGTCCCGCTCTCTCCTCTTGCTTCTCACTTTGCCTCAGCCTCTTATTCTTAACCCACTCTTTGGCCGCTCTTACTAGCTGTGCAGTGTCCTAGAATTGTTCAGGTAGGGACATCAGAGTCCAGCCATTAACCCAACACTGCCAGGTCACTGCTGAACCAGGTCCCTCAACACTACATCTCCATGGCTTTGAAACCTCTTCAGGGATGGTGACTCCACCACTGCCCTGGTCAAGCCTGGGCTTGACAACCCTTTGGGGGAAGAAATTGTTCCTCGTGGCCAACCTAAACCTCACGTGGCACAACTTGAGGCAGTTGTTTCCTCTTGTCCTGTCACTTGTGCCTTGGAAGAAGAGACCAACCCCCACCTGGCTCCAGCCTCCTCTCACGGAGCTGCAGAGAGTGAGAAGGTCTCCCCTGAGCCTCCTCTTCTCCAGGCTAAGCAACCCCAGTTCCCTCAGCTGCTCCTCACAACACTTGTGCTCTAAACCCTTCCCCACCTTCCTTGCCCTTCTCTGGCCACACTCCAGCACCTCAATGTCCTTGTGGAAAGGGGACCCAAACTGACCCCAGTATTACTGAGCACAGTAATTGTAGCTTACTGCCTCAATTACACTGAGATCTGGCTGCAAGATGGAAATTTTCTGTCAAAACATGCTAACAAGTTCTCACTTGCAGGAAACATCCCATTTCTGGTGTTCCATCACTGGTTCAGGCAGCCTCTTTACCTGTGCTTTAGCTGCCCCAGGAGAGGGTTATCACTGCAAGGCAGAGCAGAGGTGTGACACTCCCACTGGTATTCTCACCATCATGGTTATTGCAGGTCTCTGTGGGGCACACAGAGAGGTAATACACAGAAGCTTTTACTGTGTGCTTGCTCCAAGTTTGTTTCTTTATTTTTTTGGCTAGGCCTGTGGGTGACTGTAGTGGGGTTTTTTTCTTCCCCAAATCCCTCTACTTTCCCTTCACTGAATATACAATACCTGAATTGCCTTCCCTACCTCTTCTTAGCTTTTCTGCCTTAAGTATGCTTCTTACAGTCTGGCTCCAAATACACCACAGATCTTTTCATCTCTAGTCTCTTGCCCAGGCAGCTTCCTGTCTTTGTTTTCTGCACAGAATCTTTGCTTGCATGCTGCCAACCTCTCTCTCTCCATCTGTGGTTTTACTATTTGAAGGCTCTGTGGGTGTTAACACATCTATTTGGGCACCTTTATCCTTCCTGTGGATGGGAGGCACCTCTGTAAGCACCTTCTAGAAGCACTTACACCATTCAAAGCACCCAGACATGTCTCATTCCTGCACTAGTGCCTTAACTCTTTCTGCTCTAAGTTTTTTTCTCCCCCATCAGGTGGCTACACAACAGTGTGCTACACCTGAGAGCATCACTTTCCAAAGCCAAGCTGTTGTGACCAAGGCCTGGCCTCACTCAAGTGTCTTCTTCTCTACTCCAAATCATCTCTGTGATGCTTTGCTTTTGTACATTCCTTTGCCTCCTGCACCCAGCAGCCCTGGCCATGCCTTAGCCAGATGGCTCCACTTTGCTAAACACTCCTGCCTTGCTCCTGAGTGCAATACAACCAGTGCAGCCACAGAAAAATGTGTTCTTTGGCCTCTCTCCCCTTGTGGTGCTTCTCTGGCAGGAGGGGAGTGATTGAGAGGTGGAAGAGAGTGGAGAGAAGGAACATGAAGAGGGAAAAGATGAAATCACCCCAGCTGCCCTCCCCGTGCTCACTGCAAGCCTTTGTGTGAACCCCCAGCACCTGTGTTGGCTGAGCCACAGAGCTACACTGAGATGCAAGCAGAGGAGGAGAAAAGCTTTTGTTATCTCCTTTTATGGTTTTTTTTTTGGTCCCAAAATCCACCCCAGAGCAGAGCTGCAGGCCCTGTGCATTCCTTCACAGCCACACACCTGCCTGACCATGAAAATACCACACCAAGGGAAGGCAGCTGTATCCCACAGTGAGATCCAAACCCACCTCTCCACCTCCTCTGCTCCTTTTTTGGGGGCAGGATCGTGTCATCCCTATCCCACTCCCTTTTCCTTCAGTGACAAAGAGAGGAGCAAGCTGTGGGAACCTGTGACCCAGCACAGGAGGAAGAAACAGTGCTGGCAGGGGAGATCCATCACCAGGGAGTCCTGCTCAGCCAGGGAGCTGCTCTCAGAGGTGATCTGTGATTGTGGAGAGCACTAGCATCATCCTCAAATACTTTTAGTAAGTACTGAGGATTATTAATAAGTACTAAACACTTTCAATACCTTTCTCCCCCTGGTGCCATGCCCTAGTAGGATTCCAACAGGTTCATAGATTTTATTTCCTGACAGTCATTCAGTTTGGTTATTTCTGCAGCCCTAGAACTTTCTCAGTTTTGCCTAGAGCTCTGGGTTCTGGCTGTAAAGTTTAAAGCAGAGCATTCAGACAACTGTTGCTGTGCTCAAGGAGTAGCTGTAGAATTTCCATGGCAAAGAGAGTTACTGTTTCCACCCCCAATCCAGAGCAATGCCACAGTGGTGGTGTTAGAAACATGAAACCTGTTGTGCTTCTGTTTCAAATACATCTGGTGACAGAAACCCCATTCCAGAGGCTGCTCTGGTAGCTTGCTTACCTACACTACCTCCTACTTTCCTGATTTTGCCACATTTTGTACATAAAGTGAATGTTACTTAATAAGCACTGCTCCAGTGTTGCTTAACAGCTACCTGCCACACGTGGGACAAAACCCAGGGTTATTATTGCCAGTTTTGACTCCCTTTGCCAGGCTCTGCACCTTCCACTCTGACATCTGCTTCTGCCAATACATTCTTCATCTGCCAGTGGAGGCAGGACAGCCTCTTGGTTGCCAATTCTCTTTGAACATTGGCCTGTAGCTCCAAACTTCAGCTCCCATTACATTTAGGCCTTGCCTCTGCTGTCATCACACCAAGTTTTTGGGGAGTTTTTTCCTTCTCCATTTTTACCTCAGCTTTTGCAGTTTTTAGGCAGACTTTGACACAGTTTTGGCTCACAGTCTGCCCCAGGGAGAGCTTGAGCCTCTTTCCATTTCATCCCATGTCTAATCACCAGCAGGCCAGACAGCAACTCCTCATTGCCTTTCTCTTTCACCCCTGAAGCTTCACATTCTGCTGCTGCTTCAGCTTCTTGTGCTTTGAAAAATAAACCAAATACTCCCTGAGAAGCTTCTTACCTGTAGCACTGGTTATCCCTCAACATGTACCTGCAGAGGGTTGTGTTGGTTGAACACCATTGCTCCAGCAGGACCTTTGCTTTTCTGCCTTGATGCTGGGGAGTGTCCAGCTGTGAGGGGACAGCTGCTGCTGGTTTCAGCCTGACCTGGTGGATTTGCACAGGGAGCAGTGCCCAGGATTACTGTCCCATAACCATCCCAGAATCATATGGGTCTCACTTTCCACTTACAGAGCCACACATATAGAATCATAGAATCATCAGAGTTGGAAGGGACCTGAAAGATCATCTAGTTCCAAGCCCCCTGCCTGGCAGGGACACCTCCCACTAGATCAGGGCCCCATCCAGCCTGGCCTTAAAAGCTTCCAGGGATGGAGCTTCCACAACCTCTCTGGGCAACCTGTTCCACTGTCTAACCACCCTCATAGTGAAGAACTTCCTCCTAATATCTAACCTAAATCTCCCCTCCTCTAGCTTACACCCATCTCCCCTGGTTCTATCACTGTCTGACCTCCTAAAAAGTCCCTCCCCAGCTTTCTTGTAGCCCCCTTCAGATACTGTCCAGGAGCCTTTTGCCTGCCACACACAGAAGTACTACCTGAAGGAGGATGTGTCTGTTATGCAGTGGTGTTGCCTTTCACACAGCCCCACACACAATTCTTGTCTTTATGCTTGAGCTGCTTTTTCTCTTCTGGATTTTCTCCCCCCCCTTTTTACAGAATCCCAGAGTTCTACCATGGTTGGGGTTGGAAGGGACCTCTGGGGATCAGCCACTCCAACCCCCCTGCTCCAGCAGGGTCACCCACAGCAGCTTGCCCAGCATCACCTCCAGCTGCCTTGGCAATCCCTCCACACAAGGAGACTCCACAACCTCTCTGGGCAGCCTGGGACAGGGCTCCAACACCCTCACACCAAACAAGCTTCTCCTCCTGCTCAGCTGCAACCTCCTGGCTTCCAGTGTGTGCCCAGCGCCCCTTGGCCTGGCCCTGGGCACCACTGAGCAGAGTCTGGCCCCAGCCTCTTGCCCCCTTCCCCCATCTTTACATTTTACAGGAAAATATGGACTCCTAGATGAGATGTCACCACCATTTTGCATTTTGATGTTGCCTCACTTTACCAAAGACACATATCTAACAATCAGAATTCTCTTCCAATTCATACCTTTTTCAGCAGCACTCTTGCTGTCAGCCCTGTAGTTCCTGCAATTCTGTGCAAAAAGAAGTCTTATTTCAACTGAAAAATACACAGTCCCTGCCTCTTTGTGGCCTTCCAGACATCACCTTTAATTTCTTTATCTGCTTCCTCCATCCTTTTTCCACCAGCTGATCTCTGTTGCTGCCCTTACCCTTAAGTCTAAGCCAGTTAGGATTATTTTTTAAGCCATTTCCCCTTTTGCAAGGGTTATTTCATTCATCCACACACTTTCAAACCCCCAGCTCCTTATTATATGCAAGTGAGCAAAAATAGGCTTAAATATACCAAAGTTTGTTCCATTCTGGAGCAAATCTATGCTAGAAATGCCACTGGAGCTGACAGAATTTTGGAGCAGAAAAATGCTGTGGACTAAGAAGCCTCCACAGGCTGTTTTTCTAGAGACACTTTGATTTGAAATAGAACCTTATTGCTAATAAGGTGGGGGTTGGTCTCTTCTCCCAGGTAACAAGTAATAGGACAAGGGGAAACAGCCTCAAGTTGTGCCAGGAGAGGTTCAGGTTGGATATTAGGAACAATTTATTCCCCAAAAAGGGTTGTCAGGCCCTGGCCTGGTTGCCCACTGTCACCATCCCTGGAGGGGTGTAAAAAATGTGTAGAGCTGGCACTTGGTGACACAGTTTAGTGTCATGGGGCTCTGGGACTTGCTGATCTTAGAGGTTTTCTCCAACCTTAATGACTCTGGGATCCTAACAAGGCAGATGTTGTTGTCACTAGAAGACCAGAGGGTGGAAGTTGTGATTTTTTTTTTGTCTATAGCACCTTCAGCTATGATTTATTTATGTATAACTTATTTTACCCAGAGCAGGCAAAGGAAAATGGCAGCTCCCCTAAAGAAGGAGAAGCTGAAGTCCACCAGCTCAGCACCTCACCCTGGGACAACACACCTCTCCCAGAGCCACTTCCCCACAGTGAGCTTCTGGCAGTGAGGATTTGCTGAATTCCTTTGCTTTCTGAGCCAAACACCATTTCAGATGAAAGCAAGCAGCAGCCACTCCCCTCACCTGGGCAGGTAGTAACTTACTGTCAGGATCTTCTGGCTGGAAGCTTTGGCAGCCACAGAAAGCTGATGTTTGGAGGCTGCCTATGCACCATACCCTCTGCCATGAGCAGCACACCCAGTGTGTTCAGCAGCCTGCCTGGACCCCAGCCCCTGTGCTGGCCCTGCAGCCCTCAGAGAGCTGCACCCTGCCAGTGAGCCTTGCTGGGGAGGCAGAAAGCCTTTGGGTTGAGCAGGAATGTGAAGCATTTTTTGGCAACGGCTCCTGCTTGAAGTGCAGGGTCAGCTCCAGTGCTGGCTCACTCATCTCCCCAGGGGAAACACTGTCTTGGCTTTTCTTGGAGATGTGTGAGCCATGGCTCTGGCTCCAGATCAAAATATCTACCTTGTGTTGCTGGAGGAGACCTTGAGAGTCAGATGTGTTTCCTTGGAGGGGGAGTAAAACATTCTTCTGCTTTCATAGAATCACAGAATCATTAAGATTGAGAGAGACCTCTAAAATCATCACAGCCAACTGTGAACCTAACACTCCCACCACTAAGCCATGGCCCTCAGCACCACATCTACCTATCTTTTAAACCCCTCCTGGGGTGGTGACTCCACTACTGCCCTGGGCAGCCTGAGCAAATGCTTAACCACTCTTGCAGGGAAGGAATTTTTCCTAATGTCCAATCCTTTAGGTTTAGTCCCTTGGCACAATTTGAGACAATTTCCTCCCATCCTGTTGCTTGTTTCTTGGGAGAAGAGCCCAAGCCCCACCTGGCTCCAACCTCCTTCCAGGGAGCTGCAGAGAGTGAGAAGGTCTCCCCTGAGCCTCCTCTTCTCCAGACTAACCAACCCCAGTTCCCTCAGCTGCTCCTCACAACACTTGTGCTCTAGACCCTTCCCCACCTTCCTTGCCCTTCTCTGGCCACACTCCAGCACCTCAATGTCCTTCTTGGAGTGAGGAGCCCAAAGCTGAACCCAGGATTGGAGATGCAGCCTCCCCAGTGCCCAGTCCAGGAAGATGATCACTGCCCTGGTCCCTTGTTTTTATAGAGGTGTGTGAAATTCCTTGTGGTTGATGATCATGGTGTATGAGCAGCCAAAGCAGGGCCATGCAGCAGGAGAACAGAGCTGTGTGCTGCACCATCACCACCAGTTCACACAGTGGTGGTGCCAGGACCCTGAGGAGCACTGAAGAGACCTAGTGCCGGCTCCCTCCTCAGGCCAGCTGCTTTGTGACACAGGCTGGTTCCCAGCACTCTCCCAGGCTGAGGGGAGGTGTCCAGGACTGACAGGTCACTCTCTTCAGGCTGTCTCTACTGGCAGAGAACATCTGCACCAGGCATTATTTCAGAGCAGCTTACTCTGCAACACTGACACCACTCTGTGATTCTGTGACCAAGTTCCTCCCTGCAACAGGACAACCAAGGAGGCAAAAGCCAGGCTGCACTGCTCTCTCCTCTCACTTGGTAATGCAGAGATTCCCTAACTGAGAGCATCCACTGCCTTCCCCACCTCCTCTCTCCCCTTTCCCAACCACAGCATGGCCATCCCTGCAGCTGGGACAGCAACTGCATGCTTGGTCCAGTTCCCCTTTGGAAAGCACTGAATGAAGCAGGAAGGAGGTTTTATTCTATTGCTGTTTCAGCACAATTTAGCAGCTGGAAATGAGGAAGAGAATCCAGTGCCACATGACCAAAGCTCTCCACACACCACAGTGTCTCAGGGAACAGGAGTTATTTCAGCAGATCACAGGTTGCCTGCTGGTTACCTGCAGGAAGCAAGCAAAGCACCTTGGGAAACACAAGGGTAGACAACTTGGGAGTTGAGTTTCCTCTGCTACTGGCAGGGATTCAGCAATGCTGCTGGAGCTGGGAGGGTTAATCCATCTCTTGCTGCAGTTGCTTGTCGATCACTCTGGGTCTCCTGCAGCCACTCCTTGAGGGTTATCTATCCACTGGGCCAGGCAGCCAAGCAGGACCTTCTGGGCTGAAGCCTCCTCATCCCCAGGATCCATCCTGTGGTTGTTGCAGATTGCATGTGGCCCCCAAGCCACATCAAGCTGCTCCTTGGGAGGTTCTATCAGCATGTGGTGTCTCCTACAAGCCTCTGGCTTGGCAGCTGATGAAAAGAGCACAGCCTGTGAAGAACCTGTGCTCCTGCTGACACTGCTTGGCTGGAGATGCTGCTCAGCTGGCCTAGGATCAGGTAGCACCAGAGGGCCAACATCTTCCAAGGAGCAGAAAGGCTAAGCTCTCCCTGCCAATCTGACTGTGTAAAGCAGGAGCTGAATGCACTTGCCAGCTCAAACATCTCCCAGTGGCTTCATCCAGATGTGGCACATGGCAGCCCTGACCCAACTCCTACCATCTCACACCAACCTACAGCCAACAGCCAACTCACCTGAAGGCAGTTCAGTGCTTCAAGGCCAGAGGTGTTGGATCTAAGGGCACAAGAGCTTTCTGGGGGGGTGTCTGACTTTGAGCTTACTGCCCCAGAACTAAACTGTCTTGGCTCTGCAAGCCAGATCATGTGAGCAGCACCAGGGGCATGGTTGTAACAACTTCTCTGCTCTGCAGCAAATGCTTCTGACAAGGCAACCAGGCATCCTTTTATCTGTATAAACGACCCACACTGAGAGCAAATGCAGCAGGAATGATCACAGCCACCATTTTGGCAATGAGATGCTGAGAGCTGCAGTTAGATTTGAATGTTTTCAGGATGCTCAGCAAGTTACTAGGACTTTTCTAGTGGCTCTGTTTTTCCTCTATCTGAAAAAATGGCCTAGAGGGTTGGAACCAAAAGCTCTGTGGGTTGCAGCAGTGACCAGTTACCACTGGCTTAAACCTGCCTTGTGCACACTAAAAACCATCTCTCTGGAAGAACCCTTTCTCCCAAGCCCCTCCTGCCTCTTGGCCTCTTTTGCTACCAGCTCCTGCACCAGTGAGGGCAGATCTTGGGCAAAAGATTGCTCCACACACCCAGGTCTGCTCCTGGAGCAGGGGCTTCTTGACAAGAGTAAGGCTAAAACCTGACCATGTTAACATAAGCAGGCAGAGTGCAAGCTCTGGTATCAGTGTACTCCCTGAGCTCATTTCTGAAAACATCTTCCTAGAGGGAAACCAGCCTTCACCAGACACGCAGCCAGGACATGAGCTGTTTGAATGCTTCAGGTTTGGGGACATTTTCAGCACTAAGGAGAAACAGGGATCTAAGTGATGCATCTGCTGCTCCTTGCCTGTGCTTCTGACAGTGCCCAGAGCTCCCAGCTGTGGAAATGGCTCCTAATGCAGCTCTTCCCTGCCAAGCTGCATTAACTCCCTGCTACGTTCACGAGCCTGTCCACAAGATTGTGTTTAAATGCTTTACAGCACCAAGACTGGGAGGAAAAAAACCCCAACATGCCCCAAACCTTTAGTATTCTTGGTGGAAATTTGCTGTCCTCCCTGCTCAGGCTTTGCTGTGATGTTAGGCAGGAGTAACCTCTCCTCACACATAAAATGAGGCTCCCCCAAATCACATTCCCATGGGAACTTCTTTTAATTAATTATTCCCTTTGTCTCATGTATTTTTATTTTATTATCCTTCAGGAGAAGAAGTGTTGCAAAGATTTTCCAGGGCCATGGGCTGCATCCTGAGGAGCCCCAACTAACTACAAACCTGTGCTGATGTACGAGGTGACCAAAAAGCCACATCTTGGTTTGGCTGTGTGTAAGACAGTGGTACATGGCAAATACCATGAAGGGAGCAGAGGAAGCAGTTCTGGTCCAAGACTAGTGTCAGATGTGCTCCTTGCAGTGATACCTGTAGGAAGCTGACCATCAGGGTACACACATATCTGGAGACCTCAAGGTCTCACGCATGAACTGCTCACAACACTCCATGTGCAGCTTAACTAACCTGGCTTCAGAAAATGCAAAGCTTGCCATGCTGTAGCTGCATCTTTTCAGAGCCTTTGGGCAATTCTGAGCTTAAAACCTCTGAAAACTCCCTCCCTGGCATTAGCAGGATACCAACAGGGGCAGGTTCCCACCCCCTGGAAGGGTTAACATTAAGGGTTTGAACATGGAGGGGAGAGACCTTCTCATCTCTACCCATGCTCACCATTCCCATTCCCTCCAGCCAGTGGTTTTCCAACTTGTTCAACCAAAACATTCCAGCTCCCCAAACAAAATTCCCTGCCCTGATACACTTTGATTCCAAGGTTCTATAGAGGTTTCCTCCTTTCTGAGTCAAGGTGATTGATAAACAAATCAGAGTCCTTGCACAGCTCTGGTGTCGCACGCTGGCGTTCCCAGGAGGGTCTGACGCTGTCCATCCTCACGGAGGAGATTCAGAACACACATTGGCCTCATTCACCTATGAACTCAGATCCCTTTGCATTCCATGATTTAACTGCTACAAACCATCACCGACACGCTCATGTCCTGCCTCATAAACGACTTCTGTGAGGACAGCACTCACACGACCTCCTGCTGAGGTTTAACAAAAGCACCTTTGGAGCCCCTGGGTAGGGTCTCCACGTGGAAGAGCCTTTCAGAGACCTCCAGAGCTTCCAGTGCCAAAGGGCTGCACCCACCTGCGAGGGCATGAGGGGAAGCAGCCGAGGGCGAGGGGTGGCTGGGTGTTTACAAGCAGATACATACATATACATCTATTAAGGGTGAGAGGATGATTGCTTTTCTTTTCTTTTTTAACAAAACATCAGAGAAAAGTGTTTTATTGTTAATTAAAAAAAAAAAAAACCAAAACCAAACAAACAATGCTCTAGTGTTTTAGGCCATGGATTCTCTAGCTCAGATTCATGGCATGGAACATGGTAACAGGGAAAGTGTCTCACGGACATCTCCCTTCCAGCCAAAACTAAGCACCCTCCTCCCTTCCCCTTGGTGATCAAATAACATCCTTATGCAAGTACAGCAATTGTTTACATGTAAAAGTAAGATTAGGAAAGTATTTAATGTATTTGTAGCCTTTTTTTTCCCCCTTGTTTTTTTTTTTTTTGTTTATTATTTTTTTTTAAAAAAGAAGTGATTTAGCAGCTGGAAAGAAGACAACAGCATCATGTGAGCAGCTAGTGCTGCAGAGACCACCAGCAAACGCTCCACAGGTTCCTCGTGGTCCAGGGACCACAGTTCACGAACTACATTTCAGGGCTTCACCAAGTGTATTATGGTAGATGCTTCTTCACAGTGAGAGCCAGCAGGTCATCTTTGGTTGTTGAAGAGAGACACATAAGAGACTTAACGCACTGGGCAGCAGCTCGCTCTGAGGTCTGCGTGGTGTCGAGGAGTGGCTGAGGCCCCTTCGGGCACACGGCAAACGTGTTCCAACTGCACTGCAAAGCAACCACTGTTAATGGGTTAATGCACTGGGGCTCCAGACACCGGCACAGGGCGGGCAGCGCTGGGAAGAACATCGCAGCACTTGTTCCATGACTCCAGTAGGGCGCTTTCCTTTTCACCCCCACGGGTCTTTGGGTTCCTTAGGCACAGCAAGGCAACCGGCGGACACGAAGGGTGGAAGCTGGGCAGCAACAGACGTGGACACCACGGTGAAGGGCTGTCGATTCTCTGCTCGAGTGGTTGCCACCTCTGCAGCTACCAGGGTCCTAAGTGCCCGGGATGAGGCCACGGATCCGAGTCGCACGAGAGACACGACGGGCGTACGGCTGGACATACCAAGCTGGGATTGGGCACCAACCACCCCGAGGTCATCTCCCAGCCTCCTCGCCACAACGTGCTGGGAACGAGACACACCTACGTGGTACCGCAGCCCAGCCAGCTGCTCATTGGCCAGCGAGTTCTCTCTGCAGAAAAGGTCTCCCAAGCAGCAACCCCCTTTCTCTTTTTTTTTTCTCTTTTTTTTGTTTAAAACAACAATTGCTCTCACCCCTCTAGGTTTGGTAGCCACACATACACACACACACTATATGTACACAATTTGGAACCGAGGGTCTGCGCACGGCCAAGGAAGCCAGCCCCGCTCAGAGATGGTGCACACATTCAGCAGCTGTCAAAGGAGAAGTCGCTTTACTTTCTTTTAAACTTGCAATGTTTGTCTTTATTTTGTTCTTTATATTTTGAAAGTGAAAAGAAATAGTATTGAGTCAATTTTTTTTTTTTTTTTTTTTTTTTTTTTTTTTTAAATATTTGTTCTATGTATTTACAAGCCTTAAAGTTGCTCTAAAGGTTCTGAAAGTATCACTAGTACTTTTTTCCCCAGGGTAGCACTGTTTTGAATGAGTTATTTTCGGAGCGCTCTGGTCCGCGGCGGTTTTCTCCAATGCGTTTCCTTCCGTTCCAAGGTTATGTACGTTTGGATTACTATTTTCTCTTTAAATTTCTGAAGCAAGCTGAGAGGCAGGCAGAAAAATCTGATGACAATTCAAAAAGAAAATGGATCTCTTCCTCGTCTAGCTTACCCCAACCCCCTTGAAAGTTTTGTCTATTTATCATGCTTTGAAACAAAACTGAGGTGCATATGAAGGGGAGGGAAATTTATTTCTCTGCTTTTTGTTCTATTATACAATTTGTTTACAGAAACTGCAAATTTAAAAATCACACTGGCATTTGCAGTCCTCAAAGTAATAAATTAAAAGGTTCCAACTTTTTTTTTTTTTTTTTTTTTTTTTTTTTTTGCTTTTGCTAAACAGATTCGTTTCACTTTGTGTTCTGCAAGTCCTCGTTTAAAAAGAAAAGAAAAGAAAAGAAAGGTTTAAAACAGAAAATCTTTTCCATAAATAACACATGTATTTTGGTGTAGTGCTCCCGCCCTCAGGTTTGAAGTTTATGGGTTTGTTTTTTTTTTTTTCCCCAAGTACCTTGCTTTTTGTTTTTCTCCTCCGTGATCACCTTTGTGTTTACCTAGGTTTACCTCTCCCACTGGTGCGTGTGTGGGGGCAGGGGGGCTCTGCGCGAGAATTGGCCTTGCTGCACTGTGATTGGCGAAGACGTGAAACTCTTTAAAAAAATACTTAAACTGCTTCTTTTTTTTTTCCTTTTTTTTGTGTGTTTTTTTGTTTGTTTGTTTTGTTTTGTTTGTTTGTTTTGTTTTCCTCTCTGTATTTTAAGTTTTAATTATCCTCTGACTCCTCTTCTGCCTCCCGTAGCCACGTGAAGAATGCCGTGACGGATTTCAGCGCTACTCCTTTCCCGTTCTGCTCCGCGGGGTCCTTGCTGCTTTCCCACTTGTAGAAGGCATCCTCCGATATCACCTCCTCGTCATACAGGCAATCGAAAAACATCCGCAGCAAATCTGCACCGAGGGAATAACGGGAGAGCAGCTGTTAGCGCCACAAAGGCAGGCTACGGATAAGGGGATTAGCCTGACCCCTAAGGCAAGAGGTGCGGACACAAGTAAAAGAAAGGGCTGTTACTGAGTGATTGCTTCCTGGCTGGTTACACACAGCTGAGAGGGAAAACTCTAGGACACCACATGCTCCATGGAAAAGGGAAAGCTGGGGAAGCAGCTGTGGCAACGCATTATCTGCGGATTGGCCAGCAAGCAGAAGCCATGGCAGCTGTCCTGACCCTGGGCCATGCAGCCTGGCTCCTTCACCAACACCTGATCTTTCAGAGCTCAGCAGGAGGGGTAACGAATGACTAGTGCCTGAAAGCTAGGGGTGATCAAGTTGGGTGGTTAAGGGCACGCTTTGATTTCGTGCTGCAGACTCCCCGGGAGTCCTTTGGCAGCTCCTCTTTTCCAACACCAGTTTTGTGCAGTGTCTCTGGGACGACACTCATCAGTTGTCCAACTCATTTCATTCCCTCCCAGTACACAGGCATCTGCGGTGTGGCAATGCAACTACAACACCTGGTGCTCTCACATGCCCAAGTATTGCAAACCCAACAGATTATTTTTTACTGCTTTTTTTCACTTTCTTTTTTATCGACAGAGGTTTGTCTTTCCTGCTTACAAGAACAACCAAGAGAAGAGTCAGCCTCTGGCCAAGCATTTGGGGACCTGAGGTGCTCCAGAAGCTGGAATCTGGCCAAGCAGAAACCACTGTACTCTTCTTTCTCTCATCTTCTATATACAAAGGTAAGGAAAAGCAGATCTTCCTCCAGTCTCTACCACAAGACCCTAGTCTCATCACAGAAACAACCTTTCCTTATGCTGTCAGGGTTCAAATCCCCAGAGGCAACACTTACTAGGAGGCTGATCAAGTTTTACTATTGATGCTTGTAGTGCATAAAGTGCTTGTAGTTCCTTCTCCGTGTCTGAGTCTAGGTACTTGAGTAAGATGGGCACTCTCTGTTTGATAACAGCAGTGTCCACACGGAAGCTGGAAGAGTCCGCTGAGGGGAGGAGAAGAAAACAGGGTCAGGCCTGCTGCAGGGCAGGGAGGCTGGATCTTAACTCCAACAGAACTCACAGATACAGGTTAGTGTGGAGAGAAGAGAGGACAAGAAACAACAGGAAGTTTTCCTGATCAATGGCTTTTTCTGGAAGACTTAGTTCCTCCCATTCCTCAAATTCAATTTTGCTGTGACCCTTGCCCTAGGCAGCCTGAAGAAATACAACTGTACTTCAAGTGCAAATCATTGTGTTTCCACAGGCAACTGCAGGCCCAAAGTGCCTACAATGGCTAGGGCTGAAATTCCACTTAGATAGAAGGTTTTTAGAAGATAGTATCTTTTTTCCCCCCTATAAATACTAAGGCAGAAACAGAATCATAAGCTGCATATGACATAGGGAATCAGGAACAGATTAAAAATACACATTAGATGTCCATCAGCAGGCTGGATAAATTATTCAGCAACTTTTACCTGGATCATGCAACACAATGAAGTGATATTTTGAGAACAAAAGGGAAAAAAATTAAACAAGAGGCAAGATCAAAACGTTAGCTGGAAGGAGACATTCCTGAGGCACATCAGGGAACCTTTAAACATCTGCGGTCAACACTAGATGGCATCATGAAGGCTCTGTTCCCAGGGAGCTCGGCTGCCTTTCCCCTCCCAGCAAGCTGCAGCTCAGAGCACTCTGCACCGAGCAGGACTCTCACAGCTAAGAGCAGAACCAGGCACTTTACGAGCACGGTTTTGGCCTTGCCAGCTGCCAGCATTAAAGTAAAGAAAACAAAGTGAACAGACCAGATGTTTCTGGCTGCAGTGCTTTTCTCAAGCCCTGCCTGAGGGTCCCTCGTTGGACTCAGAGACCCACCCTCTCCTCCATTTGCAGCCACTTCCATGCATTCAAGTAACCCACAGAAACCATCTTTCCAACATGGGAACTTTGGACATAAAACAATTAAGAAGACAGAAATCCAGGCTGGTTCCTCTCCTGCAGCCCACACTTCTAGCTTGCATGTGGCAACCTGCAGTGGTGGAATGCCCACGTGTGGAAATGCTCATTATCCTGGTAACACCTAGTGCCTTTCCACCTTCACCAGAACAACCACTGAATGATCTGGCTTTACCCAGAGTCCTCGGGAACATCTGCTCACATGAGGTCATCAGGACACACACCATGGCAAGGGGTAGAGGAAATGGACATCCCACTTGCCAGCACTGGGAATCAATATGGAGCAAAAGGTTGAGTGTGTGGTAAAAAGCAGCTTGAGGAATGGAAAGTGATAGCAACCTGTGAATATACAGACTTATTCTGGGCACGTTTGGTTTGGGTGGTGTTTAACTGGCAGGTTACTCACCTATAATAGCTGCTTTACAAACTGCTGTCATTAAAGCTCTAAGGAATGTAGGTGAACTCATCTGGCTTTCATCTAGGTTAGCCTGAAATCAAGAGTAAATGGACCAGTTAAAAACACACCACTGTGGAAGAGCAAACACTTCCAAACCCCACACTGAACTTGGCAGCATGCTCAAGTTCAGCAGCAGCTGCTTGCAGCAGAAATGCACTTCACCCTCTGCCACAGCTCAGCTCCTCTTCACTTCTGGAAGCCAGCTCAGGTCCATCCACATGCAACACCAGTTCTCATGTGACCACTACACTGGTTCTCTACCCTACCATGAGTCACTTCTCTTGAGACACACACCAGACCAACAACGCTTGACTTCTGCAGTGCCCTTGTACATTTGCTAAGAGTTTTGGGCTTTCTCAGCAGATGCTAGAGCCTGCTCCTTGGCTGCAGCTTTGCTGGCTTTGTAGAAGACATTCAGAGAGTGGTGAAGGAACTTGTCCCAGGCTGCAAAGAGCCCATGAGTGACCCTGGATTTTCAGCACTGCTCTCATTCCACTCCCAACTGGAAATCCTATCTGGAAATCCAGTGCAAGAGAAATCCCATATGCAACCCTTCCACAGGGATACATCTTATCTTACAACAGAAGGAAAACGATTCCTAATGCTTTGCTCCAGTGACAGAAATAACTGAAATGAAGCTGACCAAGATTTACCTGCAAGAGCAGCTCTACATGAGTCAGGCTGGGCACATCTTCAGGCATTAGATTCACCATCTGACTTAAAGGATGCAGCCAGAAGCAGAGGGCAAAAGACCAGAGGGTTGACAGGGCTTTTGTTTACTCTTAAAGTGCCTGGTCCAATGCACTGGGAAAACTACATGTGCCCTCAGTGACTGCCCAGGGAGTTTTAGGGGGGGAATTGGCACAGGTCACGTTGTGAAAAGCAATGAACAGCTTTTATCCCTTATTTTGGGAAGAAGGAATGTAGCAGTGTACTGGGTCTAAAATGGAGTAAGTAGCCAGAAGCAGTGCATCCCATGACAAAAAGTCTACAGTACAGAAGCAGTTACACTGTTGAGTGTGGCTAAAACCCTTCCTTCCTAAAGCTGACTATGAAATAACTGACTGGTTATATTACAGTTTTAATTCTTTGGACATGTTGCTTGAACAAACCTCATCACCTTTGTGTCCCATGCCTAGGGAGGAGCCTGCAGAGCTGCTCCTTTGGCTGAGGAAGTGTTTACAAAAGCAGCTAATGACCTGTGTGCAGAGAGGGTGAAAATAGTCTTTGTACCTCTACCCAGTCAAAGATTTGTTCATCATTCGCCTTGTCCTCAACGATGAGTTTCTCTAGCTGCTTGCTCAGCTCTTCTGCAGAGAGTTCCTTCTCTGAAAGTGCTTCTGAGGAACTGGAACAGTCAGACTCCGTGAAGTCCAACTTCTGCAACATCAGAAGTGATGATGAGAATTAAATACACTTTCCTACACAGAATTACACCAGAGGCAGGAAACTACACTTCATTCTGCTTTCTGGCATCTTGCAGCTGCTAAGTTATCATGACAATGATTTCTAGGCTTTTTCTGTTCCAGAGATTAGAAAGCATTTTACAGCCACGTGGGGATGACATTATGCAGCAAAGACAACCAAGCATCTCAGAGCAACTCCAGCCCTGCGAGTGCACACAAAATAAAGTGCATGTTGTTCAGCTGAACCAACAGGGAGCTGGAATGCAGTTAGCAGAGCTGGCACTTGCTCCAAGACATTGCAGAGAATGCCCTGATTCCTTGCAGAATGTGACAGAGGATCTCCAGTCCCCTTGCCAAGCCCCAGGCCTTGGGGATCCATTTCATTTCCTGCAGTGCTGGACTTCGTGAAACAGGGCAGTGCATCATCTGGAGCCCCAAAGGGACACCTCCAGCTTCTTCCTCAGAAGCACCACCAGTGAGAGCTGCAAGGTGCCCTCCATCAGGCCTGGCTCTTCTACGTTCTGAAACCCTCTGGGATCATAACACAAGGTAGGATGAAGGAATAATTGCTACCATTTACATATGGACCTGTTGGAGTGGGTCCAGAAGAGGCCGTGGAAATGATGCGAGGGCTGCAACCTCTCTGCTGTGAGGACAGGCTGAGAGAGTTGGAGTTGTTCAGCCTGGAGAAGAGAAAGCTCCAGGGAGACTTTACTGCAGCCTGCCAGTGCTTAAAGGGGTTAATAAAGAAGACATGGACAGACCTTTTAGCAGCACCTGCAGTGACAGGACAAGGGGTGATGTGGTGTGTGTGTGAGAGAGAGATTTAGCCTGGACATAGGGAAGACGTTTTTGACACTGAGGGTGGTGAGAGCTTGTCTCAGGCTGCCCAGAGAGGTGGGAGATGTCCCATCCCTGGACCCATCCCAGGTCATGCTGTTTGGGGCTCTGAGCAACCTGATCTAGTTGGGGATGTCCCTGCTGACTGCATTGGGGTTGGACTAGATGACCTTGAAAGGTCCCTTCCAATCCAATCCTCTCTGTGATTCTATGATTCTGGCCCTTCTGCAGATGGTCTGTCCTTACTGCAAAACTCATCCTCAAGTTCACTGCCTGAGTTGGAGGAAGGGATGTCCCAGAGGAAGCCAGCTGACAGGAGGTGTGTGCCTGAGATCAGAGGAGACCCTCCTGGTATTTCAGAAAGGAGGTGCTGAAACAATCCAACCCCAGCTTGGTGAGGGAGACACTTCACATCCCATAGGTAAGAAAGGGATAGAAGAGAATGAACAAATGGGTCATGGAGCCCCAAAATAGTGTGCCAAAATCATTAAGCAGATGCTGTGAACTCACTTGTTCCATGAGAAAGGTATGTACATCCTCCCCTTCGGGCAAGTAGTCCTTCCAACTGAGGCCAGACTCCCTCCATAAGGCTCCCACTTTCTTATGGCTCTAGAACACAAAGAGTTGCTTCGTTTTAAAGACTGCAGAGCCGGCCAGGGGAGCTTACACAAGCCGGAGTGGTGCAGCTCTGTCAGGAGAAATACAGAACCGTTCAGCCACCAGACAATGAAGTGAGAATGTCTGGAAGTCCAGTGCCAGAGAAATCACTTATGCAGCCCTGCCCCGGGGATACACATCTTGCCGAGCGCTCGGACGGTGACAGGCATCAAGAAGGCACAAGGTGACACACGGGGCTCGCAGGGGCTGCAGCCAGAGGTTACCCATGGGAACTGGGCACGCTCTCCCACGGCCCTGACCCAGGGCTGGCACTTAGGTGACTTGGATTCTTCTCCTGATTCTGTCATTAACTTATTCTATGACTCATTCTGCCTCTGCCTTGACATCAAGGCACCAGCACATGAGCTACTTTTAGAAAGTAATCATTTCTGTGGCTGTTTTCTGCACAGGGATCGAGCCTCTGCTTCAGGTACATGATACAAAGGCACTCTTCAGTTCCTAGAATTCACTGCAAACCTCCAGAAAAGCTCCTGTGCAGCACAAAGAGCTCAACCTGCCGCAGCCTCTGATGTCACACTGACCTTTGGGATCCAGCCCACAATGGCACACACACAGCTCTGATAAAAACACTAGGCACAATCAGCTCCTCTCACCCAAATGCTTTGCCAAAACTTCTGCCTTATAGCACCCACACATGGGAGGTCACTGCAGAGCTCAAGATAAAGCTTGATAAAACCTGACCTTCAGTTTACAAAGCAGACTGCAATTTTAAGAGCTAATTAAGCATAGTTCCTGCTACAATTCATCAGGATCTGAATGAGATGATGGATACTACGCTGAAATACCTGAGTCCAAGTATTGCCCTGGATGAGACTGAATTAAAAGCCGTGGCAGAAACAGAAACCCAAGGCTGTGCTTCAACCCCCAGAGCACAGCAGCTATTCTTTCACCACACAGAGAGAAATAAATGGAACTTGACTGTCCAAACAAGCATAAGACTAAAATAAATAAATACAAAGTCACTATTTGCACTGCTAGACTGAAATGCTCCTGGAACATTCAACCTTATTTGAAGGTATGCTTTAAAAAAGGGAAAACCAAAACCAAACCAACAACAACAACAAAAAAGGCAAGTGAGGGATTTTACAAGTTTGAAAATAGACAACTCTCCAAAGTGCAGTATTTAGCTGGATTGAAAAAAAAAACCAACAAAAAAAAAACAAACCAAAAAAGAGAGACAAAAAATGGAGACAGAGTTATAGGGAAACCAGCAAACTGCTCGGACACACGACTGTGAGAGGTGTAAGAGAGCTGGTCAGCCCAGAAATGCCTGGGGAATGTCCCTCGGGCAGTATTTCAGCACCCTAGCTTCTGGAAGAAGCCAGGTGCAAAGGTACCTGCAAAAGGGAAAAGTGATGAGAGAAAAAAAAAAGTTAACTATGGCAGCTGGCAAAGCTGGGGGAGGATGAGGCCCTAGGTTATCTGCACTGGCTGTGGCCCAAGCCGAGGGAGCCTGGCGTGGGAACTGCGGAGCTTCGTGCGCGCACACACACGGACGGACGCGCTGGCTGCCACCCGCTGGCCGCCACCCGCTGCACCGCGGCACTTACCATTTGTTTGCATAGAAGGTGCAAGATTTCAGCGAGCAAGACGCCGGCTCTTCCCACAGGAAGCAAGGGTTTGCTAAATTCTCTAGAATGACAGAAAAAGAGAGAGATTTCCATATGAACTGAATTGTCTGCAGAGGGTTTCAGCCTCCTAAAACAGTGCTGCAAGCCTGGAATGCAAGGCAAGGAGCAGTGACCAAACTGAGGCAGGAAATCACCTCTAACTGCTGCCAGGGATAAACGGAGAGTGCTGCTGATAAAACAGACTTCACAGAATCCCCATATCCCAGCATAGCTGGGGTTGGCAGGGACCTCTGGGGATCAGCCAGCCCAACCCCCTCCTCCAGCAGGGTCACCCACAGCAGCTTGCCCAGCATCACCCCAGCTGCCTTGGCAATCTCTCCACACAAGGAGACTCCACAGCCTCTCTGCAAAGCCTGGGCCAGGCCTCCAACACCCTCACACCAAACAAGCTTCTCCTCCTGCTCAGCTGCAACCTCCTGGCTTCCACTTTGTGCCCAGTGCCCCTTGGCCTGGCCCTGGCCACCACTGAGCAGAGTCTGGCCCCAGCCTCTTGCCCCCAGCCTTCAGCTCCTGCTCAGCATTCAGCAGCTCCCCTCTGGGGCTGCTCTTCTCCAGGCTAAGCAGCCCCAGGGCTCTCAGCCTTCCCCCCTGCCAGAGATGCCCCAGTGCCCTCAGCAGCTTGGGAGCCTCTGCTGGACTCTCTCCAGTAGTTCCTTGTCTCTCTGGACCTGGGGAGCCCAGAACTGGACCCAGGACTCCCATGCGTGGACTCCCTCTGGTAGAGCAGAGGGGGAGGAGAACCTCCCTTGACTTGCTGCTCACACTCTTCTGAATGCACCCCAGGAGACCATTGGCCTTTCTGGCCCTGAGGTCACACTGATTCAGTGATGCAGTGCAATTGCCATAACAGGGCTAACTACAGACTTCTTTTTACATAACCCCACATCCCCTCATTTTTGTGGGATGCTGCATTTGGCTAGCAGGACCCTTTTTGGGGAAAAGGCTATGATTTTCTTAATCCAATACATACAGAAAAAGAGAACCATTCAACTGGCTTTAGTTAATCCCCAAATATATCAGAACATGTACAAAATGCAGAAACCTTGGACCTGAGAGCAGTTTCCAGCCTTGCAGACAAGGCTTTGTGCCAGTTTAAGGCCATGCCCAGGTGGTAGTTACAACACTCTTGAGCACCCAGGCTCCAGCTCAATACCTCACTCTCCTCAAGTCTAATCCTCAGCCTCAGTGTGCTCTCAAGTGACTCTGTCTGTACAACTCTGGGGTGGTTTTCAGCTCAGCCGAAACAAACAGAATTGAAGCAGATTGAAGGGTAAAATGTTCACCCCTGAGTGGTGAGCAGAGAGCAGTGAGCTGCCTTCAGTCATGATGTGCAGCATGGCTTTTATCAACCCATGTGAGACACTGAGCCTCTAACACTCCTCATCTTTCATCTACTGATGGGAACCACGCTGTGAAAATCCTACAGCACAGCCAGGCAGAGAGCTCAGCTTGACCAGAGCTGGAGAAGAAGACCATTGCTTACTGTATAAGTTCTCTCATAGAGATTCCTCCTTCTTTTAACATTGGGGTCACCAACTCAGCTAGGTACAACCAAATATGGGGTATATCTATGGCCATATCGTCTGCCATCTCCAAGGTATCTGAAAAGCTTGAAAAGAAGAAGGAAAAATGTCAAGCATTAAAGACAACTTGATTTGAGACTTTTCCTGCAAAGCAAACCTACAGTTTAAAAAGGTTTTGTCAGAGAAGAGGAGAGACAAGAGGAGCAGAGAGGAGAGAAAAGAGAATCACAAAGGTAACAGACTGTTGCCATCTTCTGCTTTCAGGGCTGCAAAGCTGCCAGGATTTTCTCTCCACAGGAAGGTGGCCAGTATGTGGAAAAGGCATCAGAAGAGACATCCAGGAAAGCTCCACTTGCAATAGTTCTTTTATCTCAGGAACAAATCATTTGTTAACTAACAAATCATTTGCTAACTACAAAAACTGTAAAACTATGACACTCTTTTTTGGTCTACAAATACAAAGCATCTAATAAATGGAGCCTGCTTAAGACTATCCAAACATTTACAGAAGGGGTTTAATACAACATTAGTCCAAATGTAAGGGTACCAGCAAAATGTCTCTTAAGTATGTAAAACACAAGAACAACACTCAGTGGAGCAGAAGGGTTCCATCCAGAACACAAAATGTGGCAGTTACAAAATCACTCCCCAGCTCTGGGTGCAGTTTCCAGAATCACCCAAAACTCTTCTTCCTGGTACAAGCCTTGCAGGTGGCTTCACTTCCCATGGCTGGGAGAAAATCACCATTGTCCTGGTCTCTCCTGGTAGCTTTCACCACAAATCATTTCTCCCTGAAACCCCTGAAAATTCTGGAGTCCAGGTAAGTGACTACAAATGCACATTTTCTCTTGTGCTTCACACCCAGAAACCATCTCCCTTGCTTTGTTCCTCACATCCTCTCCCACCTAGCTCTGCTCAAGTGTTTCTGTCAGAAATTGGTCTCCTGTCACTATCTCTCCCAGCCTGTGCTGTGAGCAGCACTCATTCCATAACCCCTAATTACACAGTAATTTGTCTGCTATGAATAAGGAGAGGGAGTTTTGGTAGTGTTCTAGTGTGGCTGCTGAACACCACTTGCCCTTTCATCAACTTCAGGAGCTCTTTCACCTTGTTTATGCCACCTTCTGAGCACACCTCCCACTATTCCATCAAGATCCTACTTATCTGGCACCACAACCACTTCCCCACACTCTGGGAATGGCTTTAATCACAATCCATTATGGAAATCTATCACTTCAAACAGGTTCTTGTGACCATCAGTGACTGTGTGGACACAGACAAGGGTACTGCTTGTGGATGTATATTTTTCACTGCTGTTCCACATGCTTCTGAACTCAGGTTGCTTCAACTTTTCCTGTGAGCCACTGGATTGCATCACGTGAAATCCATGGCCAGATATGGGTGCAAGGAGATCACCTCAGAGGGGTCAGCCCTGATCAGACAGGATCCAAATGAAAGCAGCAAGACAAGGTTAACACCCAGAACCTGAGGAGCTGAAAGCATTATTTCACCTCTCTGTTTGCTGGCTGCTTTTTGGTTATAATCACAGAATCATAGAATCATTTTGGTTGGAAAAGACCTTTAAGATCATGGAGTCCAACTGTTAACCTAACACTGCCAGGTCACCACTAACCCATGGCCCTCAGCACCACATCCATGTCTTTTCAACCCCTCCAGGGAAGAAATTGTTCCTCATGTCCAACCTAAACCTCCCCTGGCACAACTTGAGGCTGTTTCCTCTTGTCCTATCCCTTGTTCCTTGGGAGAAGAGACCAACTCCCACCTGGCTCCAGCCTCCTCTCAGGGAGTTGCAGAGAGTGAGAAGGTCTCCCCTGAGCCTCCTCTTCTCCAGACTAACCAAGCCCAGTTCCCTCAGCTGCTCCTCACAACACTTGTGCTCTAGACCCTTCCCCACCTTCCTTGCTTGCTCTAAGCCCCGATGAGGACTTGAGTGGTGCCAGGGACCTCCCTGGCAACAGATCTTTTTACAGCTGGACATCAGGCTGGGAACACAAGCCCCAGAGAACTGAAGTGAATCAGCAGCCAAGACTCAGATCTCTTGAGGGAGGTCTAACCCACCTGACATTGCATCTGGCACATGTTCTTCTCCTCAGCCCCTCAAGGACATGTCCACTCCTTAAAGCCGAGTTGTCTTGGGAAATGGCTTTGCAGGGGTGAAGCCTGTTCTAGAGTGGCTGTGGTTCTGTGGACTCCACAGCAGGACTCCAGGCTACACAGTCTCCAGGCACTAACCTAACATGAAGATTTCCAGCTTCTTCCTCCTCTTTTACTCCTATTCAGTGATTTGCCAACAGGCAACACTGACAAAAGCTTCACAAACCAGAATCTAAACACATACATTCAAAGAGACACCCACCTACTGGCTTTAAAGCAAATCCTTACAGAAATACAAAGATATTCCTTTCACTAAGGCATCTCAAAGACTTAAAAACAGATGACAAGAACTGTGTTACTTATAAATCCACCCAGGTGAAGTACTCCTTCCAGAGGGATGTGTGGAGAGGGCAGGACCCCAAACCCAGGAGGAGATCATTCCTCTCCAGCACAGTGCTCCTCTGCAAGGAAGGCTGAAGAAAACTACTCAGTTGTGTGTGCAGATACAAACCCCTTGAAGAAATCCTGCTTGCTCAGCTTTCCTGACTGCACCAACTGATGTAATAACTGGCCCATGTGATCCCTGGTGATCTGACTCCTCTCCAGCGTCGACTCCACTCCCACTCGCACGAACACAGGGAGCAGACTCTGGGCACTCAGCTCCTCCACACACTGCATTGCTTCCTGTTGGAATGAGACACAAGGTCATCTGCTGGAAATGAAGCAGAGAATTTCCTACCATAACACAGAGGGGGTTTGGGCAAAGTGAGTATTTAGGGAAGCTGCCAGGCAAAGGTGCTGAACTGGGCTGTGGAACTGCATCACGGATCAGCACTGAGATGGCAGCTGAAGAATAATAACCATCATGGTAATAATAACACCAGAGAGGTGAACATTTATACCATGCAGGCAACAACTTTAAAAACACAGGCTCCAGGGTATAGTTCAGCTGCTCAGTGCAAGGACAGGAATTGTCTCCTGAATGCCACCAAAACACCTATTATTTCATCAAGTATCAAGCCAAGTCACAAAGAGGACATCAGGCTGGATTCACTGCTGATCTGACCTGGCAGATGAATGCCTGTGTTACAAACCCACATCACATAAAGAAGCAGAAAAGAGGTAGGGAGCATTTGGAGAAAAACTGTCCCTTTCTAGAGCTTCTACTTTCTGGCATGTGCATTGTGTAACAAACCACTCTTCAGCAGAGACTTCCAGAGAACACTCAATGTCACACTTCAAAAATCTCCACTGTCATCAGCAAAGACCTTCCACTGACCTCCTCAGTTCACCCCAACAGACCTCAACAGGCTCCTGCCTAGAGAGATTTGCTCTCTGTCTTAGCTTATGCTTTCAGTTATCAAGAACTGCCAGCCTCAGACACATCCCTGCAGGTCTCAAATGGCTTTTTTCTGCAGGTCACAAGCCTGGTGGTCCCAGAGCACAGGCTGGGGTCACAGCTCTTCCATCAGATGTGTCTTGTGGATCTGGTGTCTCCAGGACAGCCAGACAGGTGAACATGGCCACTGGCTGACCCTGCTGTCACTAGATGCTAGCACACAGCTCAGCAGTTTTGATTTACAGGCAGGTTAAACACTGAAGACTGAACTCAAGAGAAATGGCAATTCCTCTGCTCTATGCTACCTTAACACACTCATGTATGGCCTTGCTCATCTGGGTTGCAGGTGCATCAGTCAAAGCTTTGTTTCATGCTACATTTGAAGAGCACTGAGGATTTACAGTTATCAAGTGACACAAATCAGTTGCCTTAGTCTGATGTACTTCTTTTAACCAGAGGTACACTTGTCTAACACAGAATCCCCAAATCCCAGCATTGTGAGGGCTGGAAGGTGCCTCTGGGGGTCACCTAGTCCAGCCCCCCTGCTCCAGCAGGGTCACCCACAGCAGCTTGCCCAGCATCACCTCCAGCTGCCTTGGCAATCTCTCCACACAAGGAGACTCCACAACCTCTCTGCAAAGCCTGGGCCAGGGCTCCAACACCCTCACACCAAACAAGCTTCTCCTCCTGCTCAGCTGGAACCTCCTGGCTTCCAGTTGGTGCTCACTGCCCCTTGGCCTGGCCCTGGGCACCACTGAGCAGAGTCTGGCCACAGCCTCTTGCCCCCAGCCTTCAGCTCTTGCTCAGCACTGAGCAGCTCCCCTGTGGGGCTGCTCTTCTCCAGGCTAAGCAGCCCCAGGGCTCTCAGCCTTTCCTCCTGCCACAGATGTTGCAGTGCCCTCAGCACCTTGGGAGCCTCTGCTGGACTCTCTCCAGTAGTTCCTTGTCTCTCTGGCCCTGGGGAGCCCAGAACTGGCCCCAGCACTCCAGCTGTGGCCTCACTAGGTAGTGCAGAACACAATTCAGCTTCATTTCCACCCAGCCACAGAAACACGTCACTGCATTCGCAAGCAGAGAAACTCTCCAGGCTCTCAGCCCCAGACTTCCAGGCTTGGACTTTGAAGTCTATTGCAAAAACCAACAGGACTGAGGACTCCTGTGCCAGCCACACACTGCCATCCCCATCTCCTCCAGCTGAGATCTGCCAGGCAATGGGGGACATTGTGAACCAAAGTGTAGTTTGTGTTTTTCTCCAAAGCAGGATTTACCAGTTCCCCCTGATAACCAGATGTGAACCCAAACCAATCCATCAGAAGAATATTCCTCTTTCCAATTTTAATTGGAAATGCAAGGAGCAACTCTGCTTTTGAGGGTGCTGAACAGAAACTCCCTAGTGCTGCCACTTCAGCTTTGGCAGGTTTTAAAACCTGTATTTCAGCAAAAGATCAAACCCATCAGCTCTGCAGGGACTCCAACATGGCTTGCAAACTCCCTGGCCAGGCTAACAATCCATTTACAAGGGAAACAACATTTCAGCCTTTGACTAGGAAGTGCTGACAGCTGCACAGTCATTTTCAGTGTTTATTAAAACTACTCTGGAGTGGTTTGTTCAATATTTATTGTTGCTTTATCTGCCCCCAGATCAGAACAGCCCATGCTTCGGTAACTGAATGAAAACCTCAGTTTATTTTCCCACTAGCTTTTCTGCTTCCAAAATTGCTGTTATTATGGAGCTGCTCAGTGACTCATGACAGACACACATACATCATCTTGCTACTTAAAACACACAAGCTGAGCTATTTCTCCTATTACTAGGGAGGGCAGAAAAGGAGTCTGGGAGATAACTGTCCCAAAACCACTCATGGAGCTGCTGCTGCCACCCGAATTTTGACAGGCTCTATCATTTCTGTCACCTCTATGTGAGCTGAGTGCTTACAAAGACACTGTTCCTGGAGAGAAAATACAGCAGAAAAGTCTGGGGGATTTGATTAAGAGAAGGTTTTCATTTGGCTTACCTTAAAATCATTAATATGCAAGAACTCATCAATGATAGATTTGCATTTTCTCTCTATTTCCTCTTCTGACAGCGAAGGCTTTTCTTGTGCTGGAGCAGGGGGAGCTTCTGGCTTCACTGGTGGAATAGGAGAGAAAAACCACTTTTGGAAAAGGAAAATCATCATTCTCAGAGACAATGTTCTGGAAAGCTAAGTCCCTGGAACAGGGAGTGTTCCTGTCCCACCCTCAGGCCTGAGTCACTTCTCTCGTGGCTACACTTCCCCTGTATGAACTCTCAGCTCCTCACCGCTGCAGTGACACAGGATGAACAGCTTCAAACCTCTCCACCAACATTAAATAATTAAACCTGGAGCTGTTACAGAGCACTGAACACTTAAAACATGCTGACTGCAGTAGGCAGCAACTCAAAGCAATCTCCTGACCTCACCTTCAAACCCTTGGTCCCCATGGAGACCTTTATCAAGTCCCAGAGCTTCGAGATGAGCACAGGCAATGTTGTGGCACTTGAGATGTGCTCCTCACTGTAGCAGTTTCTAGATGTTTCCCAGGGAGGGAGCAGAATATTCTGCTTATCACAGAGGTTCTGTCCACAGGGAACATTGCCCTAAGTGTCCTCAATACTTTCTCACTAACAAATCAGCTCAAGCTGCCAGGAGTGAGAAGCAGGAGCGAGAAGCAGGAGCTGCAGCACTGACGAGGTGACAACCCACCCCAGTAGGTGCCAACACCATGCTGCACCCAGAGCTGCTCAGGAGGGCTAGCTGAAGAGGTGCCATGCACAGTCTGTCCCAGACCCAAATGACTGCTCTGGCCCTGGGAAATCTTTGGGAAGGGTAGGTATGACTTCAGTGGGCACTGAAGAAGCACTTCTGCAGAACTGACACTTATTTTGGGGACTTTGAGCCCAGAAACCAGCAGCTACAGCGACAGGATCTGAGCAGGCAAGAGTGGACCTTGCTTTGCTGGTATCTGCAGCCTTTCAACCCTGATGAATCCTGAGGAGGAGCTGGTGAGAGGAGATGACACCAAGGCCTGCGTGAGTCTGTTGTGCTACAAGCCTCGGGGAGGCAGATCACAGCTACCAGAGGCTGACAGCACCTCACTGTGGGCCAAAGACTCACATCACTGCACAGAAACCTGTCACTTCTTCTGAGCCATTCTCCCCTGCTGCCTCTCCACACAACCACCAAGATTCCCTGAGCAGAGAAGAGCTGCTTACCAGATTCCTTGGCTTTGCTCCTCTCTGCCTCTGTGCTGTTCCTGTCCATCTCCATGCCGCCTGTTAACTGCTTCACTGTCTCCAGCATCTCCCTCCGCTGCTCCTCCTGTGCCTGGTTGTCCAGCAGCAGCTCCTTGCTGCTGCTGCCCCTCAGGAAGGTATTGGGACGGGAGAGGGAAGCTGGGAGAGCTTTGTCGTTCTTCTCTCTGCCCGTGCTCCCTCGACTGTGGAATGAAACCACACGTGTTTGGAGGTGGTGCTGCAGGGAACCCCTGGTGGCCATGCTGCTAAGGTCAGAGGAAATCCTGGGTGGCTTTAGACTAACTGCAGGAAAAACCCCATCCCCCAGACCCAGCAGGATTGCTGTCTTGACTTCTTTACAGTTGTAGCTACACAGAATCAGAACCAAAATGAACTCAGGGCTCAGAGATGCACAAACGTGAATAGCCACAGAGTGGATTTGGCTTCCTAGAGAACAAGAGGACAGCAATGGAGCTCTGGCAGCACCTGTTTTATATCTGGAAGGGTGCATTTTATAATGTGCAGGCTGGGAAATGGCATGAGCTGGGCATTTTTTTACCCATTTATTGAAAAACAGCTTCCCAACAGTGAAGGCTACCAGCAACAGGTGACAAGGATCTGTCCTAACTACTGCATTCAGGAGTAAGACAGGCAAAGTGATACCAAAATGGAGCAACTGTTCCAGGGTTTTAGGTGAAATAAGAGGGAAGGCATCAGAGGGACAAGCCCAAGAACACAGCCCAGCAGCTTGTGTGCACTGGAAGGAAGAACCAGTGACATCTGAAATGCACTGTGCATTTACAGCCCATGTCTAGAGTTAATAAATTATTGAGGCTTAATGCATGTTTCATGCTACAAGGTGGAGTGGCTGCAGCCCTGACGAAATCAGGGTGAGAGAGAGAGCACTGCACAGCCTTAGGGAGCCTGCATGATGCAGAGGCATGGGCTGGCTTGGTCAGTGTTGTAAGAGCTCTGCCAAATTCCTGCAAGGTCTCAGGCATGCTTTTCTGGGTAAGTGTTACCTACTGAGCTGGCTGGATCCACGACTGTGGAACCTAACCTTTAGTGCAACATTTCACCTCAAGAGTTCTCAACCTGTTACAAGCTCCTAGCAAATGCATCCTTAGCTCCAGGGGGAGAAGTGGAAACCGAACCACTCACTGGAACGGCTTGAAACATTCATACTGCCTCTCCTACAGCACTCTGAAAGGTGCTTTAAGTTAGCTCCAAGTACACAGGGAGGGGGAAAGACCAGGCCATTCCTGGAGACTCATTGAACTCCCTTCTGAAGTGCAGGAGAGCAGTGGAAGGGGGAGTGGTGGCTGGGCTGAGGCTTACCTAGTTAAGGCCCTGCGAGAGTCTAGCTCTGAGGATGCAGATGAGGCAGATACAGATGAGACTGGAGGCTGCAGTGCAGAAAATCTGTTCAAACTAGTGGCACTTGGTCGTAAGGAGTCTGGGAGGAGGTTATAAAGACAGCACAGAGAGGGACAACAAGGTCAGTAGCTGCTGGCACCTCAGCATCACAAATCATTTTAACAGCTGGTTTGGGAGTGATGGGGAGAGAACCAAGGGGCCAGGGCTGGTCCTGCCCCACTTGAACCTGCTTGCCAGGCAGTCATGCACAGACAGGAGCATTCCCACTCAAATCTGCTCTTGGCAAGGACACCTGGCAGCAAAGCAGAGGGTGAGGACCCGTCCTGACTTACCCATCTCGCTCGCCTTGGCTCCACCGCTGCTGCCCTTTCCCCAGCTGCCCAACTGGGCTTTAGGCACAAGCTGAATCTTCTCATCTATTGTGGGCTGTAAAACACACCAAGACACAGCACCATAAGGGCAAACTGTCCATCTTCATCATAAACCACAGAATCATTCAGGTTGGAAGAGACCTCTAAGGTCATCAAGTCCCATCATCAACCTACTGCCACCATGCCACTAAACTATGGCCCTAAGGAACCACATCTACATGGTTCTGAACCCCTCCAGGGATGGTGACTCCACCACTGCCCTGGGCAGCCTGGGCCAGTGCTTAAATGGGGTGTTTGGGGGCAACAATCCTTGTCTTCTGAATACCAAAGTGCACTTGAACACATGTTTGGAAGGCAGAGCCAGACAAAGTGTCTGTGTCTTCCCAAGTGTCAGTAAAACATGTTCACACTGACCAGGAGCTGCTTCTTACTGGGAACTCTGAAGCTCAGCAAGGAGAAAAGAGCAGAGTGTGTCAGTACTGAAAAGGTGTTTGGTTTCTCTGTGATGAGTGGAAGTGTTCTGCTGCCCTGCCCACTGCACCTACTAGCCATGGCTTTGGGAGGAATCCACATGGTAACAAACAGAATTCAGAGGGCAAAGAACAACAATAGGTTGCAGAACTTGGAGTGAAAAAGTAGTGTCTGACAAGAAGAGAACATTGATTGTACAATGCTCAGGAGGTGAATTTATTGACAAGGAGGCTGTGACCCCACAGATCCTTTTGTGTGGGCTCCTCCTTTGACAATGCAGCTGTCATGGAGCCAGCTCCATTTGTACTGTCTTTGTCCTCACCAGAGCAGAAGGGCTTTTCCCAGCTGAGCTGTAAGCCCAGACAAAAGCAGGCTGAGTCCCTCCTGCTAATTAAGCTTTGGAGTCTGTTCTGTGACTTGCACAAGGAACAACCTGAGCTTGAGCTGCAGAAGTGCTACAGCCTGTCCAGGTTCTGCTTTACAGCTCCCCCAGCATCCAGGCACTGAGAGTAAAACTCAGGGAGAGTGACATGAATGGGGACAAGGGAAGTCTAGGAATCACCCTGATTCATGTGACAGACTGAGTTCTTGGCAAGAAATCCCAAAGTGGTTCTGAAGATCATTAATAAAGGAGAAACCTCCAAGCTTGGCTAACCTGCTGCTTGAAACAAAGGTCCCAAAATCCCCCCTTTAGTGGTAAAGTAACAGGAAGAAGCTCCTCTGGAGGATGGGTGTGGAAGTTTATCACATACTGAGGGATGCAACTGCAGAAACACTGAAAAGCAGCCACAGCTCTTGTACTGCTTGACCCTTTCAAGCCTGGAGTGCTGCCATCTGTGATACATCAGACTGAACCTGGTATCCTCCTCCTACTGAGAAGCAGCATCAGAACAGGGCCTCAGGAACCTGAGGCAGCAAAGGGTTTCTACCCAGATAGGTGTCTGAGAACCCATCTGTGACAGCCACATGATGTGCTGCATCACCACCACCCATGATACCCCCACTCATGTCCTCTCTTCATCTGTTCATACAATGCAGGTTTTCCAACCAAGAGGACTTCTGGGTCACTAACAGGACACTAGGAACCAGAGCAAAAGCACATGCATGCTCCTTTCCCTCAGAACAAACAATACAGAAACATCCAGAAGACCCCAGAGTCTTCCTCTGTGCTTTATTTATGCACGGGGTTAACTCTGGGCATTCAAAACATCCTCAAACCCCAAGTTCTGACCTGTGAACACCACATCCACCTTTCCTAGCCAGACCACAAGGTAAGACCTTGGCATTTTCATCTTGTGCTGGCACCTACCTTGGTGATTTTAAGGAACTTGGTGGGGTCCAGCACTCTGCTGTTCTTTGCCCCCTGCACAGTGTTCCAACCACCTTCATCGACCCGCTGCACACCTGCCAGAGGACAAACACAGCCACCCTTAGCTCCTCCTCACTGCTCCAGCAGCACCCTGGGAGGATGCAGGCCACCACCTCCAGCTGCAGCAGGAGCAGGGGTAGGAATCAGCACAATCCTGTGCAGGAATCATCTATTTCAGAGTGTTTCTTCAGACTGAGATGACATAACTCCCTTGCCTGACTCTACTGTTGTAAAAGAGCCTTGACAGATGAGATGTTGCTGACTCAAGGGCTGCTTTTGGTTGTGATTCTTCCTGCCTCCATTTCCCAAGGTGTGTCCCTGCCCTCTGGACATGGCTGCCCAACACTGCATGCTCCATGCTCCCAGAAAGCACAGCCAAGGTGCCTTTGCTAACCCAAGCCAGGCCTGTGGCACAGATTCCAGCAGTGCTAGGCTAGTCCAGACACAGACCCACTCGGCCCCAAGGCCCTCACCTTCCCCTGGCATCACTTTGAGGGTAATTGAAACAGTCTCTCAAACATGTGCTTTCTTTGTGCCCTGTGTTCATGGCACTTTCATCTGACAATTCTTAGGATTAAAGAACCCCAAAGAGGATTTTCTCCTTGCCCTGCTCTGTCCCAGCCTTCATTTTCCCAGTCACTCCAAATCCATCTTCAGGTAGTGGCAGCCTCAAGGGCTGCTACCAAGCCAAGGCACTTTCTCATGGCAGGTTAATACCTCACAGCTTTAGCAGCTGAAGACAACATGGTTACTCTTGACATCAGAAGCCATGCTCTCCAAATTAGACTCAGCTGTATGGAGTGGATGGCAAATCTGTCTCCTGTGGAGTACCTTGTTAGAGCAGGTTTCTGACAGTCCACCATAAAACCAACCCTGGTTTCCATGGATGGGAAACTTTAGCACCATTGACCTGCCACTGTTTATTTTTGCTCAAAGGATCTGTCCCCCTGAGAAATCCAGAGAGCCAAGCCCTGGCAAGTCTGCTCCTTCTCCAGCCTCAGCCATACTCAGGCCTCAACTCTCTTTGCTCATTACCCTTTGGGAAAAAACCCAACAAACCAGATCGTTTTCTTTTATGTGGGATTCCCTTTACAGCCACTGGCTGTGAGAGGAGCAGCCAGCCTGGCTTTCACTTTACCTGGTCTCCTCTTCTCTTTGGTCATGAGTTGTTGGACCTTCCTCTGCTCTTCTTGCTCCTCAATCTTGGCTTCTTTATGGATCTGCTCGATGGTCTTGGGGCCCTGGTCTGCTCTCCGGGACACCCAGTTGCACTAGGAGAGAAGCAGAGGAGCTCAGGCATTTCCAGAGGAGCCCCAGAAATGGGGTGATTTTAAACACCACAAATGAGGCCTTATCCTCCAACCTCAATAATGTGTTAGAGGGGCTGCTCCCCAAGGGACCAGCCAAGATTTTGGGGTGCTGGGACACGTGGTGGGCACAGTTATCCCAGCACCACAGGTCAAAGCTCCAGATTCTGGTACAAGTTTTGGTGGAGAATGGAGGCAGCAGTGAAGAGCTGACTTCAGAGAGGCATGACCAAATCCAAGTCATTTTAAACCCCAGCATCCTGCACATTCCCAGCTTCCCAGTCCTTGGTTCCAAGGGAAGAGAAGGACTAGAGGGAGGCTGCTGTCACCCTCTGTCTGTTACTGACACCCTTCACTGGAGCCCTTCCTCCAAGTCTGAGGAAACAGCATGAAACCCTGAAAACAAAGCAGCAAGAAGTGACTGTTTCATCTGGAGACAGTGCTTTGTCACTCAGGGATTGTGATGGCTGAGACAGGAATCCTGCAGAGAGAGGTGGAGCTGTCTCTCTACAAAACATTGCCACTGCTTGATGTGTCTTTTCAACCATGGACTGCACAGATCCACCCATCCCCAGGATCATCAGGTTGCCTCTTGATCTTGCTACGATGTCCTTACAACTTCTGGGGTCATTATCTTTGCACACCCTGTAGTCAAAAGGGTGACTTCAGCCTCCACAAACCCCAAACCAGCTTCAAAACAGCTCTTGTGTAAGTAAAACCCACTCAGTCCAGTGCTGTCTGGTGGCTAAAGCCATGCTGCTATCAACACCTACAGGGGTGAAACTGGAGGTGCTGGGGAAGTCACATCTTCAGCTGCACAGTGCAGAGAAACCCTTCAGTGTATGAGACTCCAGCTTCAACTCCTTGCTTATGTTCAAAGCCTCACCACACCCAAACATTTAGGTCAGAAGAGACCTGTAAGATCACTGAGTCCAACACTTAACCAGCACTGCCAGGTCACCACTGAATCATGGCCCTCAGCACCACATCTCCAGGGCTTTGAAACCCCTCCAGGGATGGTGACTCCACCACTGCCCTGGGCAGCCTGGGCCAGGCCTTGACAACCCTTGTGGGGAAGAAATTCTTCCTAATATCCAACCTAAACTTGCCCTGGCACAACTTGAGGCTGTTTCCTCTTCTCCTATCACTTCTTACCAGCAAGAAGAGACCAACCCCCACCTGGCTCCAGCCTCCTCTCAGGGAGCTGCAGAGAGTGAGAAGGTCTCCCCTGAGCCTCCTCTTCTCCAGGCTAACCAAGCCCAGTTCCCTCAGCTGCTCCTCACAACACTTGTGCTCTAGACCCTTCCCCACCTTCCTTGCCCTGTTGTCTCCACAATATGGCCAGTAACCAACCAGCAGGTGCTTGGTTGTGCTAATGACACAGGCTAATACAGAACCACCTTTCAACAAGATCCATACTGCCATGAAAAGAGCCCTCAGAGTTTTCCCAGCCACACTAACCAGACCTCTCCCCTGTGGGCTATGTGTCTCAGAGCACTCCAGTCCCATCAGCAGCAGTTAGTGCTGGCAGGAAGCAGTTACAGCCAGAGTGCATGGAAAGAAGACAGCACAGAAGTGTGATGGCCACAGACAAGCTGTGGAGGAAAACCACCCAGAACCTCTCCTGTGAGAAGAGCTGAGGTGTGTCTGCTGCAGAGGGGCTGGACTAGGCCCTGGGAGCACCCACCTGAGGTTAAGCAGAGCCTTACCCAGGCAGTTTGCCTGTCTACCAACTGAGGCCTTCATGAAGACAAACTGAAGAGATTCCTTGTCTTTCCACAGCCAGGCTTTTGGGGGAAGGGATGCAGATCTCCACCCTAACACCCCAACTCTGCTGTGAACAGAGTCCATGCTGTGGGAGGACTCCTCCAGCCTGGACATGAAAGGGAACCTGCTCTTTTCTTTACCTGGGTCAGTACCTACCAGCCTTAGGTCTATCACATCCTGAAGCATGAATCGAATCCTTGAAGATGTTTTCCTCTCCTTCACAATCTTCTCCATCTGGTTGAAGTACTGGTCCATGCGAGGCTGCACGAGAGAAACATCATCACCACCAGCCTCCACCTGTCTGGGAAGAACATGAGGATCCTCCCTGGGCTGGGGGGGGCACTGGCTTCTGCATGACAGCACTTCTGTGCCAGAAATGCATCTGGGGTCCCAGAGCTGCTCTCTGGAGAAGTGACTGTTGGGTCTCGGATGCTGCCCTGGGCTGGGTTTGAGTCTGTGCAGTGCAGGATGTGCAGGGAATGAGGCACAAGTCTGTGGGCATCACCTCCTCTGTTCAGCACATGCTTCCCCTGCATTGTCAATCACTCAGATAACCTACACCTTCTGCCTGTCCACAATAAACTTGCCACCCATCACTAAAGAATGCCAATCAACGTGGTTTTTCCTGATCTACTGGCCAGCTGCCACCAAAAAGGGGAGTCCTGCTCTGCCTCTGTGCTCCTCCTTTTCCTATCAGCACTTGTGCTCACCTCAGCCTGAGAAAAACTGGCTCAGGAAACTAAAAGGAGCATAAAACTAACACTGCAGACACCATCTTGATGCTTTACCTCCCTGAACTGCCTCAGCCAGGGTCAGGCAAGAGAAGTGGAGGCAGAAACACTCCTTCTCTCAGCCAGAAGCTAACAGGCTTAGCTGCAGTACGAGATCCCACAAGCTCCTTTTCATCCAAAACATTGTGATGTGGTGGAATGAAAATCAGCCTGCACTAAAACATGAAATGGAATCAGGAGACAGGCCTCCATGATGTCTAAATTTGAGTCAGCAGGCTCCAAAAGTCCTTTTCCCTGAGATGGGAGCTCTGGCTGTTTGAAACAAAAGAGTTTCAGGGCAGTTTTATAACATGTTTCCCACTCCCTTCACTAAACATGAGCTAAAGCCTTAAACAAACAAGAAAAACCCTTTTAAAATGTGATTCTGGCCTTGCCTTGGAAAGTTTCAGCTCCAAGAGCAAATGTTTCCAAAGTTAGGTAGGAGAGGGAAAATATTGAAAATGGACTTTGTCCAGCAGCTTTAATGATAACTTTCACTAACACTTCAGCTTCAATAAAAATACATCATAAAATGCCCACCTCATTAAGAGGAAACAAAGAAAGGATTCTCATGCAATCTCCATAGGAGTAACAAATGCCAAGGACAGGTCATGGGGCCTGGGCTCATCCTGCTGCCTGCACACTCCGTGCTACAGGGTGCCACAGCTCGAGCTCACAGAACTGGCCAGTGCACCAAAACATTGGCTTTTATGGTGCTTCCAAGCTTGCAAAGCTCAAAACAGCATCCAGGGCTCATCCAAAGCATGACCTCACAGCTACTGCTTACAAGTCAGAGCCTGTTGTCTTCCCAAAACATGGGGAGAAATTCATTCCCTGCTTCTGTCCCTCTCAGAGCTGCAGCAATAACAAAGCCACTGCTGTGTTCAGAGAGCAGGGTGCTGAGCCTGGGGGATCAGTGGTCAGCTAGGCTGGTTTGGTCAATGCTGCACAAACCAGCTGGGGAAGCTGTTTCCCCACAGGGATCAGGATTGATCCCCATGATCCCTGCAATCCAGGGAACTCCCTTCCCTAGGCAGCTGAAAACAATTAGCTGAGTTTGTTTCCAGAGCTGAGTCTGACTGATTTCTGGCAGGGCCCTTGAATGCTTTTCCATCCCAAGCCTGGTCTTTGGGAAGAAGCAACAGATCTGTCTGTGCCAAGGGAAGCTCATGGAGTGGGTCTAGCTCTGTCCTACACACACAGGGGTTGGAGAAGCAGGAGGAGGATGCTGGAGCACTGCAGTTGCACAACACCTACTTCATCCCAGCATAGCTGGAGAGGATGAGGACACAAGTTAAACGGATCTGAGGTTCAGGTGGGGGTTAGGGCAGTTAATGAGGGGTTCAGAGATTTAACCTGAACAGCACATCCAGTGTAGGGCTTGTACCTTCAAGAAACAACTCTGAATGTTAATGGTTTGGAAATGGCAAGATCATAGGCACATTCTGCTTGGCAAAAGTAAAGATGGATCATTTCTAGACTGGAGGAGATATCTGGAAACAACTAACAGCTGGAGACCACTGCTGGAAATGATCCAGACTCTGTGAGAAAGGGGCAGACAGGAGGAAGCAAGGCCAGGCCGTGATGGAACATCCAGAGCAGAGTGGATGATTTCCTCATGCTGTACAGAAACTGCTGAAGGAAAAGATGAACCCTCAGCTACAACCACTCCACCCCTGCCCTGGAAGCCTCATCTCTCACGCCGGGTTCCGCTCTACCTTTGCCTTCTCAAAGTCCAGGTCCTTGCCAATGGTGGTGAGCAGGCGGCAAAGGCACTCGAGGGACTCCTCATCGTGGTTCTTCAGCAGCTTGACCACACAGTCGTGCATGATGGCCTCTGTCAGCATCTTCAGCTTGAAGAGCTCGCCGATGAACTTGATATTGCCGATGGATCTCCGCCGGGCCTTGTCCTTGGCCTCCTCCAGCTCGTCGTGGAGCCGCGTCTTCTCCTCTGGCTGCAGAACAGAACAACAGCTCCCAATAAACATGTTCACAGAGCAAGGAACTCTTCCAAAGATCCAGCTGGATGTTTAGAGTTGCTGTTGTCCCTGTTTACTCTTTTTCTCCTACAACCCAAAAGAGGCTGGGATAAACCTGCTAGTAACGGCAAACAGTTTTTATTATCCCCGGCCACAGTGATGGAACGAAACTCTCAGCTCCTGAATTTCCCCCAGCCCCACTGCCATCTTCAAAAGAGGGTCAAATTCAGGGAATTTATGGGGAGAAAAACACCACTTACAGTGGTAGCAGCTTCAAGCTCTTTCTGCTTCTTCTCAAAGACGTCATCGTCAGCCTTGTCCTTTTCAAACTCCTTCTGGCAGCGATTTAACAGCAGCTTGCGGAAATTCACTGTGCTCCCAGGCTTGTCTGCCATGGGCACCTTCAGCTGGGGGAGAAGGAAGAAAACCATCAGCAGACATATGGCTAACCCCCCCAAGAGGAGCCAGGCTTCTACAACATCCATTATATTTTGCTATGCACTTCAGCTTCAGCACCAGGAGTCTGCAAGGTGACGACAGTCAAGCATCAGGTCAGAATCTCCAGCAGAGTTTTACATTCCATGTGTAAAGTCAGATCCAAACTTGGCTGACACCCTCTGTGCCCACAGACAGGTTACATTTCCACTCAAGAAGCCTCAAAACTGCTTAAACCCACCCTTGTTAGATGCTGAAGGCTCTGGAGCCACGCTCCTTCAGGGGATAGGGGTGAGGAGGAGGTTATTTTGTCCCAGATTCACAATCTGAGAGAGAACTGGAACTTCCCAAGATCAAGGGACTCGTGGTGTCAGGAGACCAGGCAGAGCCAAGTGTCCTTAGCTCCCCACTCCCAATTGAAGCCTTCTGCCTGCAGCACAGCCAAGGTGTGCAGAAGAAATCCATCAGGGATTGGTTTTGTTCATCCAGACACTAAGAGTCTCCTCTGCTCTTGCCAAACAGCACGTGAGGACGACGTGCAGGGCAGTCAGCCCTGCAGAGGAACTCCCCACCTGCCTTCCATGGCTCTTACCGTCACAAGACACCTGCACATGTTGGCATAGGCCACTGAGAAGCTTGGCTCATCAATAGCCTTCTCAAAAACCAGGTCAATGACTCCTTTCAGCCTCTCTTCTGTATCTACTGTCAGGTCTGTCACTTGCTTCATGAGCTGGTTGAACATCTGGGGGGTCAGCTTGTTCAAGATGCTTCGTACCTTGCGGAACAGCTCCTAAAGGACAGGAAAACTCTGTTGAAACCCAAATCCCACCCAAGGTGGCTTTCAGGAATGAGCTAGGATTATCTGAAAAGGTGAATGGAGAAGATCATAGGATGACAGAAGAGTTGGAGTGGGAAGGGACCTTTCAGGGTTATCTAGTCCAACCCCCCTGCAGTCCAACTAGATTAGATTTCTCAGAGACCCAGACAACCTGACCTGGGATGGTTCTAGGTATGGGACATCTCCCACCTGTCTGGGCAACCTGGGACAGGCTCTCACCACCCTCAGTGTAAACAAATGTCTTCCTTAGATCTAGTCTAAATCTCCTCTTCCAGTTCCAAACCATCAGCCCTTGCCCTGTCCCAACAGCTCCTGCTAAAATGTTTGTCCCCAACTTTCTGACAGGCTCTGTAAGCACTCAAAGGCTGCAGTAAGCTCTCCCTGGAGCCTTCTCTTCTCCAGCCTCAACAACCCCAACTGTTTCAGCCTGTCCTCACAGTAGAGAGGTTCCAGCCCTCAGATCATTTCTGGACCTACTCCACCAGGTCCGTGTCTCTCCTGCGCTGTGGACACCAGAGCTGGCCCCAGCACTGCAGCTGAGGTCTCCCCAGAGCGGAGCACAGGAGCACACAATCCCCTCCCTTGACCTGCTGCTGGCCACACAGATGGTCCAAGATGTCCTACAGGAACTTCTAGGAAGCTGAGTTCACATGGACACACATTTGTTCACAGTCCAGCTCAGTCTTAACTCAGCTACCAAAGACCAAGGCTGTAGGGCAGGGCTTTTGGAAACACCCAAGTGCTTTCTTCAAGCACGAGAGAGGCACAAAGCTCTTGCTGAAATATTCTCCTTGATATCAATGTAGCTATGAGATATAACTTATCAGAGACTGGCCACCTTGTCCCTCAGCTAGAGATGATCAACTTACCCTGTATTTACTTTAAGGGACTATTTCCCCCTCCACCCCATCCAGAATGATAATTAAGTCAACACCACTGCCCTTAGCCCTGAGAACAGAATTCCAGTGTCCTCCAAGACCATCCCAACATGTTTTACACATCACAAGTTTGACCACCAGGCAAACATCTATGCCCAGTGGCCAGTGTGGCTACCAACAGAGGAGAAGAAGGGGAGAAAGACACAAGGCAAAGGTTCAGGGCCAGCAGTGAGGGGAAAGGAGGAGATTGACAGAGGAACCACAGTCATGCTGAGGTTCAGGGCAGAAACGTAGTCTAAAAGGGGATGAAAAGCAAGTTGTGTGCTGGAAGTTTGAGGTTGTTTGCTTTAGGATGGAGACAGAAATCTTTGAGTAAAATAGCAGCAGAAAAACAATCCTGGGAGAGAGGTAGTAGGTTGTCTGGTGTTCTCTGTTTAGACTCCCTCAAGACACAGGATTGCCATTGAAACTGCAGGTCAAGAATAAACACCCCAAGAGAAATCCATCGAGGCTGGGGAGTGCTGGGACTCAGTCTGGAATTCACTGCCCTTTTTTCCTGCCCTGTGCAACTGCAAAGGCAAATTACCAAGCTCCCCCTGCTCCAGCCTGCTCTGCTCTCACCTGGGTTTTGACGTTCTCTGGGTCCTCCGTTTGGTTTTCCCTCTTCAGGCTTGGCTTCCAGGCATTCTCTGCCTTCTTCAGGTGGACATCCTCCTTCACACACACAGTGATGATCTTCCTGGGCTCTCTCCTCTGGCCTGGCTGAGATCTCCTCGGTCCAACATTCAACAACTAGGACAAAAACATCCCTTGTTATATCCCCTTTTCAACCCGCAGCTCGGTAAGACACTCCGGGGCGCAGCGCCAACACCGCTGACGGCAACAGCAACAACCAGCAACTCCTCCAAGGGCTGTGAGGGCTCCTCAGACCCTACACACCCCTTTGGGGTGGTCAGAAGGAACACAAAGACACCCAACACCTTTCTCTCAGGCAGATCTCCTGAAGCAGCTACGGGATGAGCACCGCCTACAGGCAGTGGTGATGCTCCAGATGCTGCTCAAGTGCTGCAGAACTGAACCTGACTGACCAGAACCACCTCCTGAAAGCCAGAAACTGCACAACTGAGACATCCCAGCAAAGGCCTGTTCATGGATTAAGGAAATCCTTGCAGGTCTATTCCAAACATGCCATTCTAAGCACTCAGATAATGCTAAATTAGCAGCTCTGCCAAAAATGTTAAGTTTTTCTGGAGAAACTCTCTTGCTTTAAGCAGAGCCATTTTGAGACAGGGCTGATACAAAAAATGGAGCTTCAGTGCAGCTGCTGCACTGTAGAGCTCTGGATCCTAACAGATGTGGGTCAGGCTCTCTGTAGTTTCACAGAAGAAAGGGAAGCATGGTCCTTTGTTTGAAACAGCATCAAGCACCTCTCTGCAATCCTGTATCACGTGATGTTCTCCTGGTCAAATCAGGTATGAACACTGCCCAAACTGGGGAGGGCACCAGACACCTCCAAACTCCCTCTTGATCACCTGGGAGCTTCTGATTAAGGACTAAAAGTATCAGATGCTGTCAGGAGGTTATTCCTCCCCTCTGCTCCTTCATATTTCTGAACTCATTTATTAGAAATGTCCAACCTCAATGTAACAATTAGTGCAACAACAAAACTCCATTATCCAACCCTGTTACTTTCCACAGCAGTAATTAATCTCTTCAGTGGGCAGCAGGCAACCTCTAGATGAAAGATGGGCCACTTAAAACATTTCTTTGTTCAGCAAAGGGATTCGATGAGCAGCAGAGAGGCAAAACCATCTCAGTTATTCAAACAGTCACTGCACACAGCAGGGAAGTGCTCTTAGCTGGTGGCTCTTATGTCATGTATCAGCCCCAAATCTGGTTTTGCACTATTAAAACCCCAAATCCCTCCTTAAAGGCAGGAGATTGTATCTGGGGTTTGAACCACTTGGCTTTGACGATGGGAACGTGCGACGCCGATGAAAGCAAGCGGAGATGGCACCGCGCTGCTGGAACTCACCCACCCCTGGGCTTCCCTCTGGGCTAACAGCAGCACAGGGAGATGCTGTCAGAAGACAACACCTCGTGCCATGAGGTGCCTCACAGAAGAGGACTACGTGGTGCAGCGTGTCAGTCAGCTGCCACCACCTCCCAGGGCCTGGTTCAGGTCCTGCTGGCACGCGCAGAGACAGCGCTCAGGTCAGGTCTGGCTTGGGGCCCCAGCCCCAGGCTGTGACACAACCACACGAGTCCATCACTGCCCAGGCATCCACAGTGCAACAGGGCAGCAAGAAGGGGAAGTCTTCATGATGCTTTTGTGTGTGAGACACCTTCCTAAAGCAGCTGTCAACCCCTCCCTTGACTCCTCTCTGCTCTCACCCAGAGCCCTCCACTGACCCCAGGATGACACAGCAAAGTCTGCTTCAGAGCCCTGCCTTGAGACATCCACCTTGGCTTTTATGCAATTCCACACAGTTTTGCTGCCCAGGTTCTAACCATGCTGGAAATGCCTGGCCAGGGCAAGAAGAAACTTCCCTCCAGCTGAAAAACCAGACACTGATGCAACAGAAAACCAACTGCTTCCAGCCACGTGCACTAGACCTCCTCACACACCTCCTCGCCCACGGAGAGCTCAGCAAGCAGAGAGGAACTGGCAGCATGCCCTGAAAATCAAAATGTTTGAGCTCATTTCATAAATCACAGAATCATTCAGGATGGAAAAGACCTCAAAGATCATCAAGTCCAACCATCAACACAAGACCCCCATGCCACTAAACCATGTCACCCAGTGCCACATCTACACATTTTTTGTACCCCTGCAGGGATGGTGACTCCCCCACTGCCCTGGGCAGCCTGGGCCAACGGCTAACAACTCTTTCTGGGAAGAAGTAGTTCCTCATGTCCAACCTAAACCTCCCCTAGTGCAACTTGTCCTCTCAGCTGTTCCTTGGGAGAAGAGACCAACCCCTACCTGGCTCCAATCTCCTTTCAGGGAGTTGCAGAGAGCCAGAAGGTCTCCCCTGAGCCTCCTCTTCTCCAGGCTAAGCAAGCCCAGCTCCCTCAGCTGCTCCTCACAAGGCTTATGCCAGGAACAGGGCAAAGCCTATGAGATGTAACCTGCAGCCACCCATCTCTCTTCTGAAGGACATTCCAACCATGGCCAGGCTGTCAGGCGTGAGGACAGAGCCGCAGACACGGTGCCTCCTCGGGGACGGGTCCACACAAAGCCAAAGCACTGACTTCTAGAGCAAACCTCAAAGAAACAGTCAGCCTGAAGGAGGTGACTATTTTCCTGGCAAAACTGATGGATGCCAGGAGCACTTGAACATCTCCTGACTATCAGTGTGCTACCAGTCACAGCCTCCTCTAACCTGGCTGCCTTTGGCCCTGAAGTACAGTGATAGGACTGAGGCTTGGGTCAAGCTACTTGAGCTGCTTTCCACAGCAGTGAACAAAAGCCTCCTTGAACATGCAAGAAGATAATACTTGGATCAAGCTCTTAACAGAAAAAACTGAGGTTTTTTGGTGCCAAATTTAGAAAGTGACAAGTTAAAGAGGTGCTTGAGCTCATGCCCAACCTCCTCCTTGTAACCCAGAGCAAGGACATCAGAATGGTTCTGTAGCACCTGCTGTCACGGTGCTCCAGCTTGCACCCAAACAACATTTTCCACCAGAGGCATTGAGAAGTGCTTCCCAGATGTTACCACATCAATCTGAGCTGGCTGCCATGTGGTGAAGAGAGGAAAAGGAAAGCAGAAGGAAAGAGGGACAAGCCTCCTGCAGAGGAGCCCAAAACTCACAGCAACCCAGCAAGAGCTGGTGCTCACCCTCGTGGTCTGCTTCTGCTCCCAGGACACAAGTCAAGATGCCCAAGAAATCAAAGAACTGCTTCTCCCTCTGTGAGAGGCTCCACAGGCAGAAGGTGAAATTGAGGTCAGATGCTAGAAGAGACTTTGGCTTCCAAGGAAGCTCAAGAATGGAGGTGACTCGAGTTTCCATCACCTCTCAGGAAGGACCTCGGTGCGCAGGGACGTGCCAGTCCTCTCCAACTGCTCCACTCCTATTCCTCCACGTTTGCATCCCACTGCCCACTGCCCTCACCCAACTTCTGGCCTACATCACAAAGCACTTCCTGGCTGTACTCAGTCCCTGCGTGGTTAACACCTCCTGGGTCGTTAGTTCTAAAGCCAGTCTCACGCAGCAGGTTTAGGCAAAGGGAAGGAAGGAAAGGACAGAAGCCAAGGAAGCAAACCAAAGGGGTTCTCAGCGTGCCGAAAGCTCGTTAGCGCTGAGGCGCTGGGCGCCGTTCCGAGGGCGAGGCAGAGGGGCAGATGGTTCATGGGCATGGCCTGTGCAGGGGTGGGATGGCCGAGCGGACAGCGAGCGCGCACGCAGACCTTTGCCATGCTTTCCCAGAAGGTAAACCCCTGGCTTGGCCGAGGGCTGAAGAACCTCTCCTCCTGGAACCGCCAAGGTCAGGGGGCAGCAGGACTTCCTCTACACAGCATCCCCCTTCCACCCCTCCTCCAGGCCAAAACAAAAACCGGCAAAGAAAAGGCTCTGCTCTGTCGAGGCGCAAATGTAAGATGTATGTTATGTGCTGGATGCTCCAAATGAAAGGGGTAAGCAGGACTTACCTTTTCTCCCCCTTTCCACAGGTCTGCAAAGTGCAGACCCCTCGCGGATCCCGCTCAGGCCAACGTCCCAGCATGCCCTCAGCTGGTGCTGTCCCACCCACCACTGAAGACTGCCTAGAGGGGTACAATGCAAGTCTTGTTTTGCTTTTTTTTTTTAAGTATGGTTTTTACTTTTATTTTTTATTTTTTATTTTTTCATTCAATGCTGTTGCACCTTTTTGTAAAGTGTCCTGCCATGGATCTTTATCAACAGCCAGCCTGAGGGGGGGGAAAGGCGACTCTACAAAAAGGTGCAAAGACTCGGGGAGGAGAGGGAGGGATTTGGCTTACCCCTATCGGGAGGTTCCTCAATGGTGGGTGAGGCGAGACCAAGAGAGGGCATGCTGGGGAACCGCACCGAGCCAGGGAGGGCAATCCAGGGTTGCTCTGCACTTTGCAGGCCTGCAGAGAGAGAAAGAGCGACAGGGACGTTACCCGGATGCCAAGAGGCTTGGGACATTCAGCGCACGGAGGAGAGCAGGAGCCAGAGGACAACCTGCAAGTCGATGTGGACCTCAAACAGTGTGGAGGTTTTCACGAGCAGGAGGTGCTCCAAGAGAAAGCATGGCACTGAAGCTACTCTGAGACATGGACATGGACTCTAGAACCAAGGCACTGGCCACGACAGCGCTCTCTAACCAGAAATATTCCATCAACTCAATGCTGCTGGGGTCGATGCTGAGCCTCCAGGAAACCTGAAACGCGTGGAAGTCAAGGTTGTTCTGTCTGGAACCAGCAGTTTGGAAAGAGAAATGATGGTGATGTCATTAGATGTATCTAGATGGATACATTGGATGCGTCTTGAGAGACAGATGGAAAATCCATGGTTGCACCTACTGAAGGCAGGCTCCACGTTCCTGCTGCAGCTGCCTGGGCAGCACCATGCTGGGAGCACCCGCGCCCCAAGAACGAGGGACGGCGAAGGCAAGAAGGAATAATTCAGAGAGGGGTTTCAGAGTTTGGGCAAAGCCAGACACAGGGAGAAGAAGAGAATGTGAAAGAAAAGCAGAGGAAAATGCAGGCAAACAAGGAATGAAGTGAGTGAAGCAACACGTGGAAGCACAGAGAAAGGCAGAACACTGCAGGTGCTGTGCCTGTACTCCTCTGGTTAGCAAAATCTCTGCTCCACCGCACGCCCCAGGAAGCTCCTCTGACCAGACACCCCCACGCCGGGTCCTTGGACGAGGAATGTGCCACCGCCGCCTCCTCAGCATGGAAACACCTTCCCACACCTCTCATGCAGGGAAAAGGGGAAGGAGACCAAACCCATTCCAGACCAGTACGTACCAGTTCAAAACATCTGCAACCTTCTCCTAACTTGCCTAGGTTCTGCCATCCAAGCAAACCTCTCCCTTGCACCGGTCCTGCCAAACCCACAACGGCCGGAGCAGAGGCCCAAAAGCATGAGGAAGGACTCAAGGGTGCCCAGGCCAGGTTTGGAATTAGCAAGCTGGGGTAAACTCACACTTCCAGGTACGTTTCTTCCACCGGAGGTTTGCCTCCCAAAATCGGCAAAGGCTGGAGTGAAGTCTGGTCCTCGAGGCAGTATCCGAGGGTCCAGAGTTCTCAGGGGCAGTTTGGGCTGATTGACCTGCAGCATGGAGCAGAAGACACAAACAGGGGCTGCTCAGGGGCTGCTGCAGCTCCCAACGTTCATGCAGCTCTACAGACAATCCGTAACGTTCCTATTTAATAGCCAAAGGCTTTCCACCAACTGGGCAGGTTGTGTGCAGCCACCTTTAGGCTCAACATAGACACTGAGCTTGAAATGCAGGTGGCTACTGAGGAAACAGGTGGAGTTCAGAAACATTTCAAGGCTGAGCGTGGCTTAGGGAGGATAAAATGATGGTGACATGAGGCCATCTTCTGCAAAACGAAGGTGGCAGTCCTGGTTCAGGATCACAAAGTGCCACCTTCCCTCAGACAAATGCCTTTGGTGGTAAGGAGGCAGATGGCTGACTGAGCACAAGGAGCTCCACAGCAGACAGAGCAGTGAGAAGCAATCAGAGAACTAGTAGGTGGATGAAATCATTTTGGGAACAAAGCTGTGTCTTCCAATTTGTCTGGGTATGAAATGTTTCTGCACATGAGGGCCACCAGTGTCCTGAGCTCTGCTGCAATCTTCAGAGCCAGTCTGCAGTGGTTACAGCAAGATCAATGAACTGCACAGTTCTAACTGAGAGGAGAGCAAGGGCTTGGTGTCAGCACTGCTGAAATAACAAGGATTTCAATAAGTGCAGACACAGAGCAGAGAAAATCACATCCGTAATGAGCCTGGACAGAAATCATCAGACTTCTTGAGAGGCCAGATGTTAAAGATCTTTTATTAGATCAGCTCATAAATAGTCACCAATCACTTCAGACCAAAAAAGAAGAGCTTGCCCAAACGTTTGCCTATGCTTCCTAACCATAGTAGCTCTGGGGAGAAGGAGCTGGGACTGCTGGTGGACATGTTGTCCATGAGCCAGCAATGTCCCCTTGAGGCCACGGAGGCCAATGGTCTCCTGGGGTGCATGAGGAAGAGTGTGAGCAGCAGGTTGAGGAAGGTTCTGCTCCCCCTGTCCTCTGCCCTAGTCAGGCCACAGCTGCAGTCCTGGCTCCACTTCTGAGCTCCCCAGTTCCAGAGAGACAAGGAACTACTGGAGAGAGTCCAGCAGAGGCTCCCAAGGTGCTGGGGGCACTGCAGCATCTGTGGCAGAAGGAAAGGCTGAGAGCCCTGGGGCTGCTTAGCCTGGAGAAGAGCAGCCCCAGAGGAGAGCTGCTCAATGCTGAGCAAGAGCTGAAGGCTGGGGGCAAGAGGCTGAGGCCAGACTCTGCTCAGTGGTGGCCAGGGCCAGGCCAAGGGGCACTGGGCACAAACTGGAAGCCAGGAGGTTGCAGCTGAGCAGGAGGAGAAGCTTGTTTGGTGTGAGGGTGTTGGAGCCCTGGTCCAGGCTTTGCAGAGAGGCTGTGGAGTCTCCTTGTGTGGAGAGATTGCCAAGGCAGCTAGGGTGATGCTGGGCAAGCTGCTGTGGGTTAGGCTAGATGATCTCCAGAGGTCCCTTCTCCCACCCACCAGTCTGGGTTTGTTGAGTCTGTGTGACTCAGCAGAGCTGATCTAATAAAAGACAAAGTCTCTCCATTCAGTCTTGCTTTGCTTATATCCTCAGTCTTCCTGGCTACATCCTTTTAACTGTTACCAACAACCTGCTATAACTTTATCCAGATGGAGGCCACTGAAAATGCTCCAGTTTTCAGCTCAGCTGTGCAGATTCATTAGGCACCAATGCCTCTGTCTGAAGAACTTTGTGATGTGACATCAGCCAAATATTTCCCCTTCCTGCCCAAAGTCTGCATCCCAGTGCTCCAGGATCAAAGCATGCCTTAGGGATCCTTATTCTGTTAACCCCCTGCACTCACCTGTTTGATTGGCTCTCCTCTCACCTTGTCCAGAACCACATCACTTATGGGAGGCAGTCCCTCTGGCTTCTGGATACAGGCAGGCATGAACTGGAAATCCAGCAAGAATTCCCTGTCATACTGCTTCTTCCCCTCTGGGTCCAGGGGCTTCCACTGCTCTATAAGGAGAGAAGGTGCCTGAGATTCATTGGTGATAAACCCTCTGTTCTCTGAGATGTGTTCCTGCCACAGCCAAAAGGAAGAGATCCTAAGGCTGCCTGGGAAATAACTGAGCTTTATTTTCCTCTTGAAGGCTGTGAGTAGAGAGATCCACATGGCATGGAAGGAACACCAGCAATGGGGAGTGTTCAGGCAGCTCCAGCAGCAAGCACCCAGAGAGGAACTCCTCTCTGATTCCACTCCTAACCTGCCTCACCCACTCCTGCTCTGACTGTCACCCTCTGTGTGATCCCAGTTTTGGGGTGAAAATGCAACAGTTACAGCAGCTGCTGTTTGGGGTAAGAGGGAGTGAGGAGAGGAGAGCACTGCACAGGTCAGGAAGATCCTTGGGAGACAGGAAAACACTGTGCCTCCACCAGCCCCTGCTGGAGGCAATGGTGGGAGCCAAAAGCCAACCCTCAACCACAGGCCATGCTCCAACAGTGACAGCTTGTCACCCATGGTTCTGGAGGGCTTTGTGGCCCCTGTGGGGGACAGGACCTTGCCTGATGCAAAGCAAAGTGCAAACCTACAGCCAGTTCAGCAGAGAGCAAAGCAGCATCTGGGAACCTAGGGACAGGATTTTCTTTGCCAGTCACACAGCCTGGAGTTAGGAAACACGGACTTGCCCCTGAGCAGGCAGCCCAGATTTATCTGAAGGTAAATGTCTATCTGAGATGTGTTTGTGTTTCACTGATCCCAAACAGCACTGGCACTGCTCTGCACTTCTCCAGCCACTCAGGGTGGCTGTGAAGGTTTCCTGTGATCACTGGCTTTCACTCTCTGGGTTCCCTCCCTCCTCCTCCCTGCTGAGGCCATGAACAAGAATTCATTTCCACAATGGGCTTTAATAACTGAGAAATAAAATACACAAAAGCATTGACAATTTTTAGCTCTTTCTGCAGTTTTCTTTCTATAGAGCTTTGGGACAAAGAGGTGCAAAAAGTGCCTTGGCTGGCTAGGAGCATCCCAGCCAGAGCTCCTGGCCACCTGCCTGTCCACAGTGCTACACCTCCCCCCACTTATCATGGAAAAGCACCACCAGCAGCAAGACACAGTTTATATCCAGTTTCCTTCTCTTGGAAAGATCCTCTTGCTCCAGAGGAGGCCACAAAGATGATCAGAGGACTAGAGCTCCTCCCCTAGGAGGACAGGCTGCAGGAGTTGGGGTTGTTCAGCCTGGAGAAGAGAAGGCTTTGAGGGGACCTCAAAGCAGCCTTCAGTACCTAAAGGGGGGTTACAAGCTGGAGGGGGAGAGACTTTTCAGCTGCTCAGACTGCAGCAGGACAAGGGGGAATGGATCCAAGCTGACAGAGCTTTAGACTGGATTTAGACTGGAGATTAGAAGGAGGTTGTGTACCCAGAGGGTGCTGAGGCACTGGAACAGGTTGTTCAGAAAGGCTGTGGCTGCCCCATCCCTGGCTGAGTTCAAGGCCAGGCTGGATGTGGCCCTGGGCAACCTGGTTTGGTGTGTGGCATCCCTGCCCATGGCAGGGGGTGGGAGCTAGATGATCTTTAAGGCCCCTTCCAACCTGGGCCAGTCTATGCATCCTCAGTGAGAGGAGAGACCAGGATCAAACACAGCTCCTCCTCTGCTTCACCAAAAGGCAAAAATCCCTGACTTAGGACAAAGCAGAGCTGCACTGGAGGATCAGTGCACCAAGCAGCCAGGTCAGCTTCACAGCTGACAAGCTCAATGTGTGTTGCTTTCCAAGGGCTGGATCCAGCAGAGCAAGGACACCCAGAGCCAGCTGGGATGGCTCTGACTGCAGTGAGTGTTCAGACAGACTGCTGATCAATTATGGACTAACCTCCAGATCTGCTTAACCAATAAACTGGGAAAGCTACCCTAAGGGGGGGGGGGGAAACTATCAAGAGGCTTCTGGGTGTTCTCCTAACGACAGGACAGCACCACACTAACACACACAAAGCAACCTGGGCCACTGTCAGACCAAGCTGCACTGAAATAACCACTGCAGTGTCAGCACTGAACATGGTGCTGCTGGCCCAGGCTCTCCTGCTCCTTCCTTGTCTTCTGTTATACTCTTCCATTTCTGAGCTCTTAAGAAATGACTGATTTATTTGGAGGGAGCTTCACCTGAATAAGAAATGGTTTAAAAATTGGTAGCAACTGAGAAGTTGGTCTCAAGGTCTCTCTTCATGAGGTGAATTAAGAGAGGTTGAGCTCTACCAATTAAATACCTTAATAAATACCAACCCCATGGCCTTAGGGAGACTATCACCAGTGCAAACCAACAGTGGAAGGATGGCATCCTGTGAGTCCACACTTGAATTGTCTTTATCAAAATCTTTACCAGCAGAACCTTCACCAGCAGCAGCAGCTCCTCACAGGTCAACAGCAGTGTGGATTACAACTCACAAACTGCTTGCTTCCTTTTCCTTGCACTTCTACAAATCTGAAGATCCATGTAACTGTTTAACCAGGCAACTAACTCTAGACAGACTACAGAACCTATACAGACAGAGTCACATCTAGGACCCAAGCAGAACTTTCCAGTCTCCTCTTCAAGAAGGATGTCTGCTCATATGGAGTTTCTTGGATCACTCCCCACAGCTGCTCACAGGAGAACCAAGCCCCCACTGTGCTGTAGCCAACACCCACATGTGCAATAAATCCCAGGAACCAGGGACTTTCTCTTCTCTGTTACCATCAGCAAGAGCAAAACAACTTCCCCCTCCTGCCCCACTAGCAGGTCTCTGAGCCTGTGGAGCCCAGCGGAGCCACGTATGGAGACGTGTCACTGGGAACACCCTTCCCTCTGTGAGGAGGACACAGAGGGTGTCAGCAGCCCTCAAGGGAGAGAGACAGGAACCCAAGTGAGCATTCAGGAGTCTGGAACAGGCTTTACCTGGTTTATACTGGTAGACAGGCCCTTCACTGGAGCTCTCCGTGAAGCCGGAGCTGGCGTCGGTCCCTTCTCCCTCGGACACGCTCTCAGCACCATTCCTCACAGGCTCTGCCTCCTGCTCTCCATTCTCCTCCACAGGTTTTGTCTTCTGAAGCTCAGCAGGGTCTCTCTCCACTGGAAACCCATGGCTCATTTTCTCCTGCTCAGATTCAAGTACTTTGTCACCTGAAAGTTCCTCTTCTACTTTAGGCTGAAGCACAGATGGAAACACAGAGGTTACGTTAAAAACACTGCCAGGAGCTGAAGCATGTGAGTGGCTCTTCATTTATTAGAGATAGACATATACACATATATACACATATACACACACATATATACACATATGGGGCACTTTTACACAGAGCAGGAGTAGAGAGGCAGGGCCACAGAAATGATCTGAGGGCTGGAACCTCTCTGCTGTGAGGCCAGGCTGAGAGAGTTGGGGTTGTTGAGGCTGGAGAAGAGAAGGCTCCAGGGAGACCTCACTGCAGCCTGCCAGTACTTACAGAGCCTGTCAGAAAGCTGGGAACAAATGTTTTAGCAGGAGCTGTTGGGACAGGACAAGGGCTGATGGTTTGGAACTGGAAGAGGAGACTTAGACTAGATCCTCGGATCACTGAGGGTGGTGAGAGCCTGTCCCAGGTTGCCCAGAGAGGTGGGAGATGTCCCATCCCTGGAACCATTCCAGGTCAGGTTGTCTGGGTCTCTGAGCAACCTGATCTAGCTGCAAATGTCCCTGCTGACTGCAGGGGGTTGGACTAGATGACCTTGAAAGGTGCCTTCCCACCCAAAGCAGCCTGTGATTTTCAACAGTGACATGGAATCACACTCAGAAGCACTGGGAGATTGATCAGTTCATTCCCAGAGAGAACTCACCAAAAGAATTAACACTGCAACTAGAAAGACTCTGTGTTGTCTGTGAAATCCCCCCAGGAGCTACTGGGATGGGATGGAAGGAACTGGTGAGTCTTGCAGTGCAACAGCCCAGCCTGGAAAGAACCTCAGTGTTCTCCTCTCCTGCAGCCACCTTAAAGGGGATCCTACTTTGAAATGTCTGCTGCTAACTGGAGCAGATCCCAGTGAGAAGGGAATGTGACATGCAGCAACAATTTCAGCATCTTGCTTTCAGGAAAAGCACTCCCAGCATCCCTGGCTGTTAATTTTAGAGCTCTCCAAGGACACAGCTTTCTCCTGCAGAGGAGGTGATAGGAACATGCTTCTCCTGGGAGAAACCCCAGGAGGTCCAAGTGATAAACAAAGACTTAACTGAGGATGCTCTGGGGGAAGCTCTCAATCCTTTCTCCTCCCTACCTGAGGGCACCATATCCTAAAATGCTTTTTACCAATTTTGCAAGGGAATACCCTGAAAAAGGAGCAGCAGTGAAAACCCTGAGTGGTGCAGGAGGCTCCTGCACTAGATGAAACAGAAAACACATGGCTGGCACAGCCCAGCGACATCCCTCACCCTCTGGCTTGAAACAGACCAGAGGGATGCTTCCCATTTCCTTGGGTTACCCAATCACCAGCTTTCCACTGCATGCAGAGCAGCTGCCACAGCAGGCTTCCTTGCACCAGAGAGTTTTAGGCATCTCTTCCCCCCCCCCAAAGAGAGGGGCAAGCACACCCAGCCCCTGACAAGGAGCCTGTCTGCTGAGGAACTGCCACCCCTGGCTTACACAAAGGGTCACAGAATCACAGAGCCACTTTGCTTGGAACAGATCTTTGAGATCATCAAGTCCAACCATTACCCAGCACTGCCAGGTCACCACTGAGCCATGGCCCTCAGCAACACATCCACATGTGTTTTGAACCCCTCCAGGGATGGGGACTCCACCACTGCCCTGGGCAGCCTGGGCCAGGGCTTAACAACTCTTGCAGGGAAGAAATTGTTCCTAATATCCAACCTGAACCTCCCCTGCTGCAACATGAGGCTGCTTTCTCTTGTCCAAAGAGCCCAACCCCACCTGGCTCCAGCCTCCTCTCAGGGAGCTGCAGAGAGTGAGAAGGTCTCCCCTCAGCCTCCTCTTCTCCAGCCTAACCAGCCCCAGTTCCCTCAGCTGCTCCTCACAACACTTATGCTCTAGACCCTTCCCCACCTTCCTTGCCCTTCTCTGGCCACACTCCAGCACCCATGGATCAAGAACCATCCCCTAGACTCAAGACTTGCCCTGCAACAACAGGCTTTCAGAGCAGATATTTGTGGTAAGGGAAAGCTGTGGAGGAAGCAGCAGAGGAATAGTAATTGAAGAACAATGTGGAGTGCAGAAGCAATGCTTCCCTGGGTCACATCTGGCCAACAGCAGTTTTCACAGAGGCAAGTCTGAACTGGCAGTGTGTTATCCTCTAACCCCCTCTGTGATCTACTCTAACCCAAACTTTACCCAGGATATTGAACACAGAGGTTCCCCCTCCAGAGTCCCTACCAGAATGGCACCAAGGGAGATTTCTGCTACTCATCCAATTACTCCTGAGGTGATACAGCCTGAAAACTTCAATGTGCTCCTTTCTCTGCCTCCCTGCCAGCTGCTCCTCAGGAAAACCAACCTTCAGTTGAGACATCACAATGCCATCACCTGCCAAATGTCCCCTAGCTGACCTGGGACCCAAACAGGGCAGCACTAAGGATTTCCAACCCTCTTTTATCCCAGCTGTCACCAGAAGGTCAGCAGTGAGGTGTTCCTGAGTGTTGGGAGTCATTAAATTAGGCAAGAAGGAGGAAAACTGAAGAGCTGCAACAGGGAACAGGCTAAAATATTTAGGAATATCACAGTTTCCCCCCCCAAAAAAACCCTGGTGCACCAGGTTACCCTGAGCATGGTGAGTCCCTGGCCCAGGCTGCCCAGAGAGGTGGGAGATGTCCCATCCCTGGCACCATCCCAGGGCAGGTTGGACCTTGGGGCTCTGAGCAACCTGCTCTAGTTGATGTCATCCCTGCTGACTGCAGGGTTTGGACTAGGTGACCCTGGAAGGTGCCTTCAACCCAAAGCACTCTGTGATTCAGCTCCTGGTGAGACAGCCAGGCAGCAGCATGTCCAAACCACAGCTCAAGGAGAGCAACTTCATCACCAGATCTGCCCAAAGGAAGACTGTGGTTCCCTCTCACCTCTGCTTCTGCCTCTAGCACCTCCTCAGTGGCTTGGCTTCGCTCTTTTGGTTTCTTCCACGTCTTTGGTGCAGCTACAGCTGTTTGGGCTGCAACAGAAGCACAGATCCATTACACCACCACAGGAGAGGGAGCAGCTCTGGCCAGGGGCATGGAGGAGCTGCCCTCTCACACAGTGTGGCTTTGCAGAGGGGAGGGTGAAGCAGCTGCAACCTTGCAGAAGGTTCAGCTTCACCTCCTGACTCTGTCAGCGTGGCACTAACACCACTGTAGCACAGGAGCTGTTTCACAGGCTGCTCACTCCAGCTCCAAACACTCCCCCTGCCAGCAAGGAGCTCATCACCCACAGCCTGAGTTCAGATCACCCAGGGTGAAAGAGAACCTGAAAAGTGAATTGTTTTGAACCACCAGGTACTGGTGAGGAGTGAAGGTTCTCAACCTATCTTCTCAACATGTTTTTCTCAAGAACTCTCACAAGAATTAGCCATCATCTGGACCTTAATCATCAACAGGCTGAACATTCCAGTGCCTCATCCAACAACCCAGCTCCTCCCCTCCTGCAGCAGTGCTCCCCTGCCTCTCCTCAACTAGATTGCTAGTTGCATTGAAAAGCAGGTGATTAACTGCCCCACTCATTCACTCCTCTGGCCAAGTGGCTCCCAGAAAACACTGGGTAACATTTCCAGCATCAGCAGTGATTTACTCCAGTCACCTTCCCCCAACAGAGGGTACCAGAAGCCACATCACACAGCAAGAGGAGACAAACCCACTAACCCAAGATGCTAATCATTTGTCATGGGTGCCACCAGCTCAGATCCTGGTGCTGACCCACGTGGGCATTTCACCCAGGCTGGAAACAGGACTGACTGAAGTCTGCTGCCAACAGATTTCCAGCTCCAGCCTTTGGTTTCTAGCAGCTACCACAGAACACCCAGAGTGTTTATCACAGTAACACACAGTGCTGAGAGGCTCTTCAGCTACAGAGAATCCACAGCAACTTGTTTTGTTCCTAGGAGCACAGAGGAAAGTGGATTTGTTATGATCCCAATGTCCCAAAAGAGATGTAGGAGCCTCAGGAGCTTCTGTTTGGGCATCAGAGCTGATGGGGTGCCACTGATGGGGTGCCACTGATGGGGTGCCACTGATGGGGTAGGTGATGCTTTCTGCTGGAGAAGGGACAGCAGCAGACCTAGGAGCTCTGCACTAGGAGCTCCCTGTTTATGGCTGGTTACAAAAATGAGAGAGACAACAGGAGTGATCCAGCCTAGGACTGCAAAGAGCAAGAAAATCCTGATTCAGACTATCTCAGACACAGCCTCATGAGGGCACAGCTGGAGTCCTGCAGCCACTCCTGGGCTCCCCAGGTCAAGAGAGACAAGGAACTACTGGAGAGAGTCCAGCAGAGGCTCCCAAGGTGCTGAGGGCACTGCAGCATCTGTGGCAGGAGGAAAGGCTGAGAGCCCTGGGGCTGCTGAGCCTGGAGAAGAGCAGCCCCAGAGGGGAGCTGCTGAATGCTGAGCAAGAGCTGAAGGCTGGGGGCAAGAGGCTGGGGCCAGACTCTGCTCAGTGGTGCCCAGGGGCACTGGGCACCAACTGGAAGCCAGGAGGTTCCATCTGAGCAGGAGGAGAAGCTTGTTTGGTGTGAGGGTGTTGGAGCCCTGGCCCAGGCTGCCCAGAGAGGTTGTGGAGTCTCCTTGTGTGGAGAGATTGCCAAGGCAGCTGGAGGTGATGCTGGGCAAGCTGCTGTGGGTGCCCCTGCTGGAGCAGGGGGGTTGGACTGGATGATGTCCAAGAGTCCTTTCCACCCCCAGCCATGCTGGGGTTCTGGGGTAACATCACCACTGCAGAAGTTTGCTCAGCAGACCCTACGCTACTGCAACTCATTTCTCCAGCTTCCCCCTGTTCTTCAGTGGAACATGCTTCTGCAGGAGACCCCACTCCAGCAAGCCCCCAGCCCACCAGGCCAGACTGAGAGGGCAGCCTCCTCTCTGGGGTGGCTGCCAGCTCTGAAGTATAAATTAATACCAGCTCTTCTATTTTTCTGCCAGTGTGCTATTAAAAAGCAAAGCAAAGCAAAGACTCCTCACCTCCTTACAGCTCAGGGGAAGAAAATCTACTGCTCTGGCAGCAAATCAAGGAAAAGGTGACACCTGATTGATGCTTCCAGCTCTCCAGCTTTGGGTGCTGGAGGTATTTCCTGAGTGCCCCAAGTTGCTTGGTGCAGCCTCCACAACTAGGAAAGCCCAGGACTCACAGCCACTTGGGCTAATTTATACTGAAATCCATCTCATAATTTAGCCCTGCAAGAAACAGCCCTTGGAATTCAACCTTTACTAAGCTCTTCTGGCTGGCTACATCCCTCAGAGTTCTGCCTGGGACCAACATCAGTCTCTTCTTTTCCTCTTTGCTTCTCATAATAGCCATGCTAGAAAGATCACCCCACAGGCAGGCATTCAGAGCCTGTCCCAAAGGCTTCCAGTCCCTGGTAGCCCCTTCTGCTTCAGAACTCCCACTCCACCAACACAGCTTTCCCTGTCTTGTTCCTCCAGCTGTGCTGTCCCTCACCACAGCCCAGCAAAGCTACTAGAGAGAAACCAAGATTTAATACCAAAAGCAAGTGCAGGTCACTGCTGGCTTCCCACTGGAGCAGTGCTTTCAGCCAGGACCCCAGGCTGAGACCAGTTCCTCCCCTGATAGATCTGTAGTTATTTTTCCTTGCAGTGAAGAGGAGTAGAAATGATTCTTTCCAAGAGCTCTGTGCTCTTCTTGCCCTTTGCACAGAACAGCTCTGCCCAGCCTGAAGAGCTCAAGACAACCCTTCCTGGGCAGGAAGGTGCCTGAGCTGCTGCCTGCAGACTCCCAGCAGGGTGAAGGAGTCTCCTCTCACCTCACACTTTGCTGAGTGCTCCAACAGGATCACAGTCAGCAGCAAGAAACCACTCACCCAGGGACAGCATCCTGCTGGGGGGATAAAACCCCAACAGTTCTCAAGTGGTTTGATGCTCTGACACTCACCAGATCTCCCCTACTGGAAGCAAGAGCAGTGATGCTGAGGAGCAGGCTGTGGAGGAGCTGGCTCCTGGCAGCACTGAGCTGGAAGCACTGGAACTGCTATTGTCACTGGGTGATCAGCTCAGGGCACTGGGAGCAGGTCAGGTACAGAAATAGCATGTGAAACAAGGAAAATCAAGGACACTGCAATGTCTGTATAAATACAAGGAACAGACAGATGCTCCTAGAGACATCCTCTGACCCTGGAAATTCAGGGGAGCCCCAATGGCAGTGGCACAGAAAGAGCAGAGGTTCTGCTGGACCCCAGAGGGGTCAGCTCTGCCCAGCTCCTGCCAATTCCTGCCAACAGCCACCTTCTTGGGCTGTAAGAAAGAACTGCTGGAGAACACAGATGTTTCAGGGAAGCCTTTGCAGCTTGAGCATCCTTGTGTCTCTCTGTAGAGTGCAAAACCTGCAGGCCTTGTTTCTCTGACAGTCAGGCAGAAGGTGCATTCTGTACAGCACCTGTGGAATAAGCAAATGACTTCACCCCTCCCTGAGAAGCTGCTGCCTCCATCCCACAACAGGGAATACATCTGGAAGTCTCCACAGTGCTGCCCCAGCAGGTCAGGGGGGAGCTGGATTAACCCCCAGAGCTTTAGGCAACTTTGAGCTATGAAAAGGACACTCAGGAGTCAGTGCTGCAGCAACCAGATCATTCCTAGAGGTCTCAGATCTGAGCAGCCTCCCAGATAAGGCAGATGAGCTCCCACTGAAGAGAATTCAGCAGGAAGATTTGTGGCCAAAGCATACATACTCCTGCTGAAAGAGCCAAAGAAATGCTGTTAACAGCCCCTGAGCCCATGCTTAGCATGAGATTGAGAGTTCTCCTTTACCTCAATTGCTATCCTATCTCCAGAGATCACTGAAAAAGACTCTTGGCCTTTAAGCCAAGAAAAAACCCCAAGCCAGCAACTCAGACCTTTCTCCATGCTCCTGCAGGTCAGCAGCTCCACTTCCAGCCTGTGGCAGGGCCATGCCAGCCCTCCTCCTGCTCAGCCTGAAGGAGCAGGCACCTCCAGATGATGGTATCCAAACCTCTCTTCCTCTCTCCAGGAATAATTGGAATATTACTGCTCAGAAAAGGGTTGGCAGAGAAATGCAATCCAGTTCTGTGTCATTAAGGCAGCAGAAAACACTGAGGTGCAGAGTGCTTTGCTCTCCCTGAGGTACTGAGCTGTTCACAGCAATCAAGGTTCAAGTGATCTCTTACAGGACTTGAGAAATGTTTTGTTTCTCTGTTGCCACAGCCAATGTGTTGGCTAATGTGGCCTGTCTGGCCTAAATGACACTGGAGCAGCAAAATTCATCTTCTGCATCATGAAAAGCCCCAGAACACTGTCATTTTGTCACAGGCCAGCACAAAGCAAAGTGCAACACTGCAAGCTGGAACCTGGCTGTGTGAAACCTTTCCAGAGAGAGTTCATTTCTCTGTTTTGGAAGGAAATTTGTGCCATGAAGTAGCTGAGACTGAAAGAAGAGCAAGTGCCAGAGCAGGGAACTGACCCCAGGCAAATCAAAATGAGAAGGTTTCCAGGAAAAGAAATGAAACCAATGCCTGTGGCTGGCAGAGTGAAGAGACCTTCCTGATCCTCCCCAGATAGTGGGCTTGAGTTAGCATCCAGCACACTGAGCTGGGGCAGCAGCACAAAGAGATGGAAGCAGGCCACTCTCCCAGGGCAGAGCACAGCACATCCACCCCCTGCTCACAAAGGGTAAACTGCAAACCTCCCTCTCTTAAAGGTTACATTTTAATAATCACAACCTCCTGCTTCTCCTGTGTTTCTTGCCCAAACTCCAACCAATTCAAAGGGTGTCTTGACATGACCACCCTCAGCTCCACAGCCCTGAGAGGACTGCAAAGCAGGGTGTGAAAGATGGGACTCAGCTGCCCCACTGCTGCCAGGAGAGCACAATAGTCACCATTCTGCTCCCCCAGCAGCTACAGACAAGGAATGGATTGATTGCACTTCTTTTCCACACTTTCATTTCCAGGAAGTCTTTAAAAATGCCAAGCCATTTTCTATAGAAAGTAGAGCAACAAGAGAAAAGGCAGTGCTCTACAGGAACCCATGAATGCTGCAGCTACAGCAGGGATGGGGCTGGACACCCAAACCAGAGAGGAAGCTCGTAGGAATTGTCTGGGTTTGAAAAGGCAGCCACAGAAATGCCCATTTTCAGTGATTTCTAACAAAGCACCTTGTTTTCTGACAGCTGCCACAACTGGGAGATGAGAGGGGAAGGGGGAAACTCACTCTCATGCTGCTGCTGCAGAGGAAAACCAGGAGCATCATTCCCTAGGACTGGGGAGATGGGAGTGTGGGACACTCAGGAGAGCTCTAGGGGTCCAGCTCATTCACCCACATCTGATAAAGCCATGACACACTTCTATATTTAGATGTAGCTGGAAAACCTCCCACCCCACTGGTTTCCAGCAGCTGCTGGCTCAGCAGGTTCACCCAGAGGGCTTCAAGGGCTGGGTGTTGGTCTGGGTGTAGGTGTAGGTGCAGGCTGGTAACTCCAGAGCAACAGGTCCTCAGAACAACTGGTCACCTCAGAGAGAACAAGGGCAGTGCCCTCTGAGTTCCCTCTCTAGCAGCACTTGGGAGTGTTGCTCTGTGCCACCAGGAAAGCAAAAGGCTGGCAGCTCCCAGAACACAGCCAGCCCTGGGGGACCCATCCCCATCAGCCACCTCTTCCCTTCCTGAACAATTCTGGGGGTGTTTTGTCCCTGCAAAGAAAGATCAGCACTTTGCAATCCCAGCAATGGCCATCCAGCACAGCCACATTTCCCTCTGGCAGGTAGAAAGGGAAACACCTGATGGAAGAAGAACCCCAAAGATCCCTTTCCTTCCTTTTCTGCTTTACCACACGTGCCCATGGTGTCAAACACTTACCTGGGACAGGACTCTTGCTTGAGTTTACACTCAGAGCCTCTGTGCTCTCCTCAGGCTCTCCATCTGCCTCTGTCTCTTCCTTCCTTTCAGTATCTTTTACCTCTTCATTAAGAGTAGTTCTTGTGCTCTCCTCTCCTTCTAAATCCCCCTGAGCAACAGGGAGGGCACTAGGAGATGGAAGAGGAGGTGGAGAAGGAGTTGTAGTGGTAACAGCAGCAGCAGCAGCAGCAGCAGCAACAACAGAACTGGGAGGAGAAGGTGGTGGAGGTGTGGGTGGTGGGGTGGGAGGAGGAGAGGGAGCAGTGTGAAGAGCACTGGAAGATGGCACGCTTTCCCCTTCTGCTGCAGGTGCTTCTGGGGTCTCCAACTCAACAGTCAAGGGCACAGCTTCCACTGGGGCTCCATCTGCTCTGCTCTCAGCAGCAGCTCCTTTGTCACCAGCCCCGTTGGTCTGGCTAAGGGGGTCAGGGCCAGCAGTCACTGCAGCATCCCCAGGGGCTGCACTGCCAGGCCCCTGGCAGCCCTGGGCAGCAGCCTCCTCCGCCGGGGAAGGCTCCGAGGGCTCCGGGCAGGGGGGGGCAGAAGGTCCAGGCATTGCCTCCTCTTTTGGGGAGGGGAGTTCACATTTCTCCTCTGAGTCAGCTGCCAAGGTGGCTTTACTGGGAAGGGTGACAGCAGCAGCAGCAGCAGCAGCAGCTGGAGGAACAACTGCCATGGGAGCAGCTGGGGTGGGTGATGGAGCAAGAGGAAGTTCTGCCGGGGTTTCCACTGAGGTGGCCTCAGGTGTCTGGCCAGCTTGATCTTTCTTCTCCCCAGTAGGTTCTGGTCTGAGGACTGGAGAAGAAGGTTTTAATACTGGATCTGCTTTTGGCTTCTCTTCTGGGAAAGGAGGGAAAGAAAAGGCAATGTTACAACAGCAAGTCAAATCTCCTTTTCTCTGCTGTCTCTAAGTGCTCTGGGTTCCCTCTGCCCACATGCATTCTGCTCACTATTCCAGAAGCTCCAAGGAGGATCCCAAGGCATCCCCAGCTAACCTGGCACCAGCCTGCCACTGGACATCTCAAAACACAACAGCTGCTGCTGATTTTCTGAAGAGAGGCTTTGCAGGACATGTCCACCCTGGAGAGAACAGCCCCGGGGGGAAGTTACAGGATGTGGATGTGTTGCAGAAGCTGCTGCTGAAAATAGTTTTTCTTTACAGAAGACAAACTCACAAGTTGCTTGGATCTGCCTCAAAGGACCCTGGGGTTTGAACCCTGAGACCTGGGCAAGCTCACGTTCCAAAAGGCCAGCAGGGACCAGTGACAGCACCAGGAACCTGCACATGCTCTCTGTGACTGCTCCTCCTCTCTGTGCAGCAGGGAAACTGCTCCAGGAGCAGGGATGAGCTGTTCTGCTTGTGGGTGCCATGTCTCATGCCACTGCTGACACCTGAAATGCACCTAGTTTATTTTTCCACTTGTTATTTCCCAACTCCATCAGCACACCAGACTAGAGGACACCACAATCCCCTGGTTGTGGTCTACATTGCAGCAAAGAAACCTTCTCCCAGAGAAAGGAGAACCAAAAGGGTTTAAGCACAGCTGCCACCAGAGAACAGCACTGTCCCCTCCTGGTGTCTGTATCAAGCAGGGTGGGAAATCATGGTGAAACATGCTTACATACCAAACCAACCCCAAAATGTAGTGCACTTCTCCTGTGCCTAGCACCAGACTGACACCACTGCTGCCATGACCATCACACAGCTCCCAAAGCTCTGCTGCAGCTCTGACACACACATCCCCACTTCTGAACAAAGCATGAGCCAAGATCTTCTAGGATTTCCTGGGCCTCTTTAGGACCTGAACCATGCTGTTCAGATGAGGGAACTGAAGGCCACAACCAACCCTAAACCACCAAATTTCAGGTAGAACTGAAGAGGTTCAGGCTTTGCTTGCTCTTTTCCAGCTCTGTTGGCTTTACATCTGGGGCTCACTCAAGAGGCAGGCTGAAGGGAAAGGGGTTTTGAAGGAGAATCATCCAAAGCCACTTGGAGCACTAAGATCTTTGAGGCTCCTGGCTCTGCAGGATCTCTGCTACACCCTCTCCCATCTCCAGCTTCACAACAGGATGCAGACTGTAAGATCTTGCTTGGGAAAGTGCCTCTGTGCTGGGTGAGACAGGGGCTGCTCACAGTCAGCACACACACACAGCAGGGACTCAAGGGGCCAGCTCCTGACTGCTGCTACCAGCTCAGCTCTGCCTGTCCTCAGGGAGCTACCTGGGCTCTGCTCCACCAACACAAAATGTCCTGGTGCTTTCTGAGCTCTGAAGCAAGAGGAAACTCCTTGAGGACACTGCCATGACAGCAACAAGCAATCCTGGACAAGGCAGAGGTACAAACCTTCCTGTTCACATTAGAGTGAGTTGTTTAGCCAAAGCAGTAGGTTATCAACTTAAGGAGGCATGCAGGGAGATGGCTTTGGAGGAGGATGACAAATGGAGGAAGATAGGAGGAAGTATCCCAACAGCTGACTGGGATTCTGGACACTCCATGGAAGAATAAGGACCTGGGAACTGGTTTGGAACTGCAAATGCATCAGCTCTGGTGTCTGGAGCAGCCTTTGCAGGCCTGGAGCATTCCTGACATTTACAGCTGGCTACAAACAACTGCCTGCACATTCTCTCCCTTGAGTCAAAGGAGACTGCTCCCAAAACCCCAACAAAAAAAGCATCTGAAGTGTCTAGAGAAACATCCTGAGAGAGAAAAGCAGCAGAAATAGAGAGTGGCCTTGGAAGGCCAGTGCTTTAAGCACACCTTCTCCAAACTGCACCTGTCTGCCCAGCCACTGGCCCCTGGCAGAGGCAATTCCAGGAGAAAAGTGATTTGAGGATGGGGATGGGAGAAGAATGATGAACAGATCTGGCTAATGAGAAGCAAACTGGAACCTGCACAACTGTCATGGAGACAAATCTCCAGGTTCTGGCACAGGAACATTCACCCCTGCCAAGTGGTACAGAACCAGGCATGGGAAACAGCCCAGAGCTGGGGAGGGGAAGCAGAGGTCAGGGGAACTGATCTGAAGCAACTCCAAGCCCTGTTCCCAAACACACCAACATCACCCTCACCCTGCACCTCCAAGTGCTTCCTGGAAGCAGCAGGCTGTGCAGCTCACTCCACCAACAGACCTTTTTTAGGATCTACAGCTGAACACCAGCCTTGCAACATGACTCTTAACTGCACTTGCACAACCTCAGCAGGAGAGACTCCTGCTCTCTCCTCCAGGCAGCCAGGGATGAAGCTGGGCTGCTGGGTGGTGCTGGTGGCAAAGCTTGCCCAGAGTGCTGGCTGGGGATGATTTGAGTGGATACAGGAATCTGTTTCTGCCTTGTGATGCTTAGCTGAAGAGACTGACTGGGCTGGCTGCCACCTTTCCACCCTCTGTCCCCAGGGGCAGGCTGCTGAGGCAGCCCAGGCACTGCTGTGCAGGCAGCTCCTGAGTCACACTTCAGAGGAGGGGCTGAAAGTTTTCCCAACTTGGGGGGGATCTGACATGAGTCTGCTCTCCACAAACCTTGTTAGACATTGTCCATGTCTGATACCTCACAGTAACACTGCAGCCACCCTGCAGAACCTGAGGAGAGACACACAGAGCTCTGCTTTCATCCAGCTATGCCCTGGGAGAAGCTCTGCCCCAGGCAGGTCCCTGACTGCTCTGCTGCCAGCTTGACCTCAGTTCTCCAGCAATATCCTCACCTTCTGAAGCCTGGCTGATGGCTCTGCACCAGGAGCACCTAGAGGAACAACAGCTAACTGCTTGTCCCCAAATAATGTCTCTTTTTGAGGTACTACAGGTGGCAATTCCCTGGTCTCCAAATCACAGCTAGAGCCTGAAAAAAACAAAAGCTGCTTTCAAAGCAGCAAATGCCAACTGCTTGTCTTCAAAAGACAAAACAAGGATACTAAAGGCAACACAACCCCAGACTGAACCTCGTGGATGACTTCAGGACAAACTCAACAGGGACTGTGGCTACTGGCAGTGAGAAACACCAGAGGCACAGCACATGTGCTCTGCTGCCCATGCCCAGCCTGGGGAACAGGCCAAATGCTGCCCTGGGTATAAATAACTGCAAGGGGAGGGCTGAGAGGCACAAAATCTGAAGGAGAGCTTGCTAGTGAACTTCTGTTCACTATTCTGTTGGGAATAAGAGCACCAGGTGAAGGGAGAGTCTGATCCACTGGATGACTACAGTGGAGAGCTCTTAAGGGTAGCAATAATACTGGTTTATGTGAGGCCACAGCTGGAGTGCTGGGGCCAGTTCTGGGCTCCCCAGGTCCAGAGAGACAAGGAACTGCTGGAGAGAGGCCAGCAGAGGCTCCCAAGGTGCTGAGGGCACTGCAGCATCTGTGGCAGGAGGAAAGGCTTAGCCTGGAGAAGAGCAGCCCACAGGGGAGCTGCTCAATGCTGAGCAAGAGCTGAAGGCTGGGGGCAAGAGGCTGGGGCCAGACTCTGCTCAGGGGTGCCCAGGGCCAGGCCAAGGGGCACTGGGCACACACTGGAAGCCAGGAGGTTGCAGCTGAGCAGGAGGAGAAGCTTGTTTGGTGTGAGGGTGTTGGAGGCCTGGCCCAGGCTTTGCAGAGAGGCTGTGGAGTCTCCTTGTGTGGAGAGATTGCCAAGGCAGCTGGAGGTGATGCTGGGCAAGCTGCTGTGGGTGCCCCTGCTGGAGCAGGGGTTGGGCTGGATGATCCCCAGAGGTCCCTTCCAACCCCTGCCAGGCTGGGATTCCTCATCCAGCCATCCTCTTCTCTAGAGCTCTGCTGCTCTGAGGCTTAGTTTTCCTTTAGCAAATGCTCTTTAGAGCATTTGCTAAAGGAAAACTAAGCCTCAGAGCAGCACAGGTTGGCTCACTGAGAGCAGGTTCAAGCTTCCAGGTTCTCTGAAGCAACCTTTAGGACACAGAAGCTTCCAACAGCAGGATTCTAAAGCAGTTTCTCACTGGCAAGGTTCAATTCATTCCCTTAGCAACATGCTGTTCAACGTTCCCCTGGAGGAAGAGGAGTCTCTCCCCTCCTCCTGCTGCTGCCTGCTTGTCTCCATCCCAAAATATTCACATTGCAACAAGAAAGGAAGGGAAAAAACCAAGGAATCAAAACTTGAAAGGCATCAAGGAAGGAAATATCCCTTAACTAACCTTGCTTAGGGGTGCTGGTGGCTGTGACAGGGGTGCTGGCAGCAAGGTGGGGGCTCTCCACTGCCCCATAGACCACAGGGCTGTGCTCAGAGACCTGGCTGGGCAGCTGCTGGGACTGCAAGGACAAAAAGAAAAGGGTGATCATGAGCTTGGAAAGAGAAAATTTACCAATGGGGAGCAGAGGGGAGTGGGGAGATGAGAAGAGAAAGAACAAAGGCAGGGGCAATGAAAGGATGCACATTGGGTGAAGTCTGAAAGGACAGGGGGAGGGGAGGGGGGAGAAGGCAGCAGGAGAAAGGGAGAGACAATTCCTGTTAACAGCAGCAAGCAAGAGACAGCAGAGCACAGTTATTACCACAGAACCATCAAGGATGGAGGAGATCTCCAGGGTCATCAAGTCCAACCATCAAACCATCCTCATTCTGCCACCAAACCATGGCCCCAAGCACCAGATCTCTGGTTTATGTCAGCTCCAGGGATGGTGACTCCACCACTGCCCTGGGCAGCCTGGGCCAATTCCTAACCACTCCTGCAGTGAAGAAAACTGCTGCTCATGTCCAACACACTCCCCTCACCCAACACCTCCTCCAGGAGCAGCAGAAATGCTCCTCTGTGTAGTCTGCAAGAAGTCAGATCAACACCAAAAGACTCCTGGACCTCTCTGGAGTTTCAGTTTGCTTCCTGGAGTCAACTCCTCTCTGCACTGACCAGTCACTGCAAACACCTTCCTTATTTCAGATGCAGGGCATCCCTGGGGCAGATCATGTGTGTGCAGGCATGAGCAGTGCATGTACAGACACACATGGATCTCCAGCCTCTGGTGCACAGAGCACAGCTGCACTGCTGCTCTCAGGGGGAAAGGAATCCAGACTGGTTGCACCTCTGGGGTTGTATGAAGAAACCCAACTGTAGGAGAGCAGAGCCTTCTACCAACAGGCTCAGAGAGGTGGAACCTGCTGGCTGGCAGGAGAACAAAGCCAGTTGTGCCCCAGTTTCAAGGGCAGCAGGAGGAGCTGGTTCCCAGTCAGTGTGGAGAGAGCCTGAGGCTGCTGATATAGGAACACAAAGTGGTGACTCCACCACACCAAGGGGCTGGAGAAGCCAGAGCCCATGGCAAGAGATCACCAGGTCAATGATGCAAACACTTCACTGGTCTTCATGAAGGCTGCAGAAAGGAAAATGCTCTGTATTTGGTCTTAGAATTTAAGGGAGACCCTGTGTAAGACTGAGGAACCACATCAGCCCCTCCCCCAACAGCCAGCTCAGTCACCTGTGTGTGTAAGAGTGAACACAGATGGGGCAAGGCAGCTACTGGCACTGCAGTCATGGCCAGAGGAGGGCAAGGAAGGTGGGGAAGGGTCTAGAGCACAAGTGTTGTGAGGAGCAGCTGAGGGAACTGGGGTTGCTTAGCCTGGAGAAGAGGAGGCTCAGGGAAGACCTTCTCACTCTCTGCAGCTCCCTGAGAGGAGGCTGGAGCCAGGTGGGGCTTGGGCTCTTCTCCCAAGGAACAGGTGATAGGAGAAGAGGAAACAGCCTCAAGTTGCAGCAGGGGAGGTTCAGGTTGGCCATGAGGTACAATTTCTTCCCCCAAAAGGGTTGTCAAGGCCTGGCCCAAGCTGTGGTGGAGCCACCATCCCTGGAGGGGTTTCAAAGCCCTGGAGATGTGGTGCTGAGGGCCATGGTTTGGTGGTGCCAAGGCAGTGCTGGGTAATGCTTGCACTTGATGATCTGAAAGGTCTTTTCCAACCAGAACAACTCTCTGGTTTTATTCTGTGAGTCTAATGATCTCCAAGTCAGTGTTTCTTCCCTGTTTCAGACAGCAGAGAGGCAGAGGAGCTCTGTGGAAATGTTCACCTGGAAAAGTGCAACTGGAACTCTAAGGAAGGAGCTGGAGAGTTCAAGTTCTACCTGAGATTGCTCCTGTTCCAGGAATGAGCCCCCTGAGACTGGCTGGGCTACAGATGAGGAATCACATCCCCACCTCCAGCCAGCCAAAGGTGAAAGAAGCCAAAGGAAACCATTTCACAAAGGGGCAGCTTCAGGAAGAGCTTCCCTCAGCCTCAGCACAACATCAGTGTCACCTGATGGCAAACTGATGGATGAAAGCAGTGGGAGAAGGGGAGGAGACGCAGAGGAACCAAACCAGAGTGGGGGACAACAAACCTGCAAGCCTCCAAGCTCCCAGGGTCAGGAAACACTGTGTCTCCAGAGGTCTGGAAATGGAATGATGATGCCAAGCAATGGAAAAGGTAGCAAAGCCCTGACCCTCTCAGGCTCAGAGCCTCAACATGGGGCATTTAGAGACTTTCTAGGCAGAAAAAACCAAGCCCAAACCCACTCAAAACTGCCCTGGTGATTGCTGCTGCTGGAAGAGCTGCTCTGTTCTGTCCTGCTGGGGGCAAACATCAAGGGTGACAAACTGCCTGATGTTTGGGAGAGCTCTGCCAGGAGAATGAGAGCATTTCTCACTCCAAAAGCTGATCTGTGTGGATGGCAGTGCTGAGGAAACACCACAGCCAGACCTGAGCTCTGGGCTTTGATTCATCTTCCCAGCCAAAAAACAGATGTGAAAACCAGTGTCCTGCTAGAAAGGATTCAGTGACCTCTCCAGCTACTGCCAGCTTCTCTTGCAGGAGCTTTAAAGCATTCTGCAATGAAGCCAGCACTGCAGAGGTGCTGCACAGGCTCCACCTGCAGCACTCCTGGGTCTCCAAGGCAGGAGATGCAGCTGGCTAAAGGCACCAGGCTCAGGTCTTGGCAGAGCTGCTCATCCCTGGGACAAGTCTCCAGCATCTTTTTGATGTTAAGCACTTAATCTAGAGAGAGGAGAGAGTGCTTCAGGCTTGTGCTAGCCCAGCTTGGGGTTTGCTCTGAGTGAGTTACAAAAAATAATTCAAATCTAAAGGGAAAAATGAAAGAAAACTTAGAAATCTTTGCTAACTATGAAATGGTTTTGCTTTCAAAGGCAGGATCTGGGACAGGGACTGCTCTGCAGCAGTGGCTTCCAGACCCTTCTGCAGCTCATTCCTCCTCTGGGCTGGTGTCATTTAAACAAAGGTTACAGGATCAGACCCTGGCCACCAGTATAAAAGAGGCATTAGCAGAATTCAGCAGAGTTCTGAAGCCTGGGAGTCCCTTGGGTTGGGTTTCAATAGGCAGGTGCTGTCCTCTGCAGCTCACACTGCCTGCTCCCAGCTGTCAGCAGCTGGGGAAGGACTGCAGAGAGGCCCCAGGGGAAATGATGGCTGAATATTTCAAGTTTATTCATCTAGACTGTTCCAGATGATAACAGGCACCACTGCTGGACCCCAGCCACTGAGCACAGTCACTCTAATTCCACCCAAGGTGCTAGAGCTGTCCCAGGGAAAAGCATTAGAGATGCTGTTGGGACAGGAACTCATTTTTCTGGCTTAAGTGGCTTCAGTTTCCAGCTCTGTTACACTCAGGAACTTTTCCTAGTGAGCAGTGCTGCAGAGCTCTTCTCTGATTACCAAAAGTGGCTCCAAGTGCCTAATCCAGATGAAAGCTGGGTATTAAACAATGCAATATTTGCATACCTTCCCTGGAGCAGCTGGTTGGACATCACTGCTGTGCTCTGCATACCAATCAGGGCCCAGAAAAATTCATGCTTATTAACCTCTGCTTGAAAATCACTGATTTCATCTTGCTTGACTTAACTGTAGCATCTTAAACTAGATTTCAGAGCTGGTAAGGGCCAGGATTAGCTGCAGCATGCAGAAACATGAGGTGGAAGCCTGGCTGGTGGCAGCTCCTCCCAGGCAACAGGAACCTCCCCAGCTCCCCAACCTCTCCCATCACCTGGATCTGCTCTCAGGGAACACTTGGAAAGAGGCTGAAATGATTCTGTAGGTAAGCAGCTCTCTCTCTCCCCTTCCAGCTGCACTCCCAGATCAGCAGACAGCTCTTTGGCAGCAGCCAGCTGTTTCCAGCTGAGCAGCACAGCCCTTGCTGCAAACACAGCCAGGTGAGAACTGCTCCAGCAGCTCCTGGTGCTGCTAACCCACACTGGAGACTGGAAGGGGGAAGGAGGTGACCCAAAGGACATGGTGATGCCTTCATGTGACAAAAGGACTCAACTCAACCCAGGAAACAGCCAAAAGCTGTAACCATGCCACTGGTCTCAGTGGAGTGGAGATCTGCAGGCCAGGCTCAGTGACCCCAGTCAGAGCTTACTGGCTCAGCTGGAACCTCAAGCTCCTGCTCCAGCACAAGGGGTGGCTCAAGGCAAGCACAGGACAGTCAGCAGAAAAACTATCCAGAGGCAGAGGGGAGAGGAAGGGTTCAGCTCAGGAAAGGCTGTTGCACCTCAGAGCTCACAAAACCTGGAGACACTGAACAGGGGAGAACTTGGAAGAAATCCCACTCCAGCCTCAGGCAAGCTCTAGCCTAAGCACACTGATGGTGATGGTGATGATGATCATTCAGAGAATCTCCCTTGGGGAGGAATAACTTCATGGGCCAGGACAGGTTAGGGGTTGATCTGCTGGAAAGCAGCTCTGGGGAGAAGGACCTGAAAGTGCTGGGGGAGAACAATGAGCCAGCAGTGTGCCCTCGGGGCCAAGAGGGCCAGTGACCTCCTGGGGTGCATGAAGAAGAGTGTGAGCAGCAGGTTGAGGAAGGTTCCGCTCCCCCTGTCCTCTGCCCTACTCAGGCCACAGCTGGAGTCCTGGCTCCACTTCTGGGATCCCCAGGGCCAGAGAGACAAGGAACCATCAGAGAGAGTCCAGCAGAGGCTCCCAAGGTGCTGAGGGCACTGCAGCATCTCTGGCAGGAGGAAAGGCTGAGAGCCCTGGGGCTGCTTAGCCTGGAGAAGAGCAGCCCCAGAGGGGAACTGCTCAATGCTGAGCAAGAGCTGAAGGCTGGGGGCAAGAGGCTGGGGCCAGACTCTGCTCAGTGGTGCCCAGGGCCAGGCCAAGGGGCACTGGGCACAAAGTGGAAGCCAGGAGGTTGCAGCTGAGCAGGAGGAGAAGCTTGTTTGGTGTGAGGGTGTTGGAGCCCTGGCCCAGGCTGCCCAGAGAGGCTTTGGAGTCTCCTTGTGTGGAGAGATTGCCAAGGCAGCTGGAGGTGATGCTGGGCAAGCTGCTGTGGGTGCCCCTGCTGGAGCAGGGGGTTGGAGTGGCTGATCCCCAGAGGTCCCTGCCAATCCCAGCCAGTCTGGAGCTCTGTGATTCATGTCTCCTCATCAGGCTCCTAAGCAGTGCACAACAACCTCCAATAAAACAGAGGCAACTTCCAAGGCTTGTGCCAAACCATAGAGCTGCTCCTCCAATTGTTCAAACACTTCCAGGTTCAGCACCTCCCCTCCCAAAAGAGATGCAGAACTAAGCTGCTGTATGAAGCACACAGCAGCTACCCCCAGCTGACAGCTGGGAATGGGATAGCAGCTGCCATGTGCCTCTTCTCCACCTCTGATGCCATGGGGAGAGCAAGGAGGCATCACCTCTTCAGGCTGTGGGTGGGGAAGAGCCTTCAGAGGAGAGAAATCATCTTCTAAGTCACTTCCAGCCCCAGCAGGTGATGTTCTGGTGAATTATGCTGATGTCAAGCCTGCTGCTCTGCAAGTGTAAGTGTGGCCCTGGATCAGCAGGGACTAGAGCAGCCCTGGCTTTCTGATCAGCTTCATTTCCAGACAGAGCACATGGACTTCTCAGGATGTGGAGAATCTGAAGGGGCCAAGCTCCAAGGTGTGTGACAAAAAGAGATTTCTGAGCTATGGTAAACATCAGTTTGGGTTATTTATGCTTTCTCCCTACAGCAGAAAACTGCATTGCTAAGGCTGAACACACAGAGGTCAAATCTGTGCTGGATCTGCCACACTTCTGAGATAAAGGTGCTGAGCTGCATCATCCTGGTTCCCCTAAACCAACCCTGCTGAGGCACAAAGGTATCAGTATGGACACTGATGCAACTGGAGGTGCACACTCAGTCACATGCATGGCATGTCCTTGGCTACACCAGGCTCTGGGTCTCACAAACATTCTGGCTCCTTCTTTAACACCTGAAGTCTTTAGGAACTCTAAGACCTACTGCTGATACACAACCAGGCATGAGGAACTTCTAGCAGCACTGCAGCTCCATGGTTGGTAAAAATGAGCCCAGAAACAGAAGCCCTTGGAGAACAGAGAGAGGCCAGAACCAGCCAGGGCTCTGAGGGGAGATCCAGCAACACACAGCAAAGCAAAGCAGACAGCAGTGGGGGAAGGCTGTGCAGCCAGGCTCTTACCTGAGGTGGGGTTGGGGTGGAAGTGGGTCTCACCATGGGAGGGGTTGGGTTCCTGCTGCCCCCTCCAGACATGATCTCCTCTGTGATGTCTTTGCCTCCCTGGTTCGGGTCCCGGATCCGGATCTGGGGGTGAACAGAGGAGGAGTTCAGCTCCTGCCAGGCACTGCCTGGGGACTGGCAGAGAGGGGAGCAGGGAGAGGACACCACCCATCACACAGGGGACATCATCCCATCCCATCACACAGAGGTCACCATCCCATCACACACAGGACACCATCCCATCACACAGAGGACACCATCCCACCCCATCTCATAGAGACCACCACCCATCACACAGAGGTCACCATCCCATCCCATCACACAGAGGTCACCATTCCATCCCATCACACACAGAGGTCACCATCCCATCACACAGAGGTCACCATCCCATCCCACTGGGCAGCAGGGGCTCTGCAGCACTGCTGGAAGGACATGGGTGGTATGTCAGCACCTCAGCTGGAACCTGAGCTAACCCAAGCACTCCTCAGCCACACCAGGGAGATCTTGAGGAGATCTCATCCAGGAGCTTGTCATTCTGTCAGCCAGAATGTGGGCTCTGCTGCTGGAAAGGGACTTCACTGCAACTGGAGCATGGAAGAGAGAGTTCAGGTCCAGAACTAAAGCTGGCAGGCAGTGGGAAGTGCAAGAGCTAAAGAAAAGCCATGGTTTCCCCTGAGAGGGAGTTCTGGGACCCACCTGGATGGAAATGGGGGAAAGCAAACCAAGGCTTGGGGCTTTTCCCCTCCACACTGAGATAAGTTAGACCAACCAACTGAGGGAACCAGACAAAAAGGACTGAGGGAGGAAAGGGAAACAGCAAGAGGAACAAACTAAAGCCCTAGGAAACTTATCAGCATTTAGGAAAGAAGTCTGAGCTTTGAGCCTCTTCACAGCCCCAGAATGGGAAGGAAAAACATTTGCCAAAATAAATCACTTGAGAACACACTGATGTGAATCCTCAGCTGCCACTGGACCCACCCTGTGGCACTGACTATGGAAGAGCCAAGCTGTTGGGGTTCATCTTAAAGAGAGTTTTATTTCTCAGTGTAAGAACTGACAATTTAGAAGCAGCTGAGGGAACTGGGCTTGGTTAGCCTGGAGAAGAGGAGGCTCAGGGGAGACCTTCTCACTCTCTGCAACTCCCTGAGAGGAGGCTGGAGCCAGGTGGGGCTTGGGCTCTTCTCCCAAGGAATAAGCAATAGGCCATGAGGCCATTTTGGCCTCAGGTTGCAGCAGGGAAGGTTTAAGTTGGTCATGAGGAACAATTTCTTCCCAGAAAGAGTTGTCAGGCCCTGGCCCAGGCTGCCCAGGGCAGTGGTGGAGTCACCATCCCTGGAGGGGTTCAAAAACCATCTAGACTTAGGGGCATGGTTTAGTGGCATGGGGGTGTTGGGCTGAAGGTTGGACTTGATCTCAGAGGTCAAAGCCTCACTGACTCTGAGCTTCCACAGAGCTGCAGACAGTGCTACTGCTTGTCTCCACACCTTCCCACCTGCTCCTGCCTGAGCTCTCCCCATCCAATCCCACACAGGTCCCTGCTGTGCTGAGCACAAGGTACAAGCAGGAGCAAACCCAGAGCCCAGGGCAGGGCTCACTGCAAACCACTGAGAGTTCTTCAGTCAGCACCACAGAACTGCTGAGGGATTTGGGGATGAACCAGCTTGGACATGGTGGGAGGCAGCCTTGACTCTCTGGCTGCCCCATGGCAGGCAGCATGTGGCCAAGCTGTGGCCTCCTCTTGTTCCTGATGGGGTTTTCTGCTAGAGCTACAGCAGCAAGGGCTGAAGTGCAGGTGTGGGAACTCCTACCCTCTGCTCCTCCTGACAAGCAGCCAGCAGCATGAAACCCTGCTTCCTTCCCCTGCTGCAAGCCTGGAGAGCTCCAGTTCTCCCCTGCTGCTGCCTGTGGGGATGTGGGCAGCCACACAGGGAATTTCTCTTCCATTTCTCTCATTTCTTCAGCTCTGACCCCAGTTAGCAAACAGAAAGAGCACTCTCAGAGGAAAGCATCCCAGCCATTTCCAAACCCTGCTGCTTTTTCACTTCAAAGAACTTAGCTTCCCTGGCATGGAAGTGTCTGGACCACAGCTGAGTGCTTCTGAGCATCTCTGCATTTCCAATGGCACCAGAGCTGTGGCCACAGCATGTTCTGGATGCTGTAAAGAGGCTCCTCAGGCCTGAAGAGGATGGTGAAGAGGTGACAAAAGCATTGCATCACCCTTTGCTGACAGCAGTGACAAAAGAAGCCTTTCTCAAGCCCAGCTCACACATGGTTCAGCTCTTCCAGGCTCCCAAGTGTCACCTCAGATCATCCTCAGCACTCCAGAGACACAAATGCTCTGCTTTTCCAGACATGTGCCAGTCTCATACTTTTCTCTCCCAGGAAACAGTTCTCTTCCTGTTTCCAAAGCACCCCAGCACCCCCAGGGATCTCATTTCCTTCTCAGTCACTCAGAAATGATTCACTCACAAGTTCAAGCCCACACTCCCCTGCTGTGCCTTGACTGTTCCCTGCCTCCATCACCTGCAAATGGCTTTGAATTCCCCTGATCTCTGTCCCTCCAGCTCTGCCCAGGGACTCAGGCAGAGAGGAACTGTGGGCTCCAGACCTCTGCCTGCTTTCAGAATGTGGATTCTGGCTCAGAACCTGCAAGTGATTCCCTCCCTTGCTGCTCCTCTGCCTTTCCCAGGCTGTAATACTGAATCACCTCCTGGAAACCAACCCCCAAGCTTTCCCCAGGCTGATCTGAGTTTGCCCATTCCCCCCCTGGCTCTCTGGCTATAAACTCAAAGCCAGGGGCAGGCAGCTGAGGATCCCAGGCCTGGGGAGATGCCACTTGGGTTAGCATCCAGTCCTTGTGCACTGCCTGAGATGGCACAGACTGGGAGCAGGAAAACAAGACAAACACAGCCCTGGGCAATGCTCAGTTACACTGAGGCATGAAGGAAAGACTCAGGCTCTCTGTGAAGATAAAGCTGAGTCTTAAGCTTGTCACCAAATCCCTTTCCCTTAGGCCCAGGCCACTCCCAGCAGGGGTGGGGCAGCCTGGGAGCATCACTCACCGTCTTCTTCTCTCTCTTAGCTGGTGGAGGCTGCTGCTGCTGTGTAGGCACTATGATGGGTGCAGACTGATACACTGGCTGGCTGGGGTAGAAAGGTGTTCCTGGGAGAGGACAAGAGAAACCAGAGTGAAAACTCACTGCATTGGTAGTGAGGCAAAGCCAAGCACAAGAGCTAAAGCTTGTCACCTGCTCCCTGCTCTCCTCAACAACCAGAACCTGTAACAGAATCCCAGCCTGGCTGGGGATGGAAGGAAGCTCTGGGGATCAGCCAGTCCAACCCCTGCNCAGTGCCCTCAGCAGCTTGGGAACCTCTGCTGGCCTCTCTCCAGTAGTTCCTTGTCTCTCTTGACCTGGGGAGCCCAGAAGTGGAGCCAGGACTCCAGCTGTGGCCTGACTAGGGCAGAGGACAGGGGGAGCAAAACCTTCCTCAACCTGCTGCTCACATTCTTCCTCATGCACCCCCAGAGACCACTGGCCTTCTTGGCTATGAGAGCACATCTCTGGCTCAGCTGAATTCACTGGTATCCAGTCTGTGTTTTGCTCTTCTCCATTGCCACTAAAGCAGAAGCTGCTAATCCCTCAGGACAAGTGATTAAATCACTATTGCATTATTTTTTCTGTGAACAGAAAACCCAATCCTGAGCTTCCACTCCTGAGAGGCTGCTGAAGCCACCAAGGCAAGAGAAGAGAAGAGCAGAGAACTGATCCAACCCTTGGACTCTTCTGACTAACAGGTGGGCTTCTCTGTTGAGATGTTTTTTGCCTTTGCAGAGAAATTCAGCCCAAGCATTCCAAGGAATTGAGAAGGTTAAGGGCAACATGCTCTGAAGCACAGCCAGAAGATGGAATGCCAGCAGTGTTCTCACACTGCCACACAAAGCAAGCAGAATCACAGTTACCACTGCACAGCTCCAGGGTGCTGCTGACTGCACTCCTAATATCCAAGATAGCTGCAGGAGTTTTTCCTTGTGGAGTCAGAGTGGCTCCAGCTGAGCCAGGGCTCTGCAGACATCCCAGGCAGAAAGGCAGGGAGCAGAGCAGAGCTGGCTTCTGCCTGGGGAGCAGGTGTTAGGTGATCTTGGGAGATGGAGCTGGGTTTTAGTCCCTGTGGGCATGGGTGCTAGCTGGACTGTCTGCTGGCACTCACCTCTGCAGCACCTGAGAGAACCTTGAGCTGGGAGCAAAACCTGAACTGTGTCTGCAGCCAAAACTGGTCATGACAGCTCCCAGTGACCCCCAGGAGAGCCAGCACCAGCCCAGCACAGTCTGACTGGCAGCTTCAGGGGGTGCATTCCTAAGAGTGAGAGCTGGAGATCAAAACCTTGGAGCAGGCTCAGAGTGGGATCCTCCCTTTGCTGGAAGAGTTGGCAGGTAGCTGGGAGCAGAGATGAAGCTGCTCAAAGCTCCACCAGCTGTGTTCACCCCTGGATCTGTGGCCTCCATAAACTTCTCACTTGGAACTTCAGAGCTGGCAATGTGACTTCAGGGCACAAAAGGCTCTGGTGGTGTCCTCCTGGCTTGGGAAGCAAGAACTCTCCTGCCTCTCTCCTTCAAACCAGTGAGGAAGCCTCCAACTCTTCCACCCAATGCTCTGGTGATGCTGGCAAGGTGCACAGCAGGAGTTAGGAGAATGGGAGAGGACAGCAGTAAGCCTGGGAGCTCTGCAATGTGCTAATGATCCTGGAAAGCAGAGCTAATCAGAGCCTGGAAGGTGACCCCTGCCAGAGGCAGCTCCAGCCTAACCCCAGGAAGGGATCTGCCCTGGTGAAAAACCCTTCAAAACCAAGCAAACCCCAAACACCAAGAGCCACTTCTCCAGGAGTCAGCCTCTGTGGCAGCCAGGGCACTCTGCAGGGTGATGCTTTCTGCTCTGCACCAGCCTTCAGTGGCACCAGGTTCCACTCTCCCTCCTTCCCAGCATCATCCCAAGGCAGCACAGGAACTTGCTGATATAAAAGGGAATGAGAAACTCCAAAACTCAGACAGGGAAAACTGCCCTGACCAACTCCAGGAGTTCTGTCTTCTCCAGTGTTCCCTCAGCACCCTCTCCACACCCTGCAGGCTGCTCATTTTCATGGCCAGCAGCCACTCTTGCTGCCAAGTCCTAGGGTTTCAGGGGAGCTCCAGGGCCACCAGCATCATCCAGACCTGGACTGGAAATGCAGTTGCCTCCCAGTGTCTCCCAACTGAACATTCCCAGTCCCTATATGAACAGCAAGGATGCAGCAGGAAGGAGAGAGGGACAAGCAGAGGCAAACCTGCAGGCACAGAATTGCTTTGGGTTGGAATTCCAAAAGACCTTTAAGATCACCAAGTCCTGCTGTTAACCCACCACAGCCATGGCCTCAGCACCACATCTTCATGGCTTCAGAACCCCCCCAGGGATGGTGACTCCACCACTGCCCTGGGCAGCCTGGGCCAGGCCTTGACAACCCTTTTGGGGAAGAAGTTGTCCCCCATGGCCAACTTAAACCTCCCCTGGTGCAACTTGAGGCTGTTTCCTCTTGTTCTGCCACTTGTTCTGTGGGAGAAGAGACCAACCCTCACCTGCCAGCCTCCTCTCAGGGAGCTGCAGAGAGTGAGAAGGTCAAAATCCAGATCCCACAGAGAAGCTGAGAGGGGACTCAGTCTGATGGATACTGTAGATGGCAACACACTGGAAGTGAAGGACTTAATTAATTAATGCAACAGGTGATTGCCAAGGGAAGAGCTGTCATGGGCCAGTGAAGGGACAGACACCCACTGCTACACTGGGACCTGAGCATCAGGCAGCTGGGAGGTCCTGGAGGAGCCAGGGACCAGTGAGATGAGGCCAGGAGGATGCCCAGCACTGGACATGTAGCCTCTGAATCTCTGGGTGCAGATTTGAAGCTGGGTACCTGGGGCAGTCAATCAAACATCTTGTGTCCCAGAGCCACAGCTCACATCAGTGCTGGGTGGAGAAAAGGCAGGAGCAGGAGCTGCCCCTTAAAGGGCATATTCCAGCCTGGGCCTGGGCCACAAATGCTCCAGCTGGGCTAACTTGATCTTGGCAGCATAAGGCTGGTGAATCAAAGCACATGGCCTGTTCTTCAGAGAGCAGAGATAAGGAATGTGAACTGCTGGGAGTGCTGTGAGCACATTCAGGGCACAGCTGAATGGAAACCAGGACTGCCAGATGTATGCACAATACCTTAATAAATACCAATGATGGAGCAGGGACTAACAACTAGGCACCACTCTTGTTCCCATGTGGTTATGGGGAGCTGTGTGAGCTGCTGCCTCTCCTGAAGCCCTCCTCCAAACAATGCTCTGTTATTGTGAATTCTTCAGGAGTGAATAATAAGGGCTGTGACACGACCACATGCAGCAGCTATTTGAAGTTCAAACAAATGCTAATCCATTTTTGCTCTTCAGCTAGACAACAGAAAAACACAGCCAGAAAATCCTCTCTAAGCACTTACCATAGGCATTGGGGAATTCTCCAGGACCTGGTCCTGGGTAAAAAGGTCCTGGTCCTGGTGGCTGAACTGGGTACTGCTGGGGGGGCCCAACATAGGGAGGGCCACTGTGACGATACTAGGAGGGAAAAAAACAACCATCAGCTGACAAGGAGTTGGACAACTTCCTGCTGTCTGATACAGAACCTGCAATTGAGCTGCCCAAATCAGCAGGGATCTGATTAGCAACCCAGTAATTACAGCCTCAGAACTGCTACAGCCAAAAACACATGAGAGAGGAAAGTTATGTCATCTCCAGATGAGCCAGGGAGGGCACAGGAGCTGAAGCAGCAAACGCTCACTCCCTGATTTCAGCTACATTGTGGTGTTAGGAGGTTTTAGAGTCACTGCAGATCCATGAAGTCCATCTAGATGTATTTATAGCACTAAGCACTTTCCAAGAGCTCAGTTTCACACTGGGTTGGAGGGGAACCTCCAAAACCAGAAGAGGAATTTCCTCTGCCTGCCTCCAAGCACAGGAGAACAAATCCTTCCTCCAGAGAAAGGACAGAGGCTAAATATGCAACCAACCCCCCCCCCGCCCCTGCAGCAGGTCTGGAGACAATCCAGGTGGAGCAAAGGTTGCTCTGGGGTTCCTGAGGTGCCTGGAGGATGTGTTTTACCTGTGGGATACAGTACTGGGGGCCCTGAGGCATCGGGTAGGGCATTGGCAGGTGATTGACCATCATGATGTGCTGGTTGGTTTGATAGACTGCCGTGGGGGTCTGGGCACCAGGACGGATGGAAGGGCTGCTGTTCTGGATGGTGGCTCTGGGAGGCTGGATCTGAGGCCTCTGGAAAAACTGGGGCAGGGAAGGGAGAGAGGAGGGAGAGAAAACAAAGAACTGGTCAGAACTTTCTGGAAAAGAACCTGGAATCCCAGCCTTACAACACCATTTGCAAAGGGTTGCCATGCATTCAGAAAACTGCTGGGCTGCAAAGAGCAGCTTCACGTTCTAGCCTTCAATTCTAGCAGGCAGAAGAAGGGAAGAAACAGTGAACTCTAGGAACCATTTGTTTGTGTCTTCTCAATTCTAGCTCAAGGTTAGGAAAATGAGTTGTGTCAAGTGTCTTTTGGAGAAGGTGGGCAGGAAAGCCACCCTCAGAGAGATGCTAGGGGAATAAAGGGTGAAGGCAACTGCTCCAGAGCACCTCCAGGACAGCTGAAATTACAAAAGCCAGAGGCACCTCATGCCTATCCCTTCCACCAGTTGAGCTGGGGGACCTGTCCTTGCTCTGTTTTCAGAAAGCTGGCAATCTCTTCCAGGGTGGCACCAAGCCACCTTTGCATGAAGTGATGCCCCAGGTCCAGGAAACCAAGCAAGCCAGTGGTGCCTGCTCCACTCTGCACCCTGACCTGCTGGGAAAGGCATCAGCATCCATGGCATGGAGCATTCATGGCACCTCAGGACCTTGCTGTGGAGTCTTTGCACTCTTGGAACTCAGTTGGTAGGAGATGCATCACTGCATTCACTGAGGGGTGATGATACAAGTGAGAGACACTTAGGCCATGCAGAACCAGGAGTGAAAATTACCTGAATAGGTCTGAATCCTCCCTTCAATAACGAAGCAAGAAAGCAGCAGGAAACAGAAAGAAAGCCAATGGAACAGCTTACAGATCAATAGGAAGGGACAGGATACAACATGCACCCTAACTGCACACAATCCCAGTCATCTCTCTATCCTGCTTGGACTAATCTCTTACAGAAACAGCAAGAGACAGCAACTGCACTGGTAGCAAGGGCTCTTCCAGCAGAGTCCCAAGGTGGGAGTCCCAAACTCCCCCAGAAAACTCTCAGATGGAGGCAGAAAAGTTTATAAAACAAGGAAAAAACCACATCCACCAAACCATGATTCACTGCAGGGAATCCAACAGCACAGGATGGCTTTTGGTTTACTCTGTTCCTACAACACCAAACATTTTGCCTTTCTGGGCTCTGCAGAAACCCCTGCTCACATCATGCATTGGGTTTCCACTTCTGCACTGAGACTGGAAGGGTCAGAAATGCCACCCATTTAATTGTGAGGCCAAAAAATACTACCTGGGTCATCAGACATGACAGTGAAGACTGATGAAGTGGCACTGATGGAGAAAGGCTGTGAGCAGGTGATGAAGGGTGAGCAGGAAGGAGGGAAGGGGTGAGCTGGGCTCCTCTGCCTCAGCATCCAGGGAGAATGGGGAAGGGTGGGAGGAAGCAGTGATGCCACTGACATGACAATGAGCTTCAAATGGTCATTCTGGTGCTGCTGAAGACTTGATGACACCTCAGTTGTTCCCCAAAGCAAATGATTTCTCCAGGAAAGCCAGGGCTGACTCAGAAACCCAGACACCACAGAGAAAAGCACAATGCTTTCATGTCCAAATCCCAACTGTGACCTGAGCCAGGAGAAGGTTATCCAGGGAGGGAAGGCTGCTACTGAGGGTGCAGAAAGAAAACCAGAAGAGCAACATGTTACCATGCTCCTCCAGTAATAAACCCTGAGGCTGGCCAGATCTGGGGAACTACATGAGTGCTGCAGGGACCAAGGGCATAGGCTGAGCTGACTGTGAGAACAACTGGAGTCTGTCCTTTTCCAGTACCCAAAGACACCCAGAGTGCAGAAGTCCTTTCTTCTTTCACTGGATAATGCCTGTTTCTAACCTGCTAGCAGGTTACAGCAGAAGTGACCCCAGAGTGGGGGCTGGAGGGGGTGGAAAAAAGCCAATAGGCAGCACAATTCTGTGCTTATGCAGAGGGAGAAGGCTGGAGGCTGGAGCAGGATCTGCCCCTCTACTAGTAGACAGTCACCACAGCCATGGGCAGCAAGGGGTGGGAGACTGCCACCAGTGTGAGCCACAGCCAGGACCCCTGCTCCTTACACTTCTGCTGCACCCCCAGAACCTGCTGACAATGTCACTGAAGAACAGCAGCAGAGACTCCTGGTTTAGGGAGAGCTTTTCATCTCCACCACTGGCAACTGCTGCCTAGAGGATGAGGAGATGTTCCCTGGCAGGGTGACAGGCTGAAGAAGCTCCATCTCTCACTGCTGCTGGAGCAAGAGGAAGGAAAGCCAGCTCTGTGCACCAAAATGGGTGGTGTGCTCCACAGGCTTGCTCTTCACCAAGCATTAACCACCAGCATGGTACTGCCAAGCTGTTCTGACCTCCAGTGAGGAAACTCTGCTCTCAAAACCACTCTCTACTGCCCACAGCATGAGACAGGTAGCTCAAACCCAGAGATGGAGGAAAAAGGGAGATTTCATCATTACAGGGAAGATGGAGCCAGGGAGAAGAAAGGCAGATCTGTTACTGCAAGCAACAAGACCATCAGAAGTTTGAACTCCTTTTGGCTACTGCATCTCCTCTAAGTACAGCCAGAAGTCTCAGGAAGCTCTGGTACCCTCAGAGCACTCTGCACACCATCTGCAGGTGGGTTCTACTGTCCAAAACAAGTCCCATCTGGCTGGCAAACTGTCCTCTCCTCCAGCCTTGTCCCTGCTCCTCCAAAGCTCAACTAGCAACTCTCCAAGTGATCCTCAGCAATGTTTCACCATTCTGACTCAACTTGCAAGGCCAAAGAGATGCCTGCAGACCCCATTTTCTAGGAGCACTAGTGATGTCCCACAGGAGAGCACTGGGAGATTAAAATCTGAGCTATTTTGTCTCTGTCTCTTCCAAGTGCAGGACTTGGGAGTGGAGAACACACAGGAGCCAGGCAGGAGCAGAACAAAGGTTCCCTGGGTCACAGCAAGGCTTCTGGTGGAAGCCCTGCATTACCCCAACCCTTGCTTCACTACTTCCTGCAAAATTTAAGTCCTGCTAAGTCTAACAATGGTCAAATGAGCATGAAACACTGCACAGGGGCTCAGCACCCAGAGAGGACCTGAGCTGTGGTCCCCATGTCATGGTCCCACCCCTTATCTGTTCAGCTCTGTTAGGGAGGGATTTCTTGGCTCAGCTTGGAGTCAACCCTACTGGGGAAGATGGTCTTTTTCCTCCTTGGGCAGCTCCCTGGTTCACTCACAGAAGAATACCTACTGAAGGGAGTCTTCTGGAAAATCACCCCCCAGACTGTGCACACAATGCAGACAGGGTGCCCCAGCACCTCCCAGCTCAGCACCAATCCCTTCCCATCTCAGCTGCAAAGAAGATTTGGGGTTTATCTAAGGATGGCACTGCCCAAGGGGTTTCTGCTGATGAGCTCCCCCTTCTGCTCCCTCTTCTGACAGGGGCCAGCTCTCTTTAGTATCTTCACTGGTGATCTGGATGAAGAGATCAAGTACCTTGAGTATCTTCACCAGTGACCTGGACAAGGGGACCGAGGGCACCCTCAGTCAGGCTGCAGGTGACACCAAGCTGGGCAGCAGTGCAGATCTGCTGGAGGGTGTGGAGGCTTTACAGAGGGATCTGGCCAGGCTGCATGGATGGACTGAGGCCAGTGGGATGAGGTTAAACAAGGCCAAGTGCTGAGTCCTGCACTTGGGGCACAACAACCCCAGGAATGCTCCGGGCTTGGGGCTGAGTGGCTGGAAACTGCCAGAGGAAAAGGGCCTCGGGGGTTGGTGGCCAGCAGCTGAAGATGAGGCAGCAGAGTGCCCTGGTGGGCAAGAAGGCCAAGAGCATCCTGGCTTGGATCAGCACTAGTGTGGCAGCAGGACTAGGGCAGGCATTGGCCTCCTGGGCTGGGCACTGGGGAGGCCACAGCTCCAATCCTGGGCTCATCTTTGGGTTCCTCACTCCAAGAAGGACACTGAGGTGCTGGAGTGTGGCCAGAGAAGGGCAAGGAAGTTTGTGATGGATCTAGAGCACAAGTGTTGTGAGGAGCAGCTGAGGGAACTGGGGTTGGTTAGGCTGGAGAAGAGGAGGCTGAGGGGAGACCTTCTCACTCTCTGCAGCTCCCTGAGAGGAGGCTGGAGCCAGGTGGGGCTTGGGCTCTTCTCCCCAGGAACAAGTGATAGGACAAGAGGAAACAGCCTCAAGCTGTGCCAGGGGAGGTTTGGGTTGGAAATGATGGACAGGTTTTCTCTGGTAAGAGTGGTTAGGCACTGCAGCAGGTTGCCCACCCAGCTCCACCCACATGGAGTCACCATCCCTGGAGGTGTCCAAAAGACATGGAGACCTGGCACTTTGTGACAGGGTTTAGTGGCAGGGTGGTGCTGGGTCAGTGGCTGGACTCAATGATCTCTGAGGTCTCTTCCAACCCTTGCAATCCTGTTTCTCCTCAGCACTGGAGTCAGCACCTCCCAGTGCTAATCACACCTTGCTCCCACCACAGCATCCTGCTGCTAACTCTATTTTCTAGCTCTGTCCTCATTAAGTTTGCTGCAGACACAGAGTTGCTAACTATGCCTGACTAATTAACACTAACATTAAGGAAATCCCTTCCTAAGCTCCTGCCTGCCCTCAGCACTGCCCCAGCCACCTCTCCAACACACACTCCCCCCCAGCCCTTGGGCAGCCATCATCTGCTGCTTCACCTCCTTCCCCCATGGCCCCTGCCAGCAGCCTACTGAAGTCCAGCCAGGTAAGAAGCTGCCATCTAGAAAAATCCATGATGGAAGAGAGCACCAAGCTCCTCCTGCTAAAGCAGCCCTCACTGCACCTGCTCTGCCACTCACTCTCTACTCCTCAGCCATCACCTCCAGGGAAGTGGCTGTGGAGCTCCCTCCCCACCCAACAGCTTCACTAAGAATCAACCTGGGATAAGAGGAGTGAGAACACAGCCCTGCTAAGCTTAGCCTAACACACACAAAGTGGACAAGCTGGCAGTTGGGATGGGTCCAGAGAGCCCTGCAGAAGGTTGTGGAGAAAGGGAGCAGATGCAAAGGTCAAGATGTTGTCCTCCATGCTAAGGAAGCAAATGGCATGGCTCAGCTCTCACCTTCCACTGAGCTCCTCAGCCCCTGAGACAGCTCTGACTCAATTCTGAGTCCTTCTGGCCCCACATGAAGTCTGGTGGGATAACCTGACCCTGCCCTGGAAGAGGGAGGAGGAGCTGCCAGCAGGAACCATGTCTCCTTGCAGCTGAAAACTGGCACATCAGACCCTGCAAACTCCAGCACAGGCCCTGGGGGTTGGGTGAGGAGCTGCAGCCTGGAGACATGAAGATCTGGCACCAGGAGCAGGAGCTGCAGCAGAAAGCCTGCAGGTCCCCATCCTCCTTCCCCAGTGGTGGCCAGTAAGCTGCAGCAGCCCTGGGGGCACAACATGAGACTTGTTCTTCCTCCCTGCCTCAGACCTTCCATTTTACTGTTTCCTAAATGACAAAAGGGGAGCAAGAGCCCCTTTTTGTGCCAACCATGGCAGTTAGAGCTGGCAGCTCCTCTCCACTCATGGGTGAATGCCAAGGGCACCCTTTCTGACTGCTTTCTACCTGGAGATACTTCAAAAAGCTACAAAATGGGTAAGTCTTGTGTCAGCTCAGGGAGGAGTTTCCCAACCTCTCCAGATCACAAGGCTTTAACAACAGCCCTGGGCCAAGCTCAGCTTTCTGTCCTGCAAGCCAAACCCAAAGGAACTCAAGCTAAAACTGAACAAACCACACCAGCAACCTCCAGCTGAAGGCCTCTGCCATAACCAGTAAACTTATCTCAGCTGCTGCTGGAAGCCACATAGAGAAGGATGACATCTCCCATTGCACCTGCTTGTCCTTCTGCTTCTCATTACACCAACTTCTTCTCAGCATCCCTTTGCCAGTGCCCCAGCTGCCCCTGCACTCACTGCTCCCATGGAGGCTTAGACTACATCACAGACTCTGCCTGGGGCAGAGTGGCTGGAAACTGCCAGAGGAAAAGGGCCTGGGGGGTTGGTCACCAGCAGCTGAAGATGAGGCAGCAGAGTGCCCTGGTGGGCAAGAAGGCCAAGAGCATCCTGGCTTGGATCAGCACCAGGGTGGCACCAGGACTAGGGCAGGGATTGCCCTCCTGGGCTGGGCTCTGGGGAGGCCACAGCTGGAATCCTGGGCTTAGTTTTGGGCTCCTCACTCCAAGAAGGACACTGAGGTGCTGGAGTGTGTCCAGAGAAGGGCAAGGAAGGTGGGGAAGGGTCTAGAGCACAAGTGCTGTGAGGAGCAGCTGAGGGAACTGGCCTTGGTTAGGCTGGAGAAGAGGAGGCTCAGGGGAGACCTTCTCACTCTTCTGCAGCTCCCTGAGAGGAGGCTGGAGCCAGGTGGGGGTTGGGCTCTTCTCCCAGGGAACAAGGAGGAGATGGCTTCAAGCTGTGCCAGGGGAAGTTCAGGTTGGATACTAAGAAGAGTTTATTCCCTGAAAGGGTTATCAGACATTGGCCCAGGCTGCCCAGGGCAGTGGTGCAGTCACCATCCCTGGAGGGGTTCAAAAAACACCTAGATATGGTGCTGAGGGCCATGGTTTAGTGGTGAGCATGGGAGTGCTGGCTCTAGAGTTGGACTTGATGATGTCAGAGATCTCTTCCAACCATAATGATTCTATAACCCCCAAACCTAGAAGGATGCCTGAGATCAACATCAATAATTATTCTTAGAGGGGAAACTTTTCCCATGCTTCCATGTGTCCCATGGGCAATGGGCTTTACATCTGAGATTCTGTAGCTTAAAAAGTAATAAATCAGTAAACTGAGCAGAGAGGGGTTAATAATTTTTGCAAGAACACAATGTTAGCTTCCAGGGAAGCAGCAGCAAGATGAGGTTTGCACCATCCCTGAGCCAGTCCTTGGTGATTTCATTAACACTTGTCTTGTATTGATCCTGTGTCTTTCCCACTCCCCTGATGGGCTGTTGGTTAGTGTTATTTCCTGTAATTATCAGGTCTTTCAAGTACTCCAATTAGCATGATTTTAAGCACCTGAAGTTGACTGGCAGCTTCCTAAGTGATTCATTTTCAGATGGGAATGCCTGTGCTGGTAGCTCCACAGCACTCTGTAGCATCACAGAATTGTTTTGGTTGGAAGAGAGCTCTCAGATCACCAAATCTAACCAGCAGCCAGCACTGCCAGGGCACCACTGAGCCATGTTCCTCAGCATCACATCTCCAGGGCTTTGAAACCCCTCCAGGGATGGGGACTCCACCACTGCCCTGGGCAGCCTGGGATAATGCCTAGCCACACTTCTGGGGAAGAAAATGTTCCTCTTGTGCAGCCTACACATCCTGTGGTGCAACTGGAAGCCATTTCCTCTTGTCCTACTTGCTTGTTCCTGGGGAGAGGAGAACAACCCCCACCTGGCTCCAGCCTCCTCTCAGGGAGCTGCAGAGAGTGAGAAGGTCTCCCCTGAGCCTCCTCTTCTCCAGGCTAACCAAGCCCAGTTCCCTCAGCTGCTCCTCACAACACCAGTGCTCTAGACCTGGGCACTGGAGAAGCCACACCTTCTTGCCCACCTGGACACTGCTGCCTCATCTTCAGCCTCTGTTGACCAGCACCTCCAGGGCCTTTTCCTCTGGCAGTTTCCAGCCACCCTGCCCCAAGCCTGGGTTGTTGTGACCCAAGCACAAGACCCAGAACTTGGCCTTGTTGAACCTCAGACAAACTCCTGTTCATAAGTGGTGACTCTCCTGCACAGGTCAGTGGCAAAATCCCTCTCTCCATCCCCCAGCCACACCATGGGCAGAGACTTTTCAATAGGAAGAAATAAAAAGCTCATCAATAGGCAACCTCTGGGCAAAGAGCTCATCCATAGCTCAGGTTTCTCTGTTCTGATCCAGCACCTGACAGGTGGAATTGGAAATAAAGCCTGAAATACTCTTTCTAATGGTGAGAGCTTCTCTTGGCTAATCATAAGCAGACTCCAAATGGAAGAGAGTCAAAAATCCTGCAGCAAACCAGTCAAATCTGTAGTGATAAAACCAGGGAAACACCCTGAGACTCCACATTTCACCCTGCAGGCAGGGTCAGCACTGGCTCCAGAGGGAAAGCTCTAACTCAACTCACAACAGACTGGTGCTAGAGTCCCAGCAGGGAAGCCACCAAGCACTGCAATGCTTTCCTCCAAGGCCACACTGCCCTGAGACTCATGGTCCCAAATGAGCTCAGTTAGCTCTCTGAGAGCAAGGGCTGGCACTGAGGAGAGGATTTGCCTCGGGAGGGAACTCTGACAGAGCCAGCACTGCACAACCCAAACACAGACCTGAGGTTAAGCTCAAGAGCAAGGCAGGAATGCCATGGCTCCCTGGGGCACCCTGCACACATCCTTCCACCTCTGCCTCCACAGAACTACTTCTCTCTCTCCCTCTCACATGACACTTGCCTGAGAGAAAATAAGTGCAAACATCTCATGCTACTTGGGTTCTGTCCTGCTCTGGAAGGGTCCTGCCTCCATGCTGCTCTCTGTAGGGGAAGGAACAGAGATCATCACCTTGGCTGGGTGTTTGTGCTCTCTTCACCACTGACCTGCTCCCCTAGGACATCACTTTCCCAAAGGTCCTTGTCTCTACAGTATTCAACTGCTCAGACTAACTGGGATGAAGGGAGAGCAAGAGAATTCTCCTGCCCTGCCTGAAGCCTCTGTCCTGACACTGCTGGTGTTAATGGCTTTTCCCCACCCCTATTAACTTGGAGGCAAAAAACTATTGCTTCCAAGCCAGGAGAAGAGTGACACAGAAACAGGCAAACCTGGGAGAGCTTTCCTGCACTTGCTATACTTCTTTCCAGCCATCATCACCACCTCTCTCCTCCCAAAAGCTACAACAGTAAAATCAGTCCCCAGGGAAAAAGGGATTTGGCAAAGATGAATGCAGGAGTTGATAGAAAAGACAACTTTGGACACCCTAAGTAGGACAGAAGGGATCTGTGCAGTTGTGCCAGAGGAAGTTTTGGTTGAACATTAGGAAGAATTCTTCCCCAAAGGGTTGTCAAGGCCTGGCCCAGGCTGCCCAGGGCAGTGGTGGAGTCACCATCCCTGGAGAGGTTTTTTGAAACCCTGGAGATGTGGTGCTGAGGGACGTGGTTTAGTGGTGACCTGGCAGTGTTGGTTAATGCCTGGACTCAATGATCTTAAAGGTTTCTTCCAACCAAAACAATTCTGTGATTCTGTCTGTCCTGCTGCTGAAGAGGTCCTCTGGCTATTTCTGTCACCCTAACAAGCACTGCTCATCAGCTTCACCTGCCAGGGCTATTCCTAAGTTTCATTCTTAATTAAAGGGTTCCTTACAAAGTCCAAGTCACACAACAGGAATACCACAAAGATTCCTAAAACAGGGGGAGTAAAAAGAACACCAGGGGATATAATGCTGACAGATAACAGAGAACCACACAAGACACATGTGAACTGGGAAGTAATCTGCCTTGCTCTGCCTTTGACAGGTTGGGTTTTCTCCAGGGAGTGAACATCCAGTTCTCACTGGCATCTTCAGCTTAGGCAACTCAGCCCACCAACTAGTTAGGGCAACACAAGGCAAAGTTTCTAGTGACTTGGTAAGGCAAGTGAACCTGCTGAACAGCTGGCCTTGATCTCAACAGGTTCTCCTTTCCTACAGAGATGGCACTGAGTGAGGTGGTTAATGAGTGGGGTGACACCGACCGAGAATTAACAGTGTTACTCCGCGCTGCAGGCACTGTGTTAGCAGGGTTAGGCACGTGCTAGGAGCTACTACCAGGGCTGGTTTTGGGAGGCTGTGAGTTAGTGAGGGAATCACCTCCACCCACCCACCTCCCCCAGGCAATTAGTTGAGGGCTGTAAGGAAGGGGCAGGGTACTGTACCTGGTGATGGGCTGGTCGAGGCCCCGCTGCAAACTGGGGAAAGGCGGGAGAAACAAACACAAAAGGAAAGGCACAAAGAGTCAGAAACACCACAAGGAAACCAAAATGTCACACTCTATGCAAAATAAACCCACAGGGAAACAACAACAACAACAACAAAAGAAACCAACAACCACAGAACGGTCAAAAGCTTTGCTGCAGGACAGTGACAGACAGGTACTGAGATCTCAGGGGGGAGGTGCTGCTCAGGACATCAACAGCCAAAGCTGGGGGGGGGGGAGTTCAAAGGCATTCTACTTTAGGAATGCAGGCACTCTTTATCCTGCCAGAACCCCCCCAAAAACTCAACTGAAACCAAGCAGCAGTGGAGATATTCAACTGCCTGAGGTGGAGGGGAATGGTTCAAGCAGCTGGATTCAGCCTTTCCAACCACCCCTGGGAGCAGCGCATGGAGACTCATGAGCCAGGTAGGCACGGGGCCGTGAGGACACCCCACGAGGCAGAGAACAGAGACTCTTTGCACCCACACCCTCTGCAATTTTGTTCTCAGCTCTTTTATTTCCCTCCCCCAAGGATTCCAGAGAACCCTCGTTCATGGGTCAGACTGGTCATGCCCCTCTGAAAGCCAAGGAGAGGTGGTTAACTCCTCACGCCCCCATGGAGCTGAGGGCAGCAGCAGCAGAGCTTGGCTGGAGTACAGGAGGCCCTGGGTCCCAGCCCTACACTCAGGTTACCAAAGCACTTCCCACCCACTTGGCTTACACATGGAGGAAGGGAATCAGAATTTCACACTCTCAGTAAACATTAAAAGCATTTTCCAAGAAGGAACTAATTGTTAAAATAGAAATAAAAATGAATGTAAGAAATGGAAAATAAAGATGACAAGGGATCCTCTTCCAGAAGCTGGGTTCAGCACTTCAACCCTTATTTCTCAGTGTGATGAGCAGAGCTCCACGACTAGAGCAGATTAATCTATTGATAACTGCTCCAATAATTAAATGGAGCAAATGAAACTAGATCCCAGGGTGGCTTTTTGCCCACTTGTTGCAGGTTTGGATGGCTCAGTAACTTAATGCAGGTGCTGAAGCTCATGGTGCAGCCCATGGCTGCTGAGTCACCCTACAGGGACTCAGTAACTGAGTTTAATTTCTACCTGACAAGAGTGAGCAAAACTGGCTGCTAATTACTGATGTTCTTAATCATTCTGTAAGAAATGTGGATAGGGGTTCAGTTCTAGCCCTACCTCCAGCTATGTTCTTGCCATCAAACATGAGAAGCAAAGTGTAACTGGCCACTGCTCCAGCTGATTTTCTCCTTTATCAACATTTTAATCACTTCTGTTTAAGATTTCTGAGAAGCAGTCTACTCCTATCAGTGTTCATGTATTCCTCCTGCCTTCACCTCACCATGACACTCAGACAAAGCCAAAGAAACCTTCAGAAACAAGAAAACACACACAAGTGGACTACTGCCAGTGAAGAGTTTCTGGAGAATGACCTGCCCTGGTTCACCAAAGAGTCCTCCCACCCTTGAAAGTGTTCCTTAAGCCTGGCATTAAAGGAAGAAAAGGCAAAGACTGAGCATCTGGTAAGAGTAAAATAGCTGAAGTTCTCATTTTACTATCAAGGGCAAGACAGAAGCACCCAAGGAGCCCCAGCACCCTCCCAAGGCTCAGGGAGTGAAGAGGACAGTGGCTGTGCCGATGGCCCTATGGCGATGAGAAACAGGCACCTGGGGGAGTCTCAGCAGGTGAAGTCCTTCCTTGATTTAGGAAGAACTCCTCAAAACCACTTCCAATGTCTTGTGTTTGAGAAAAGGGACCAGAGCTCATCCTGGAAGGGCTGACCAAGCCCCTTTCCAGCAGGGCTACAGACTGTGTTACACACACCAAGGAAAAGGAGAAATCCAGAAGAGAACAGTGGGATGCAAAAACCTGGTGCTGCTTAATGGCAGGGCTGAGCCCCTCTCTTATCTCTGCTCCACAGTGTTTGAAACAGGAGCTGGAAGTTTCCATCTTAAGAAGTTAAAGTAAATTCCAGGGTGAAAAGTAAATGTGTGTTGCAAGGAAAAAAACCAAAAGCAAAACCAAAAGATATAAACCAAACCCTCAAAGTTAGTGGCAAACTCCCTGCCCTGGTTTGCACTGGTCACCACTGGCTAGTGATTTCTGGATTTGAATGTCTTTAAATAATTCAGGTTGATAGGATTTATTCCTCTTAGGAGCTGTAAGCAACAGAACAAACTGTAGTCACTGCTGGCTTGGATTAAAATAGACACTTTGGGGTTTTCCCTCTGCCCAATGAAGGCAGGAGATAGAAAGGAAAACTGCCTTAGGAAACTTAGGTCCAACATTGCTGTCCCCTCCCCTCTTCCTGGTCCTGCTCCCTGCTCTGTGCACAGCAGGGCACAGCCTCCACCTGCCCACGTTGAGCTGCCACACCTTGAGCTCCCAGAAAATAACCACTTTGGGATCACTCCAACAACCTCTTCGATCATGGGGGGGGGGTTTTTTGGCAGACCTCCTGGAACTGGACAGGTTGTGTTGAGATCACCTAGTGCTTGGGGCAAGAGCTAACAGATAATTCTCAGTCATGCTGAATGACTCTGATTTCCTTTGCCTTCCCCCAGGAGCTGGAATTCTCACTATTGGGAGTGATGCTGCAATGCTACCGGAGAGCAAACATGAAGCCAGTTGGATTGCAAAGGTCACTGTCCTGGAAGGAGCAGAAAAGCCTGAACCGTGCAATGGCCAACGGCTCTGGGATGCAGGAACAGGATGGAGGAAGCTCCAGCTGCTCCAGGACCCGGGCTTTGGACCAAGCCCTCCTGGGTCCAGCAGCCAACCTAGGCAGGCCACAGCCGCGGCGGCTGCGTGACGGACGGGACTGCGCTCTGCAAGCCTTGGGATGGCAAAGAGATTCTCTGCCACCCTCCTCGTCCCCTCCTCACCCTCCCCTCACTGCCCACACCAAAGTAAAGTAAAAAAAAAAAACAAGAAAGAAATGAAAAGAATTAAAAACCCCAAAGTAAATCAAGCCCAGAACAAAATGCAAGAGCAGTTCAGGACCAGGCTAGTCTTGCATTTGTTTCGGGGTGGGGAGGTGGAATGAGATGTTATGGGTGTGGCTTTTAGTCATGGGGGTGGAAATGGTCACTAGCAGAGCAATGGCAAAAACTGCACACAGGAGAGCTTCCAAATAAAGAGAAAAATGGCTGGCAACTGCAGACAAACTCTTCCTGGACACCTCCTCAAATCACAGGGCCAAAACTCTACCATTTGACAGGTTGTTTTTTTGCTGGCCAAATTTCCTGCAGAGGTTAGCTGGTGACCTCCCCAGTCCCTGTCCTACAGCAGGTCAGCCCCTCCCCAAGTGCTGTTCGGCTCTGGACCTCGCAGTGCCACCTCAGCTGGCAGAAACTGCCACGGGGAGCTCATGCTTTCAGCAAAGCAGCAAACCCAGTGCATTTCTGTCAGTCAGCCAACAACAGAAAAATAAAATGGGGTAAAAAATAAACTGTAGGAATAAAGAAAGAAAAGGAGAAATCAAACCAGTGCCATGGGCACGATTGCCTGCAAGAAGGAGTGTACAGTTTGTTATATTGCTTACAATGCAGTATTTTATCCAGCCTCTTCCAGCCAGGGACCTGTAAACCGGACTCTGTTCCAAAACCTTCCTCCTCTTCCAGTTGTCTGTGCAATGTATTGGCACTGTTCTGCTGGGCTGTCAAAAAAACTGGTTTAGAGATGCAGCTCTTCAGTCAGGTTTTTGCTCCAGTTCTAACCATAGCAAACTCATTTGTGGTTTTCAACAGTTAAAGGTAAAGGAGATGATTTATACTTACAGAGACCAGAGAGGTTTTACCAGCAGTGTCCTGCGTTACTGATCAGAGCAGGGCACTAAGGAGGTGGGGGGGGACACCTGCTTAACAAGTTCCCAGCTGTCCACATCACAGAAACAGCAGCAAACTGATGTTAATTGGCTCCTTTGTCAACACTGAGGTTACTGGCTCTCAGAACTAACCCTCCTGGGAATCTCCTGGAGAAGAAACCTCCAGCAGCGGGGCAAGCGCCTGGGTGAGGCTGCCCACTGGGGGAAGGCTTGCCCTGTCCATACATGTGTATCTATAGCTGGCATGTGGACAGACAGAAGACTTCTCTCTCAGAGGCCTCCAGGTGGCATGCTTCAGCAGCCTTCAGCTTACTCAAAGAGAAGAGCCTGGGAACCCTGGGTGGCTTAGAGGCAACCTCCAAGCGTTCCGACACAGATCTGCAAGAGGCACAGGGATTGCTGCTCCCTTGGCTAACCAAGGCTTGAGACACTCTGATGGTGAGCTACCATGCCTTCAGAAGCTGGGCTAAGCATCTGATGTGCTAGGAGGGTCTCCTAGCATGGTGAGGAAGCATGCTACAAGCAGAGACTCCCCCCAAAAGAGCCTGGTTTGGGGAACCCAAGTCCTACCGTAGCAGTCTCACAATACACACACACAAACCCAAAAGATTACAGAGGACAAGCAAACCTAAAGCTGGATGAAAAAGGGGCTTACCACAAAAAGATGTGGGTACTCAGAAGCTCCCTGTTAAATATGTGAGCACCTACAGGGTGCCAGGCAGGGAATGGTTAGAACTGATCCAGCAGCACTGATTGGGAAGCAATGCCCAGAGACCTCTGGAGACTGAGTGCTGCTGCAGAGAATGGCTTCTGTTTACTGAGCTCTGGTCTGCCACTTTACCAAACACCTCCTTAAAGAAAAAAAAAAACTGAAGAAGAGAGAAAGAATCTAGTAATGAATCTAAACTCTAACATGAAGTGAGCCTGAAAGCAGCTGTACTAAAAACAAGTGGTGTCATTTGAGCACAGATGAGAATCCCTCCATCGCCTCTTTCTGATAAGCCACTTTCAAAGGAACATTATCCTACCAGGACAAGGTTTGCAAAATTCAATCAAGCTTTGCCATTTGGAAGGTGCTTCCAGTTCAGTAGAACAGACTTTCCAGAGAACCAGCCAAGTGCTAGAGACACACACACACAGACAGAGAAACAGCCAAATGAGGAAGAAAAGAAGAGAAGGCAAAGCTAAGGCTCCCTTACCGGTGAGCGGGTCTGAGGCTGAGTGTTCATTGTTTGAGGGGCTTGAGGGTACACCAACGTGGTTGGAGCTGCATTCTGTCCTGAGGGGTAAGGAGCCTGCCAGGGAACAAGGAAGGAAATAACAAATGAGTGTGTCATGTGATTCACCCCAAGAGAGGAACAGAATCATAGAACCATAGAATCATAGAATCATAGAACGGCTGAGATTGGAAGGGACCTTAAAGATCATCTAGTTCCAACCCCTGCCATGGGCAGGGATGCCACATGCACTAGACCAGGTCATCCAGGGCCACATCCAGCCTGGCCTTAAACACTGCCAGGGATGGGGCAGCCACAGCCCCTCTGGGCAACCTGTTCCAGTGCCTCACCACCCTTTGGGTAAAGAACCCCCTTCTAATCTCCAGCCTAAATTTCCCCTCCTTCAGCTTGTAGCCATTTCCCCGTGTCCTGTTGCAATCAGACCAGGAGAAAAGTCTCTCTCCTTCTGCCTTAGAATCCCCTTTCAGGTACTGAAAGGTTGCTGTAAGATCCCCTCTAAGCCTTCCCCAATTCCTTCAGCCTGTCCTCGTAGGGGAGGTGCTCCAGTCCTTTAATCATCTTTGTGGCCCTCCTCTGGACCTCCTCCCAGAGGTCCACATCTTTTTTATGCCGAGGGGCCCAGAACTGTACACAGTACTCCAGATGGGGCCTCACAAGGGCAGAATAGAGAGGCAGAATCACCTCCTTAGACCTGCTGGTCATGCCTCTCCTGATGCATCCCAGGACACAGTTAGCCTTCTGAGCTGCAAGTGCACATTGCCTGCTCATGTCCAGCTTTTCATCTATCATGACCCCCAAGACCTTCTCTGCACAGCTGTTCTCAATGAGTTCTTCTCCCAGCCTAAACTCATATCTTGGGTTGCTCCTACCCAGATGCAGAACCTTACACTTGGACTTGTTGAATTTCATTTGATTCTCACAGGCCCATTTTTCAAGCCTGTCCAGGTCCCTCTGGATGGCATCTTGCCCCTCTGGCGTGTCAACCACACCACTCATCTTTGTGTCATCTGCAAACTTGCTGAGGGTGCACTCAATACCTCTGTCCAAGTCATTAATAAAGACATTGAAGAGCACTGGTCCCAAGACAGAACCCTGAGGGACACCACTTGTCACTGGTCTCCACCTAGACAAGGAGCCATTGACCACAACTCTCTGACTGCATCCATCCAGCCAATTTCTGATCCACTGGATGCTCCATCCATCAAATCCATAGCTCTGCAGTTTTGAGATAAGGATGTCATGGGAACTGTATCAAAGGCTTTACAGAAAACAGTTACCAGGGACTGTGACCAACACTGAGATAAGACTCAGAGATTCAGAGATTCCTAGACTGGCCCAGGTGGGAAGGGACCTCAAATATCATCTAGCTCCAACCCCCTGCCATGGGCAGGGATGCCACCCACTAGACCAGGCTGCCAAGGGCCACATCCAGCCTGGCCTTGAACACAGCCAGGGATGGTGCAGCCACAACCTCCCTGGGCAACCTGTGCCAGTGCCTCAGCACCCTCTGGGTAAAGAATTTCTCCCTAACATCTAATCTAAATCTTCCCTCCTTCAGTTGGAAGCCATTCCCCCTTGTCTTATTGCTTTCTACCTGGGGAAAGTGCCTCTCCCCCCCCTTCAGTAGGCCTCCTTTAGGTGCTGGAAGGCTGCTAGAAGATCCCCCCCCAAAGCCTTCTCTTCTCCAGGCTAAGCAATCCCAGCTCTCCCAGCCTGTCCTCATAAGGGAGGTGCTCCACCCCCCTGATCATCCTCATGCTCTTCTCTGGACCTCCTCTAAAAGGTCCACATCTTTCTTATGCTAGGACCCCAGAACAGGACACAGTTCTCCAGGTGTGGTCTCACAAAGGCAGAGCAAAGAGGCAGAATCACCTCCCTTGACCTGCTGCTCATTCCCCTCCTGATGCAGCCCAGGACTTTCTGGGCTACAAGTGGACATTGCTGGCTCATCTCCAGCTTTTCATCCACCATGACCCCCAAGTCCTTCTCAGCAGGGCTGCTCTCAATGAGTTCATCTCCTGGACTGTACTCATGCCTAGGATTGCCCTGTCCCAAGTGCAGGACCTTACACTTGGACTTGCTGAACCTCACATGCTTCTCCTGGGCCCACTTTTCAAGTTCATCCAAGTCCCTCTGGATGGCATCTCCTCTCCTTCTGGTGCATCAACTGCACCACTCAGCTCTGTATCACCTGCAAACTCCCTGAGGGTGCACTCAATCCCACTGCCAACCTCCAGAGGTGATTGTGATGGAGAAAGCCTTCTCCACATGGGACCCAACCAATTCCCCACCAGTACCCAAGAAACCACACCAAGGGGCATGTCAACACAACACCAGGGCACCCAGCCCCTGCCTTGTCTAACCCTTGGCTATGTAGTCTCCAAAAACCACCTCTGAGCCTGTTTCTAGGGCAAGCTGGAGCTGGTGGAATCACCAGCAAACCCTCAAAATGAGTCAACTAAGAAGAAAGCAGCTCAAATGCATCCAGCACAAGCTGCAGCTGCTTTTGCCACAGAATGGACCAGGCTGCAATGGGTGCAGGTGGAAGGCAGGCCATGGGCTGGGGCAGTGTCTCCCAGTTCCTCTGACTTCCATGGGTTGTAACCATTTCTATCACCAGCTGCTCTCCCCCCAGAGTAACAATAAACTGCAGAGTTGGTTCTGCTGCTGATGCATTTTTAATGAGACATTTAGAAAGAACTTTGCACAAACATTTCTCCTTTTTGTTTCAGCAAAAAGAAAGAAACTTAAATTTCTGGTTTGTTTTTTTCCAGTAGTTTATGATGATAATGGCAAAAAACCCAGCCCCAAGCCTCTGACAGCCTCTGCTACTAAGAGGAACTCCAAGAAGGAACTCAAGGACATTGAGGTGCTGGAGTGTGTCCAGAGAAGGGCAAGGAAGGTGGGGAAGGGTCTAGAGCACAAGTGTTGTGAGGAGCAGCTGAGAGAACTGGGGTTGTTTAGCCTGGAGAAGAGGAGGGTCAGGGGAGACCTTCTCACTCTCTGCAGCTCCCTGAGAGGAGGTTGGAGCCAGGTGGGGCTTGGGTTCTTCTCCCAAGTGAAAAGCAATAGGAGAAGAGGAAACAGCCTCAGGTTGTGCCAGGGGAGGTTTAGGTTGAACATGAGGAACAATTTCTTTCCCCAAAGGGCTCTCAAGCCTTGGCCCAGGCTGCCCAGGGCAGCGGTGGAGTCACCATCCCTGGAGGGGTTCTAAGCAGTGCAGAGGCTGCCCTTAGGGCCAGGGTTCAGTGGCATGGTGCTGACAGTTAACACTTGCCCCTGATGATCTCAGAGAGCTTTTCCAACCAGAATGACTCTATCATTTTCTCAGAATCAGCCCCAGCTCCATGTGCTGCCCTGCATGACTCCACCAGGAGTCACTTCTCCAGCTCCTCAGCTCTCCTCCCATCACTGTCTGCCCACTGTGGTGCCAGCCTGGGCTATCTCCATGACCAGTGGTAGCCACAGTCCCTGTGAACCTCCTGGCTACATCCCATCACATTTACTTGGTGCATAAAGGAGCTCATCTCATCTTGGGTCTCCTCTGGGAGAGGTCTCTGGGTCACTTCAGACATCCTGGGAGAGGATATGCCTGAAGACATCACACCACCTCTTGGGCCACAGGATTCATACAGACTCCCAGCACAAGCCCTGCTGAAGAACCTCAGCTCATCTTGGCATCTCATGGCCCTTGTGTTGCAACTCAAGAGCAGGTCTAAGGGATGAGGGAATTATTTCAAGCCAGAGTGTGGTAGCCAGAGCACAGGTTTGCCTGCAGCAGCTCCTCAGGCACTTTTCTGGGTGTCTTTGATTTGAACTGTGCTCTAATTGATTTGAAGAATTAAGTTTTCAAAGAATGAAACTAAGACAGAGTTAGAAAGGCCAAAGCTGCTTGTATCAAAGAAAGGAAAAGGAAAAGTCTGGAACTTGAGCTACCAAGAGAAGTGATCCAGCAGGAAACCTGAAGCTCTGCTTTTGGTCAGCAGCTCAGAGTGGTGTAGAAACAACACAAGATCTGCTGCTTCTAGAAACACCTCAGTGTCCTTCTTGGAGTGAGGAGCCCAAAACTGGCCCCAGGATTGGAGCTGTGGCCTCCCCAGTGCCCAGCCCAGGAGGACAATCCCTGCCCTGGTCCTGCTGCCACCCTAGTGCTGACCCAAGCCAGGATGCTCTTGGCCTTCTTGCCCACCTGGGCACTCTGCTGCCTCAGCTTCAGCTGCTGGTGACCAACCCCCCAGGTCCTTTTCCTCTGGCAGTTTCCAGCCACTCTGCCCCAAGCCTGGAGCATTCCTGGGGTTGTTGTGCCCCCAGTGCAGGAGCCAGCACTTGGCCTTGTTGAACCTCATCCCACTGGCCTCAGCCCATCCATGCAGCCTGTCTAGGATGCATTTACTTCTCCCCTCCCAGCTGAAGTCCTGCTGCAGTCACAGACCTCCCCAGCAGCTCAGCCCCTCCAGCCCTTTCAGCAGGAGCAGATGTAGGATGGTTCTGAAGGAAGAATGTCTTTTATTTTGGAAGAGCATCTGGCACAGCTGTTCACTGTAAGACATCTACCACCAAGTGCTCCAGCACACACTGCCCAGAGCCCTGAACCTTGCAGAGTGTCCCTGGATCTCTCCATTATTCTGGGTTTGTTTCCCCCCTAGACACAAAATCCCTGCCCAACCTCCTGGTGATCAAAGTGTAACACAAGGTGAATGAAAACACACTTCAGAGACATCCCAGCAAAGAATCTTCCAACCTCAGAAGAAGTCACACCAAAATGTTGTGGCAGGAGATGAGAAGGTTAAGCTCATCACATCACCCCAAAGCAGCTACTGCTGCACTACCTCCTACCCCTGCTTGGGACCATGCTCTGACCCCTGAAGATTAAAACCTAAACAGGAGCCTGTGGACCCCTGAGGACAGTGTTCCCACTACACAAACCAAGCAGACAGAAGGTTCTGATGGTCTCTACCTGACTTTCACACTGCTTTTGGGGTCCAAGAGATGATGAAAATGCATGGCTCCAAGCATCCCACTGTGACTGAGGCCACCAAGGCACAGGTGGCAGAACATTCAGCTGCAGAACACTGCTCTGCAGTAGCTGGCATCACCACAGCAGAAAGGACTCTGGTGCCAGAGCAATTAAATGTTTTAATCAGCTCCTGCTATGGAAACAGCAACCTCTGGCAGGTAAATGGGGCAGGTTCTCACTGCCCCTCCTCTCCAGGAGCTCATCTGCTCTAATCCTCTCTCCAGCCAGTGCTTTCCTCCCTTCCCACCCCTGGCAAAGCCTTTAACTCCTGTCAACAACTGATCTGCAACAACTCTTGTAAGTTTGGGGATGTCAGATGCAGCATCCAGTATTTTCCCCTTTTATCTGACAAGTGTGAGTGCCTCTTGCCTGAGCTGCTCCTCTCACTGCTGTGCACTCAGCAGCATGGACCAGGTCTCCCAGTGCTGACACCAGAGCCATGAGTGATGGATGGCAGTGTGGGGAAGATTAATCCAGCACTAATGAGATGATCTGGTATCTCTCTTTCCACCTGCAGCCTAGAGAAGTTGTCCTGCATTTACAGTACTTTGCTTCTTTCTCTGTGCCCAGCATGACAGCAAGGGTGCTCCTCTCAGAGGAGCAGCAGCTTTATCTGTCCACACAGCCTTCCAAAGGGCTCTGATGCTGCTCTTCATGTCCTACCAGAGAGCAGTGAGCACACAGGGGGTGAACACTCCCATGCCAAGGGACCAGCTGATCACCAGCAACTCCTGCCTCCAGCTCTGCATCTCCAGAGAAGAGTCACAGAATCACAGACTGCTTAGGGTGGGAAGGAACCTTCCAAGGTCATCTAGTCCAAACTCCTGCAGTCAGCAGGGACATCCCCAGCTAGATCAGGGTGCTCAGAGACCCAAGGTCCAACTTGACCTGGGATGGTTCCAGGGATGGGACATCTCCCACCTCTCTGGGCAACCTGGGACAGGCTCTCACCACCCTGAGTCTGAAGCATTTCTTCACTCCTTCCTCAGATCTAGTCTAGTTCTCCCTCTTCCAGTTCCAAACCATCAGCCCTTGTCCTGCCCAACAGCTCCTGCTAAAAAGTCTGTCCCCAGCTTTCCTACAGTCTCCTCTAAGCACTGGCAGGCTGCAGTAAGGTCTCCCTGGAGCCTTCTCTTCTCCAGCCTCAACAACCCCAGCTCTCTCAGCCTGGCCTCACAGCAGAGAGCTTCCAGCCCTCAGATCATTTTTGTGGCCTCCTCTGGCCCTGCTCCACCAGCTCCATGTCTGTGCTGTGCTGAGGACTCCAGAGCTGGCCCCACACTGCAGCTGAGGTCTCAGAGCAGAGCAGAGGCAGAATCCCCTCCCTGCCCTGCTGCTGGCCATGCTGCTGGGGATGCAGCCCAGGACACAGTTGGCTTCTGGGCTGGGAGCACATTGCCAGCTCAGCCCCAGCTTTTCACCCCCCAGCACTCACTTAAGAGCCCTTATCCCAAAGGGTTTGACCTGCTGCTCCCACAGCATCTCAGCCACAGGAGAACATCCATTACTCCCCCTCTTCTTCAGGCTCATGGAAACATGTTTTCTTCAGGCTTGACTTGCACAGAACAGAACCAAACCTAAGCCAGACATAACTCCATGATACCCCCAAGCTCCTCTACCACCTCCAACCAGCCTGAGTTTTCTTCTAGTCACTCAAGCAAAAGAAAACTTGAAAGAGAAGAAGCCCAGATCTCAGTAAGCCTAAAACCTCATGAACTTTAGCAGAAAGGCTGTAAAGCAGCATTTCTGACTAGAGTGCCAAAGAGCCACCACATTGCCAACAGATGTCCTTCAGCAGGGCTGAGAGGCAAACACAAGACAACACAATCAAGTGGTAAATTTGCTTTAGTATGTAAACTGTCAGAGGAATTACAGCATTGGGTTAGAAAGAAAGAAAAAAATCCTATGGAGGCTTAAGCAGCAGCTACTGCAGCATTCCTGCTACCCAGCTCTCACCAGGCTGTGCCTTCGTGGCCAGGAATGGGCTCCTGGGCTGCATTCAGAGGAGTGTGAGCAGCAGGGCAAGGGAGGTTCTCCTCCCCCTCTACTCTGCCCTAGTCAGGCCACAGCTGAGTCCTGGCTCCACTTCTGGGATCCCCAGTTGAAGAAAGACAAGGAACTGCTGGAGAGAGTCCAGCAGAGGCTCCCAAGGTGCTGAGGGCACTGCAGCATCTGTGGCAGGAGGAAAGGCTGAGAGCCCTGGGGCTGCTGAGCCTGGACAAGAGCAGCCCCAGAGGGGAACTGCTGAATGCTGAGCAAGAGCTGAAGGCTGGGGGCAAGAGGCTGGGGCCAGACTCTCCTCAGTGGTGCCCAGGGCCAGACCAAGGGGCAGTGAGCACCAACTGGAAGCCAAGAGGTCCCAGCTGAGCAGGAGGAGAAGCTTGTTTGGTGTGAGGGTGTTGGAGCCCTGGCCCAGGCTGCCCAGAGAGGTTGTGGAGTCTCCTTGTGTGGAGAGATTCCCCAGGCAGCTGGAGGTGATGCTGGGCAAGCTGCTGTGGGTGACCCTGCTGGAGCAGGGGGTTGGGCTGGCTGATCCCCAGAGGTCTGGGGTTCTAGGAGTCAGTGATCAATGACTCATGTGGTTCCCTCTCCTGCACCTTGCTCCAGGCTCAGCTGTGGTTTGTACAAACACCAATTCATAAATCCAGGGCCATGACCCCTGAGTACAAAGTGCCCTGAGTGGCACTGCAGTGCCCACCTGCAGTGGCTTCAGTCAGCATTCAGCATTTAACTCCATCACTGAATGCCTTGGTAAAAGATGAGAAATACATTTGCATTCAGAGAAACACGTGTGGCTTTGTCTGGGAGGTGTCTGGGGCAGAGATGAAGCCCCTGTGGTGCTTGGGTTTGGTATTTTACAGCTCAACATAAACCAGTTAAAAATCGAGGTGGTGAGACTTCCAGTGAGCTCTGAGCTGGGCTCTCTCTGTTGGTGACCTGAGTGCTCACAGAACAGAATCATGGAACAGTTACACTGCAAAAGAGCAGGCTCTGGAAGGGAAGGCTTGTGAGGAAAGGCTGAAATCACTTGGTCTGTTCAGCCTGGAGGAGAGGAGACTGAGGAGAGACCTCACTGCAGCTTAGAACTTCCTCAGCAGAGCTGAAGGAGGGGCAGGAGCTGAGCTCTTCTCTCTGGTGACAGTGACAGGACCCAGGGCAAGGCATGAGCTGTGCCAGGGGAGGGGCAGGGTAGCTGTTAGGAAAAGGTTCTTCACCCAGAAAGTGGTGGAGCAGGGACAGGCTCCCAGGCCTGCACTCATGGCACCAACTCTCCTGGCTCCCAGAAGCATTTGGCCACTGCTGTCAGACACATGGGGTGACTCTGGGGCTGTCCTGAGCAGGAATTGCTCTCCATGATCCTCACAGGTCCCTTCCAGCCTGAGAGACTGTGTGATTCTAGGTGATTCTGTCACCTTTAAGATCATGGAGTCCAAGCATGAACCTAGCACTGCCAAGAAGGCAGAAGTGATAAACTGCCTGCCTGCCAGGGATGTGTTTGTTCCTCCAAAGGAGAGCTAAAGCACAGAGAGACACAAACCCCTGCCTGCCCAGAGAGCCTGGGGAGTCTCCTCCTCTGGAGAGATCAAAACTCATCTGGGCATGTTTCTGTGAGCTGGTCTGGGGGATCCTGCCCTGGCAAGGGGTTGGACTGGGTGATCTTTCCAGGTTCCTTCCAGCTCCTAACATTCTGTGGTTCTGTGAATGGTGACTTCTAGCCACATGGAAGAATCTCACTGCTGCTTCTTGTGGCCATGCAGGAGAGCTGCTGCCCTTTGGGGGTGCTCTGGGGGAGCTGAGGGCTCCCTGTGGCCCCCACATGCTCTGGACTGTTAGAAAATGGTTTGCTTCTTCTGTCCTCTTCCTCCCAAAGCCTTTTGCTGGTGTCCAGCAGAGTTCCAGCTCACCCTGGAAGTACCTGCAAGTGCAAAGGTTTTGTGCCCCAAGGTCACAGGGACAGCCCCAGGCATGCAGCAGCCAGCTCCTGAGGCACAGGAACCACTTCTCAGCTGCAGTAAACCTAGAGCCAGCAAACCTCTTCCCGAGGTCGAGAAACAGCAACAGGGTTTAACCCTTCCCACACCACCCCTGCCACAGAGAGCTCAGCAAGTGACACCTCCCTGCCTGCCTCCCTGCCTGGGGACTTCAGTCCCCATTTTCTAGCAGCTGCAGGAGGCAGAGAACTGTGAGAGCTGTGTGTGAGCTGTGTGAGAGCTCTGTGAGCTGTGAGCTGTGTGAGAGCTGTGTGTGAGCTGTGTGTGAGCTATGTGAGCTGTGAGAGCTGTGTGTGAGCTGTGTGAGAGCTGTGTGTGAGCTATGTGAGCTGTGAGAGAGCTGTGAGAGCTGTGTGAGAGCTGTGTGTGAGCTGTGAGAACTGTGTGTGAGCTCTGTGAGCTGTGAGAGCTGTGTGTGAGCTGTGTGTGAGCTGTGAGAGCTGTGTGAGCTGTAAGCTGTGTGTGAGCTGTGTGAGAGCTGTGTGTGAGCTGTGTGTGAGAGCTGTGTGAGAGGTGTGAGCTGGGTGTGAGCTCTGAGAGCTGTGTGTGAGCTATGTGAGCTGTGAGAGCTGTGTGAGAGATGGAAGAGTTGTGTGTGAGCTGTGTGACTCAGCTCTTTCTGAGCCCTCTGTCTGTGTGCGCTCTGCCTGTTTATTCCCAGGACAGGCAGTGCTGGGGGAGTCAGGTTACAGCAGCAGGCACAGTGTTTATTAACCAGCTCTGACCTGAGCTAAGAATAACCTGGGGATTTGTTGGGGTTTTTTTGTTTGCAGTGATTATTTTCTGGTGTTTTTCCTCAGCCAGGCAGCAGCCCCAGCTGGGCACTGCACAGGACAGGGGTGGGAAGGGTTTCCCCAGCAGGCTGCAGCAAGACATCAACACCCAAGCTTCTCCCCTTCTGCCCATGAACCTCTGGAACCTGAGATCATGAAGGTGAAAGCTTTAGGGAAGGGAAAGGAAGCAGCTCAGCACCCATCCCTTCTGCTCCAGCTCTGGGAACTGAGGCATTTCAGTGCTTTTGAACCACAATCTGCACATGGAGTGATATTTGCTCCCCTGCCTCCCCCTCCACACTGGTTTCTCTAGGGCATTTGGGGAACATTCCCCACTGATCTCTCCCTCTGCTCTCCTCAGTGCTCTGGCCAGGGTGTGTGGAAGCCACTGTTTCCAGTGTGACTGCATGTGACAGTGACACTGGGTACCTATTTAGATGCTTGGCACAGAAAAAAGTCCTTTTGGCAGAAGAATAGATGCAACACTTGCCATCAGCTGACTTGCCTGAAAAGCAGGGGAGTGCTGGGATTCAGATCTTTTGATCATTTTTTAGGCTAGCATGTACTCTGCATGTGACCTTAGAACCTGCAAACATTTCTGAAGCCTTTTCTTCCTTCCTAAAACTTGTTTTCCTCCCTGTTTTGGCTTTTAAAAGAGACAAGAGTAGAGACACACCTCCATCTGCTTTGAGGCACCCCAAGCAGAGGCATTTCTTCTTGTGTAACAGTTGTGAAACATCTTTCTTTAGGTGCTGGTTGTTGTCTGCAGTGGGATGGAGATTGCTCTGCTTCCTCAAGGCTGCAGCTGGGAAGCAGCACGTGGAGCAATCATCTGGCTTAGGAACAGCACTGGCTGCCCAAAATCACCTTCCTTTCGCAGAACCCCAGGCAGGTTGGGGTTGGAAGGGAGCTCTGGGGATCAGCCAGTCCAACCCCCCTGCTCCAGCAGGGGCACCACAGCAGCTTGCCCAGGATCACCTCCAGCTGCCTTGGGAATCTCTCCACACAAGGAGACTCCACAGCCTCTCTGCAAAGCCTGGGACAGGGCTCCAACACCCTCACAACAAACAAGCTTCTCCTCCTGCTCAGATGGAACCTCCTGGCTTCCAGTTTGAGCCCAGTGCCTCTTGGCCTGGCCCTGGCCACCACTGAGCAGAGTCTGGCCACAGCCTCTTGCCCCCAGCCTTCAGCTCTTGCTCAGCATTGAGCAGTTCCCCTCTGGGGCTGCTCTTCTCCAGGCTAAGCAGCCCCAGGGCTCTCAGCCTTTCCTCCTACCACAGATGCTGCAGTGCCCTCAGCACCTTGGGAGCCTCTGCTGGACTCTCTCCAGCAGTTCCTTGTCTCTCTTGACCTGGGGAGCCCAGAAGTGGAGCCAGGACTCAGATGTGGCCTGACTAGGGCAGAGGAGAGGGGGAGGAGAACCTCCATTTCCCTGCTGGCCACATTCTTCTTCATGCAGCCCAAGAGACCATTGGCCTTCTTGGCCCTGAGGGCACATGGTTGGCTCCTGGTGAACCTGATTATCCACCAGCACCCCCAGGTCCTTCTGCATGGATCTGCTTTCCATCAGGTCAACCCCTAACCTGTCCTGGTCCGTGGAGTCATTCCTCAAGTGCAGGACCCTACACTTGCCCTTGTTGCACTCCATGAAGTTCTTCTCCCTGAACTCTCACCTGTCCAGGTCAGATCACTGTATGGATGTTCCCTTTTAATCCTCATTTTTAACAACCACACTCAATCTTCCTTCCAGCTGCTGAACTACTTTCCTTGAGGAAGCCCCAGCAGGGAACATGGGACAAGCTGTGTTGATGCACCAGCATTTGAGCCTCTTTGGAAGTTCTCCACTGGGTCACTGGTCTGGTCAGGAGGAGTCTGGCCTTGGCTGCAGGTGGAGAAATCCCCCACAGCAGCATAAACCATCACTTGATTCACACATGTGGAAGGATGTTTCTACATGTGAAGGAGGGTTCTAGAAGTATATTAACCAGAAAAGGAAGGTCAGGGTGAGTGTTGCCCCTCTGCTGAACAAGGAAGGATATTTAGTCATGAGAGATGTGGACAAGGCAGAGCTGCTCAGTGAGTTCTTTGTCTCAGTCTTTACTGGTGGTCGGGCTACCTGCAATGACCAGGACTTGGTAGCCCCAGGCAAGTGTTGGGAGAGTGAGGGACCTCTCACTGTATGTGAGGAACAGGTTTAGCACTGCCTACTGAAACTTGACCAAAATAAGTCTATGGGCCCTGATAACATTCATCCTAGAGTCCTGAGGGAACTGGTATTGTTGCAAGGCTGCTCTCCATCATGATGGAGAAGTAAGTGATGGAGGTCAGGTGAAGTCCCGGGGGACTGGAGGAAGGGTAACATCACCCCCATCTTTAAACAGGGTAAAAAAGATGACCCAGGGAACTACAGGCCAGTGAGCCTCACCTCTGTGCCTGAGAAGGTGATGGAGTGAATAGCAATGGAAGTGATGTTAAGGCACATACAAGAAAAAGAGGTGATACTGAGTAGTCAGCATGGATTCACTAAGGGCAAGTTGTGCCTGACCAATCTGGTGGCCTTCTATGATGGAGTGACTGCAGCAGCTGATGAAGGGAGTCCAACTGATGTTGTCTACTTGGATTTTTGTAAAGCCTTTGATACAGTTCCTCATGACATCCTCATCTCAAAACTGGTGAGATGTGGATTTGATGAGTGGGTAAGAAACTGGCTGGAAGGACACTATCAGAGAGTCCTGGTTAATGGCTCTTTGTCCGGGTGGAGAGCAGTGACGAGCGGTGTCCCCCAGGGCTCTGTCTTGGGACTGGTGCTCTTCAACATCTTCATTAATGACCTGGACAGGGGTATTGAGTGTACCCTCAGCAAGTCTGCAGATGACACAAAGCTGAGTGGTGTGGTTGTTACCCCAGAAGGGTGAGATGCCATCCAAAGGGATCTGGATCAACTTGAAGAATGGGCCCAAGAGAATAGAATGGGGTTTAATAAATCTAAATGTAAGGTTCTGCATCTGGGTAGGAGTAATCCTGGCTATGAGTACAGACTGGGTGAGGAACTCATTGAAAGCAGCCATGCAGAGAGGGACTTGGGGGTCATGATAGATGAAAAGCTGGATATGAGCCAGCAATGTATATTGGCAGCCCAGAAAGCCAACCGCATCCTGGGCTGCATCAGGAGAGGTGTGACCAGCAGGTCTAGGGAGGTGATCCTGCCTTTCTACTCTGCCCTTGTGAGGCCCCACCTGGAGTACTGTGTCCAGTTCTGGGCTCCTCAGCACAGAAAAGATGTGGAGCTGTTGGACTGAGTCCAGAGGAGGGCCACAAAGATGATTAAAGGACTGGAGCACCTCCCCTACGAGGAAAGGCTGAAAAAGTTGGGGTTGTTCAGCCTGGAGAAGAGAAGGCTTCGAGGGGATCTCATAGCTGCTTTCCAGTACCTAAAGGGGGACTACAGGATAGAAGGGGAGAGACTTTTTAGGTGGTCAAATTGTGATAGGACAAGGGGGAATGGCTACAAGCTGAAGGAGGGGAAATTTAGGCTGGAGATTAGAAGGGGGTTCTTTACCCAAAGGGTGGTGAGGCACTGGAACAGGTTGCCCAGAGAGGCTGTGGCTGCCCCATCCCTGGCAGTGTTTAAGGCCAGGCTGGATGTGGCCCTGGATGACCTGGTCTAGTGCATGGCATCCCTGCCCATGGCAGGGGTTGGAACTAGATGATCTCTAAGGTCCCTTCCAACCTGGGCCAGTCTATGATTCTATGATGTTGCCAGCAAGGATGTGGCTTTTAATCCTGAATCACGGTTTGTTTGTTGAGTTGGCTTTGCTCTGCCCTCCCCCAGCCTGAAATCCAATCCCCACACTACAGACTCCAACCACACAGGACCCAGAGAGCAGCAATCTCTCAGCAGTCACCTCTCAAACAGAAACAGAATTACCATGAAAACCTCTATATTCATTTCTCCCTTCTGAACTCCCCCACACGCAGGCACAGGCCAGAACAGCAGCTCTGGAGGCTGCCCCTCCTCCAGACCAGCACCTTCAGCTCTCCTCAAGCTTGGGCTCCTGCACAGCCTCAGTTTTCAGATGGGTGTCAGCAGGAGCCACTCTCCTTTCTTCCCCAAACACAACTGCTGTGCCCTTCCAGCAGCAGTGCTGCCTTCAGGAGGCTGCAAAAATGTCTGAAACTGCCCAAGACAGAGCAGTACAGGAAGAGTGTGATCTGTGTCCTGGGCTGGGTCAGAACAGAACTCATTCTGTTCAGTGCTTTGACTTCTCAGCTCATCAGGGAGGCTGCTTCTGCAGTTAACTGCATGTTCTCAGTGCCTGCTGCTTGCAGTGACAGCACTGGATGAGGAGAGCTAGTGCCAAGGGCTGGTTGCAGGCCAAGGGCACTGCTAAACCTCTGTCCCACACTGGGGTGCAGCAAGAGGTGGCACCTGCAGGGGAGGAGAGGACTGCAGAGGTGACCCTGAACTGACCAGCAAGGGATTCCACCCCAGGGATGATGACATCTAGCATAAAGCTGAGGGATCACCAGGGTCAAGCTCTCTCTCTCTCCTTCAGTGGCTGACATTCAAGGAGCACTTTGTCCATTCTACCTTCAATGCTGATCCTTCTGCTCCTGAATCCAGTGCCTGAATCCAGTTCCCATCTGCTGCTGAGTCCAGCCTGGGCCTTGTGCCACAGCACCAGTGGTGATGGTGATGTCATTACCATCAGGGACCTGGATTCAGTATTGGGTGTGCAGATATTTCTATAGACTCCACTTTACTGTCACTATTTCCACTGAAGCTGTTGCAGGTTCCCAGCCCATCAGCCTCTCTCCCTGCCTCCCTTTCTCTTGCCTTTGGGAATGAAGAGCTTAAGAGAGACTGGCACTTGCTCAGTGCCCAGCCCAGTCTTGACCCTTGACAATGTGAAAACCAACATTATTGCAAGGCAGAGAGAAGAGCCAGAGCCTCCACACAACAGCCAGAGGCAGAGCATCCAGAGGCAGAGCCCCCAGGCCAGCCCAGCATCTCCTCCTCCTCCAGCTCCCAGGTGCTGCCTTGCAGGCACAGGGAGCATCAGGTGAAAGGGCTGAAGAGTTCCTGCTCTCACTGTCTCCCTGCCACCCTCCTACACTCTGCAGCACCCAGGCAGAGGTGACTGACCTGGAGCTGAAGGAGCTTTGGGCCTAAAATCAGGATGCTGGCAGTGGACAAAACAGTAGCTTTAAGCCAAGGTACTGAGCTCCCTACAGCAGTGTCTCTGCAGGTGCCCAGAGCTCAGCCACCTCCCCATGGAGCTAGCAACCTGTAGGGAGAGCTCAGACAGCAAAGAATGAGATCTTTTAACCTACCTGCATTCTTAGACCAACACTACTAGAAGCCAGAAGAGCCCCAGGAGCTCTTCTCAACACCTTCCTGCCCCTCCAGTCTCAGCATTTTCAGGGTTACCTTAGAAGCAGCCACCTTGGTGATCAACACATCACAAAGCCCAGCACCTCAGCATCTCAGCAGAGCTGCCAAGCCCTGCACAAACCAGACTGGTATAAAGATCTGAGGGGAAGGAGAAGTGAGTGCCAGCCCAGGCCACAGAAATCCTGCCAGGATGAACCATGCCCAACACACCCAAACCCATCCCCTTGGACCTGCACCAGGGTCACTATGAGGCCTGGAGCCCCCTGCTGCCTCCAGCTCAGCTTAGCTCCTGCCTCTGACATGTCTCAGCTCCTGGATTTCCTCTCAGCACACTTCATGTTTATTGCTATTTGGGTAACTGGATAATTCTGTTCTGCTGCTCCTGGTGTGCCTGCAGCCAGAGCAGGGTGCTGGCAGGCTTGGAACCTGCTGTCTGGCTTGGATAATGGAATAGTATGAGCAGGGCAGGAAAAACTCAGTGGCATCTGTAAATGCCTCTCTGTACAGCACACAATCAGCTCTCCTGCAGACACTGCCAGGGATGGAGAAGCCTCAGTCACTGCACTGACTCATCTCTCCACATCTGCTGCTCAGGATCCTCTCAGCTCCTGCCCCAAAACATCTCCTCACACTGCTCCTGGGCTTTGAGAACATCTCCACAGCCCTGAGAGCAATCCAGCAGGGCAACTGCCCTCCCAGCTCTGCTTGGTATTCCCAGCTCCTCAGCCCCAGCTCCAGCTGAAACTCTGCAGGTTTGCTGGCACACCTCACATCAAGGGTTCCAAATTCTCCAGCATCACTGGGATCAGCTTGCCCTCACCAGAGGGCCTCTGTAAAATAAACACCCATGGCAGCTCTCCTCTGCTGCCTCCCTCTCTGCTGCCCTGCAAGATGCACCAGTAAGCTGCAAACACTCTGGTTTTCTGCATCTGTTGGTGTCCAGTGACTGGAATATTCAAAGCCCAGTTACAATCCAGCAGAGAGTCCAGCACAGAGCCACAGAGATGCTGAAGGGGCTGGAACATCTTCCTGAGGAGGAAAGGCTGAGGGAGCTGGGGCTAGGAGCCTGGAGGAGTCTAAGGGCTGACCTCATCTGTGCTTTTAAGTATGTGAAGGGTGGGTGTCAGGAGGATGGGGTCAGGCTCTTCCCAGTGAAGCCCAGTGACAGGACAAAGGGCAGTGGCTGTAAGCTGAAGCACAGGAGGTTCCCTCTGAATACAAGACATTTTTTTCCCCAGTTGAGGTGCCAGAGCCCTGGCCCAGGCTGCCCAGAGAGGCTGGGGAGTCTCCTGCTCTGGAGAGATTCAGAACTCCTCTGGGTACATTTCTGTGTGACCTGGTCTAGGGACCCTGCTCTGGCAGGGGCTTAGACTGGGTGATCTTTAGAGATCCATTCCAAGCCCTAACCTTCTGTGATGTGGGGACCAGAGCTCTTCTGGGATGCTGAGCAGGTTATAAACAGCAGAGGTTTCCACTTGAAACCAGAATTTAACCCAACTCCAGCTCAACCACCCTGCTCCTGCCAAAGTGCCTGAGCTAAGCCCAGCCTGTGCCACTGGCCTCTGCAGCTGGGATGTACTGGGAAGCTCTGAGGTTTGGATTGGGATGGAAGCAAAGATAAACTGTGAGCTGACTCTGGTGTCTCTACTTAAAGCCAGTGGGTTTTCAGCAGCCATTCCCCTGCCATGCCTGGCACTCCCTCAGCTCCAGGTGTCCTGCCCCAGGGATTCACCAAACTGCAGGTGAGAAGCTGGAGCAGAGCAGAGCTTGCACTGCTCACAGCATCCTCCCACCTCCTCCTCACAAGCCCACACCAGTGTCCACTCCCCCTTTTCCCACTGCCCAGCCTTCAGGAGAAGCTGGTAAATACTAACCTTGGGCCTTAACAGGACTGAAATCCTGACCCAAGAGGAATTACCTCTCCCACAAACATCACTCAGCCTTTCCCTGTTCTCTCCATTCCCCTGCAGTAGTTTGTCTCAGGGCACATCACCTGTGTCCTTACCTGCCCTCCTGAATCACTAACAACCTTCTTTATGGCTTTGTATCATTTAGTCTCACATGTTCCAGCAGTGGAACAGGGAACCAGAGTCCTGAGGAACAGCCCCAGAGCTCCAGGAGTTTGTCTTCTATTCAGATAAATAAATCAGATTCCCACTGAGGGAAGGAAGCAAAGGAAATGTGGTTTCCTCTTCCCTGGACAAAGACACTTTGTGCAGAGGATGATGCTGACCCAAGATACACACTGCTCTCCTTCCTGCTTAGCACATGGAGGTCACTAATCCTGTTGGGATGTGATGAGAGGAGAGCCAGAAGGAGAATGCAAGGCAGAAAATCTCTCTGAAATGCTCCAGTCCTGGGGTCAGGTTTGGGCTCCTCACTCCAAGAAGGACACTGAGGTGCTGGAGTGTGGCCAGAGAAGGGCAAGGAAGGTGGGGAAGGGTCTGGAGCACAAGTGTTGTGAGGAGCAGCTGAGGGAACTGGGCTTGGTTAGCCTGGAGAAGAGGAGGCTCAGGGGAGACCTTCTCACTCTCTGCAGCTCCCTGAGAGGAGGCTGGAGCCAGGTGGGGGGTTGGGCTCTGCTCCCAGGGAACAAGTGACAGGAGAAGAGGAAACAGCCTCAAGTTGCAGCAGAGGAGGTTTAGGTTGGACATGAGGAACAATTTCTTCCTCAAAGGGTTGTCAAGGCCTGGCCCAGGCTGCCCAGGGCAGTGGTGGAGTCACCATCCCTGGAGGGGTTTCAAAGCCCTGGAGCTGTGGTGCTGAGGGCTGTGGGTCAGTGGTGACCTGGCAGTGTTAGGTTAATGATTGGACTTGATGATCTTAGAAGTTCTGTTCCATCCAAAATGATTCCCTGGTTCTACCCCCTGAAGCTCAGTGATTTTATCTGCAGCTCTACTGCCCATGCAGCCACCCCTGGAGCAAAGCAAAGGTCAAACCCTCACAGCCCTGGGGAGGAAACAACAACTTTCCTCTCAAGAAAAGATGAAGGTGCTTGAGCTGCTAAGGCCATGGCCAGCTTCAGAGCACAGCAATGAAGCTGGAGAGTGAAATATTTATCAACAATCACCACTCTGAGACCCTGAGGTGGACAGATGTCCTGCTAGGGGCTGTCCTCCTCCCAAAGACACTTGGTTATGAAATGCAGCAGCAGAGAAGCTCCAAAGCTGTTGTTCTCCAAGGCAGGAGGGCAAGGATAATGTCCCAGCCCATGATCCTTTCACAACAGCTGTAAATCCTGGGATGGAGTTACCTGGCTTCTTGCAGAGCCTGAAATTACAGTTCCAGTCCCTGGCTCCTGGCCTGGGGGTGCTCTGCTAATGGCCATTCCACAGCTCAGGGAGTTGGTGTTTCCTTAATGAAGGTACCCAGAGACACAGAGTGTATGCTGGGGGGAGAACTTCCAGTGCCTCCACTGCTGGAAGCAGATCTGTGAACCTCAGCAAGGAAACTCTTGGCTTCACACAGTTCCTTCACCTGTCCTGTCAGATTCTGTCCCAGCTGAACTGCACAATGACCCCTGAGTACCTGTGCTCATGTCAGAGCAGCAGCCAGTCTGAGCCTTTCCTCCTCCTCTCCTCCAAGACCCAACAGAAAGCTCCAGAACTCTGTTTTCTGTTGCTCTCTCAGGATGTTTCCATCCTTGGAGAGACTCAAAACCCAAGTTAAGAGGATCCAGAGTAACCTGCCCTGAGCAGCTGCTTGGACTAGATGTTCTCCATGGCCTTCTCCAACCTTAACCATCTCCTGAGTCCCTGGCAGCAACCAGATCAAGTGTTCACATTTCCCCACGTTACCCTGAGGCTCAGAAATGCTGCTGCAAATCCAGACAACTTAAAGGAACTGAATTCCTGGCTTAATGGCACCTTAGGGAAGGGTCTTTGAAGAATGCTGGCACAGCCCTTCCAGGCTACAAGGTGCCCAAGTGGAACTGCTGCTCCCCAACCATCAAACCCTCCTGTGCTCTTTGTGGTGAGCAGACAGCAGCACACTGAGACCTCAGCTCACAGAAGAGCCATGCTGTGCATGGATTGCAAACCCTCACCCCTGGGGGTGGTAGATCCTCCCCCTTCTGAAGGTCTAAATGGCTCTGGAGGTTATTTCTCCAGCTCCCCAGGCTGGCACAAGAGCTAACAGTGGACTCCAGTCACTCAGGGGCTGCTCCTCCCCAGCTCTCTCTGGCTGCAGGACTATTGTATGGCCTCTATGTGGACAGAACACAGCCCATGTGAAGCTCTGACTTTTGTGCTGACTCTGGGGCAATCTCCTCCTGCAACACATCAGGGGTTGCTTCCAACAGACAGATTTTCTGGAGCATGCAAGAAAACAGCCATTAGACTGCAGGAACAGAAGGTAGCTGCAGCAGGAAAACCAAACTGGCCATTATTAAAGAGAAGGAAATGGCAAGTTGCCTCTTGTTGTGTTGTCTTCTTCTATTACAACAAAAATCTGCTTCAACACAGTCTGAAAAGCACCAAAACAAAGCAGAGGCCATGTGCAACCCAAGGCCTGAGAGGTACCAGGTGCCAAGACACAGGCTTTGCCTTCCCTCTCCAGCCCAGGAGGTCCAAAGGCACAGCAGTGAATCAAAGAGAATAAACCAGGTTACAGCAAACACTCCCAGTGCCAGTAACCCAATCAAAACCCTACTAAGCCTATTACAAAGCAGAGTTCAGCTGCACTTCCAGCAGCTCTGTAACACAAAGGCCAAAAGCAGATTACACTCCTGGATTGAGCAGCCAGTCAATAACTTGCAGTTTCAGACCTCCACTGCAGTCCTTTGCTCCTGCAAGCTCAGCCTCAGGGAGCTGCACGAGCAGCAGGGGCTGTGAAGCCTGACCTGGATGGACAGGACATACAGGGAGTGAGCAGTATGGGAGCTCAAACTCTTGACTGCTCAGAAAAAAACACCTGAGTGCATGTCCCTGGAAGGCAGGCTTCCTGCCAGCAGAGCACCAGCAAGAACCTGCTGTTCCCAGCTTCTTTATCCTCATCAGCATTATTGTCCAGCCTGGGGAAGGGGAGACTGAGGGGAGACCTCATCACGGTCTACAGCCTCCTCCTGAGGGGAAGCAGAGAGGCAGGAGCTGACCTCTTCTCTCTGCTGACCACTGACAGGACCTGAGGGAACAGCATGAAGCTGTGGGAGAGGTTCAGGTTAGCTGTTAGGAAAAGGTTCTTCCCCCAGAGGGTGGTGGAGCAGAAACAGGCTCCCAGGGAAGCACTCATGGCACCAAGGCTGACAGAATTCCAGCAGCATCTGGGCCAATGCTCTTGGACACATGGGGGGTGACTCTGGGCTTGTCCTGTGCATAGGTGGGAGCTGAATTTGCTGACCCTTGTGGGTCCCTCCCAGCTCAAGAGATTCTATGATTCTCTTTGGTATGGACAGAAGCCCCCAGCAACTGAGATCTGTTCCCTGGAGGCAGAAGAGGGGCAGCACATGCAACCTTCTCCCTTGGTGCAGCCCTGATTTCTTCACTTGCACAGGGACAGTCTCATCTTTCCTTCTGTCTCCACATCACTGGGGCTAAACAGATCACAGTGTCTGGACAGCAAGCTGTACCTGCTCTGCAACTTCCAGGGCTCTGTGTAGTGTTAATCAGGATGAAACCTGCTGGAATGGCACCTGACAGAAAACAAGGAGGCTCCTGCATGGCCAAACTCTCTGGGTGAAGAGGTTCCTGCAAAGCTCAAGAGAACCAACTCCAACCAAGGTGTCCACCTCTGGAAAGGCAGGAAATGTCAGACAAGGTGTTTGTACAGAGGAGATGATGAAATTAGGGAGCCCCTCATGCTTCCAGGGCCTTGGAAGTTCATTATCTTACTCACACAGATTGTTTCTTCCTGGCAAAGTGCAGATGGATTTGGGTACCAGGGAACAGCTGCACTGGGGAGTCCACAGGCAACAAACCCCAGAAAGAAGCTGCCTCCAACATGAGGAGCAAAGAGCTCCCAGAACACTCACTATGGCCCAGGGCACCTGAGCTACCACAGGGCATGGACAGGTGAGGTTCCCACTAACTGACATCCTCCTCCTGCTCCAGCCTGACATTAAACATGACTGTATTAAAGGCAGCTACAGTCCAAACTGGGAGAGAAGCCTGAAAGAAACATCATGGTTGTAAGATAGCAAGGACCCAAGAGAATCCCAGAGGGGCTTGGGGCTGCCTAGAACCATGCCACAGATGGCACCCAGACATGCCTCCTGGCACAGGCTCCCAGCCCTCAGGTACTAAGGGATGTCTCCCTCCCATTACAAACACTAATTCAGCCATGGTGACACTTCTGAGGGCCAGAAGGAGACCACAAAACTCTCTTCACTTCAGGCAGAGAAGCAGATGGTAACAAGTTTCAGCTAGTACAATCTGTTTGGGATTTAAATCAGACACTGAGAAGTCAAGGTCTCTGTGCACCAGGATCCTGAGAACTCAGCTCCTGCACTGTTCTCTGCAGTTGATAAGGGGCTGGTAAACACAGCTGTCAATAGCTACCTCAGCTCCAGGGTGCTAACTGCATACTCCATCCTCTTGGCCTCAGAGGGGGCTGTGGGCATGAAGCACTGATCTCCTCAGTGCACAGCCTGTTCTTCATGAGAGCTAAAGCTTCCCCTGACTCCAGAGGGAATTCCTGGCCACATGTTCCAAGTGGGGTTGGTTGCTGCTGGCAAACTGTGCCCCTGGACTGGAAGGCTCCCTCAGCACACACACCAAAGCCCACAGCTTTAAAGCTGAGTGGAGAAAGCCAAGAGCCTTTTCCAAACCATTCCCCTCTTGTGTTGCTCCATCCCACGTGCCAGAACACACTGCACTTGTTCCCTGGGGTCTTCAGAACACTCCCAGGTCACAAGGAGAGATGAAATTGTCTTCTCCTGATGCCCCAAGCTTCACCTGCAGCCTCCTGCTCGTGGTACAACTGCAGGAGCCTTCTTCTCCTCTTCTGATCACTCCCCAGACAGAGGGAAGCACTTTAGTGCTGCCTCCTTCCAAGTCCCAGGCTGGTTGCTCTGGAAGAGCTCCACATTCTCCTGATTCCCATCCTAACACAGCTACCTCAGCCATGAGCATGAGGCAAAGCTGGAGCAGGGAGCAGGTCTGACACTCACAGAACAGCCTGGGTTGGAAGGGACCCACAGGGAGCATCAGTCCAACCCAAGATGTACAGTGACCCAGCTGCTTGCTGTTAGCTGCCTGGAGCAATGCCCTCTCCCTGCACTGCCTGACATCCATCCTGGGGTGAGAGCTCAGGCCAGCAGCTCCCCTGCAGTTCCCAGCACACTCTGCATCCCTGTAGGTAACTTGCTGGGGTAGCCAAGTGCACAGAGAAACTTCTCTACTCCTTTTCAATGACTTCTCCTTCCTTCTGTATGCTGAGAAACCAAATTGGCTCAAACTTCTGAACTCTGCAAGCCAAGGGAGGCAGCAGAGGAGATGCCTCCTTCCTCTCCCAGTCACTACCACAGGCCATTGCACACAAAGAGCAAGAGAACTAGGAAATGTTCTGAGTCTGGAGCCACATCTGGCCAGAACATCACTGCAGCAACATGTGCTGTGCATTCCCCAACACATTCCTGAGAGCAGCAGCATGAGTACAAGGCCCTGGAATTTGGGAAGCAGAGAGGCTGTGGAGCTGGGGCTGTGGGACTGTTTCTCATCACTGCCAAACTCTTCTCATTTTGCTGCAAAAACTGACTGTGAAGGGCAGCAAAGTGCCAGAGGCTGGGCCCTCTGAAAGCCCTGGGAGGAAGGCAAAGAGCTACCCCTGCTCCTCCTTTGCCTAGGGCACATGGAGCAAGGGAAGGTGACCCCAAAGCCCAGCACCACAGGACCATCTGCTCCTGCTGATGAAGCTAAAGGCAAGGCAGGCACACAGGTACAGCACACACTGCACCTCACCTCCTTCCCACAGGAGACATCAAGTATCCCACACATCTCCTGGCCCCAAAATCTCTCCCCCAGATCACCCAAGATCACCCAGACAGCAGCCTGCAGACCTCTGAGGGTTCAGCTCCCAGTGCCCTTAGCCTTTGTAAGGGGCAGCAGCTCCTTTTGGCACCTCCTAGCATTTGAAGCTGATCTCCCATCACCCAGACCTGCTGGAACAGGCAACTTTAGAGCAGCCAGGACAGGGAGGGAAGCACCTGTGGAACCTCAGTACTTCTTAAACCTCCTTCCTCCTTCACTGCAAGAAACTCCCCAAGAGCCCCAAGAGGAGGGATGCTGAGATGCCCACTGGGTAAGAGTGAGGCCCTGAGCTCTCTGCTGAGCCCTGGACTGACAGCACTCAGAGTTAACCTGTGACCACACAAGCAAGTAACACACAGCCTATCCCTGGCAAGATGATTGTAGACCTAAATGACAGCCAAAACCCCACAAATATCTGCATTCACTTCTGCCTAAACAGCAGTTCCTGCCCTGGACAGACTCAGATGCCTGAGTGTTCATGAAGTCACAGTTCTGGTGCAGAAATCCATGACCTCTTGTCAGGTTCTACTTCAAATGAAGAGGTCTCCTCCTGAATTACTCTGCTGAATCCAGAGCCCACACACCCCTCTCACCATGCACCAAGACTCCTGCTAAGCTAGGCATGAGCAGACACAACCACAACCTTTGCTCAAGGTTCAAGCACCAGTGTAGGAGGCTGGAGAAGACACAGAGCACTTTGTGAAGTGCTAGAGACATCAGGAAGAAGCCATTCATCAGAGTCACATCAGCTCAGGTCCCTTTGTCTCTGAAGGGAAATGGCAGGAGGGAAGAAGCCCAAGGATCAGACAAAAAGAACAAGTGCAGCATGGAAAAGCTTTCAAGTGATGAGAGACTGCAAGGATTTGGGCTGTTCACCTAAAAAGAAAGCAGATCATGAAACTGGGATAGAAGTTCACAAAGCTTCAAGTGGTCTGGGAATGGGAAACTTGCCCTCAGCTCAGCTCCCAGCACACACAGTGGGCATTCAGGGAAGCCACCAGGGACAAGGGACAGGTGCAAGGGCAAGGCAAGTGCCTCCAGCAGCACCCTGCTCAGCTGGGGAATCTCTACCACAGCACCACCTGACAGGGGCCCAAGTGAGACCAACATGGGGATACTCAGAGCTCCAGAGTTCAAAAGCCAAACCACTGAAGTCTACCCAAAGCTTTTGACAGCTCAGGGCTATGGAGAAGTTCCTCTGGGGACAGGTTAACCTCCAGCTGCTCATGTCAAGAGTCCTGAACTCCTTCCCAAGCCTTACTGGTGGAAGTGTCCCAAGTGCAGGCACTTCCAGGCTGATTCACCATCATCTCCAGCTGCACAGGAGAGGCTCAACTGATGGGATGCCCCAACAGTGAAGACACCTGGTCAGATGCCAGCAAGTGCTGTGAGTGAACAGAACTCCCCATTTCTGCTGCCTTGCTGCTGAACCTCAGCTTTGAAGCTATTACTTATTCATTTCCTTAAGGAAAGCTGCTTAGACCTCACTCCTCTTTAGTCCCAAAAGTGCAAGCCTAATGCTTGGCCTGGCTTGTAACCTTGGTTCTTAGAACCACAGACTGGTTTGGGTGGGAAGGAACCTTTCAAGGTCATCCCATCCAACCCCAATGCAGTCAGCAGGGACATCTGCAGCTACAGCAGCTTGCTCAGAGCCCCAGACAACCTGAGCTGGGATGGTTCCAGGGCTGGGACATCTCCCACCTCTCTGGGCAACCTGGGACAGACTGTCACCACCCTCAGCATAACAAATGTCTTCCTTGGATGTAATCTAAATCTCCCTCTTCTAGTTTAAAACTTGCCTTTAACAAGCCTTCTGCAAACTATTTCCCTGCTTTCTCTTCCTCTCACTAGGCACACCAGGGCCAGCCCCATGCTGTCAGAGGCCAAATATCCAGCCAGAGCCCTGGAGGATCCTCAGCTGCCACGGAGGAGGCAAGGTCAGAGCTCTCCTGCTGGCAGGGTCGCTGTGACACAACCTGGGGCTCACTTCCAGGGCTCCAGGAGCCAGCAGAACAGGAAGCCAGAGCTCTGCTCTGGCACAGAGGCTGCTCCCTGCCTGGGCACTGACTCAACAGGAAAGTATTAAGGGAAGAAAAAAACCCCTTGATTAGACTGGGTTTTTTTTAAAGAGGCTGCTGAGAATGTTCTCTCTCCTCCCCCTCCTCCCCACGTGGCTGCCCTCCCTCTGGGGATGAGCTTTACCAGAAAGGAATTTCTTGTAGATGACACAGAGCAGAGGACGTTTGGGGTCTGCTCTGTGACCCTGCCACCTTCTCCCTTCAAACCAGAGACTTTACTTCCAACAGCCAAGCAGCAAGAGTGCAAGGAAGCTCTGACACTGCTGACTAATGCCTGCAAGCTGCTTACAGACCCTCCAGCCCCTACCCTCCCCCTCCACACAGAAGCAGCACTTGCACATTCCCAGCACAGCCACAAGTTTCCACTTTTCCCACTGAGTTTTAGCTAGAAATGTGTCATGCTAAGGTGAAGTGTTCCTCACATGACCCTGTCTGTTCTCACACATCTCCTGGTCCAAAAGGTCAGCTGCAGTTTAATATTTCATCTGAATCAGAGGCTGGCAGAGGCCTGCAGAGCTCATCTTCCCCCAGCACTGAGCGGACAGACTGCACCCCCAGCAGCCATTCCCAGCCCATGCCCAGCTTGCCCTGCTGCCTCTCCACCCAACACCTTCTGCAGAGCTGAAGCACCTTGCTCAACAGCAGCCCACTCACGTCTTCCAGCTTCATTCCACTTGCTCAAGGAAGTACAAATTGAACAAGAGCAAACAAAACCTAAGGCTTTCCTGTCCCAAACCCTGATGCTTGTACATATCCCACTTCCCTCTGCTCTGTCTTTTATTCTGCTGTGCCCTGCTACCTGCCACTTCTGCCCCATCCTCTTTCAAGACAAGCTTCTCCACTCTCCTGCCAAGCTTGCAGAACATCCAGCTAGTAAAGGCTACAAAAAGACCAATTTATTCCACATAGCTTACTAAATGCTGCTTCTCCATTCTCCCTGTCACTTCTATTTCTCTCTTCTCTACCTGTTCTGTAACCAGTCCCTCATTCATCTTTGCCTTTCACTTTCCTGTCCCACTGAGGAGAATTAGTGTCCTCTCCAAGCCCTCTGAAAAGGCAAATCCCTAGCAGAGAGGACATCAGGTGCTTTTACAGCAAGGGAAATGGAAGCTAGAGCATTCTCCAAAGCAGCCTGACCCAACATTCCTCACCTATGACTATTTCCTACCATTCTCCAAGCTGCTTTTGGTCTCTACTCCAGAATGGAGAGGGAAGTGATGCCTGACAAACCTGAGCACTGCTCAGGAGCCACCACAAGGCCTAAGCCACACCAAGCCACCACTCACTACTGGAGTTTCCCACACTGCTCACAGACAAGACACTGTGCCCAATTCTGAGCAGCAAAGCAGAGAAGCAGCCAGGAGGGGAAAAGGAAGGCTGGGAACACTCTGCTCCAAGGCCAGGTCTTACCTGTGAGAGCCCAGGGGATGCCGCATGTCCCGGTGGGGTGGCAGCAAGGTTTGGGTGTCCCTTGGTTAGTTCATGTGCAGGGTAAGGGGATGGGGCAGGAGGACCAGGTTGTCTTGCTACTTGGGTTACCTGTGTGGAGATAAACTGTTAGTAAAACACAGTATTAGTAATCCAGTCTGCAGAGATACTGTCATCTTCTCAGAGCAGCTAGCAGCACCTTCAGCTAAAGGGACACACTGAAGGGAGATGCTGCCCAGGGTGGTTAGGTCCTTGGGGGATGCAGGGTGATAGGGAGAGGTCACAGAACCAGGGCACCAGCTGCAGGCACCACTGGAAAAGTGGAGGCACTGGATGAGCTTGCTTTGCAAGATCCCTTTGACTCCAGGTCTGGGATCTCCTGATCTTCCTGTTACCAGCCACCCTGGGGCTTTGCACAGGGACACACATCACCAGAGACCCAATGTGCACACTGTCCTCCAGCAGGGAGAAGAAGGGCTGCAGAGAGGCTCTGCTGGCTGAGCAAAGAGCTGAATGCCAGAGCAATGTTGCACACACCCATCTCCTCTCTCAGCTTCTGCTAAGAAACACTAAGGAAAAGACAGCAAGCAACATGTTGGCCAGTATATCCCAGGCACATGGCCTTGCTCCACTGCACTGTCTCCATGCTGGAAGTGCTCTCCATGCACTTCAGATGGTTGCTCTAGTGAAAGAAGGAGACTCAAAGGAAAATAAGACTCTCAGAACCATGGAGTGACACTCTCCAGCCATTCAACACAGCTAAATGTTTGCAGCTCCCAGTGCAGGAATCCAGCACTCACTCACTCCTCACTGACCTGTCCTCAGCCCTACAAAGGGAAAGCACCACTCAGCTTCAGGCACTTCAGAGCACAAAGCCAGGCAATGCCTAGAAGACACTGCCACTGCAGAGATGTCTGTGGGGATGTACTTCCCCAGCAGTGGAAGAGAAGGGAGAAGGGAATTCCTGGCTTTTGGACTTTAACTGAGCATCAGCAGCAAGGTCCAAGAGAGCAGAAGTCACTGAGTTCAGGACTAACTGCATTTTCCACAGCATTTTCCTGCCCTCCAAGTATCAGGGCCTGTCCTTCCATTACCTAACTCACTGAAACAGCTGCACCAGCAAGAATGAGAACATCCAAAAAGTCTCCACTCCTGGAAATGGCCCAGAATCATTCACTGCAGGAAGATTTACAGCACCCTGGGGCTCATCAGGGGAAAGGGTGGGTCAAGTCAGAGAATCACAGAATGTTAGGAGTTGGAAGGGGCCTCAAAAGATCATCTAGCCCAACCCCCTGCCAGGGCAGGATTCCCTAGAGCAGGTCACAACAAAGCTTCCCTGCCTGGGGATCAACCCTGGGCTGCAGCAGTGAGAGCACCAAATCCTAACCACCAGCCCACCACCTTCTTAACCTCACCCTCTGTCCCCAGCTGCATCATTCCCTCCCCAGGGGGGAATCAGCTGGGGGTTTTTTGGCTGATCTAGACTGGCAGGTGTGTGTGTGTGCATGGCCTCAGCTGGCTGAACCAAAACCAGTGCCACAGAGAGCATCAGAGAACTTTCCATGTCCCATCTCTAGGAAAATCAAAGCCTCTCACAAGGCTTCTAAGACAACCCTGAAAGACTTGTCAAGGGTAAGCACTGGTGGCTGCCTAGATCTGACTGAGTATCATGATGGAGAGCAAAAAATGCAGGAGAGAAGGGAACAAAGGCAACAAAAAACTCAAGGAGATGACAGCCCCTTTGGTAGGGTGAGTGGCTACTTATCACACAGAACCCCAGAATCCAGCCTGCTGGGGCTGGAAGGGAGCTCTGGGGATGAGCCAGTCCAACCCCTGCTCCAGCAGGGTCACCCACAGCAGCTTGCCCAGCATCACCTCCAGCTGCCTTGGCAATCTCTCCACACAAGGAGACTCCACAGCCTCTCTGGGCAGCCTGGGCCAGGCCTCCAACACCCTCACACCAAAAAACTTTTGCCTCCATCAAAAGGTGGAACAAGATGTCTCTTTGACCATCACTGCTTGTGGAGAAAGAGAGGTGCTTTTGCCAAAGCTGTGGCCAGCTTTCATCTCCCCACACTCTCAGTATTCCAAGGAAGGCCAGAGACAGCCAAAATCCTTTCATCTCCAACAGCACCCAAGCCCACACAGACACCTGACACAGGGGATGGTGATGCTAGTACCATCCCAGGCCAGTGTGAGCATTCAGGAGTCCTCTTCTGAAATGAGAACATGCACATCAGCTAGCTGGAGGTTAATTAAAGGCTGCAGGAATGCTGTTCTGAACTGGGTATGAAACCTGGAAGCCAAAGCAAAGAGAAGCTGTTCAGGTGTGGGCATGATGCTCCACAGGGTGTCAAAGCAGCATGAGTGGAAAAGACCTCAGATCATCAAGTCAAAGTGTTAACCTAACACTGCCAGGTCACCACTGAGCCATGGCCCTCAGCACCACATCTCCAGGGCTCTGAAACCCCTCCAGGGATGGTGACTCCACCACATGCCAATGCCTGATAACCCTCTCAGGGATGAAATCCTTCCTAATATCCAACCTAAACCTCCCCTGGCACAACTGAAAGCCATTTCCTCTTCTCCTATCACTTGGTACCTGGGAGCAGAGCCCAACCCCCATCTTTGCTCCAACCTCCTTCCAGGGAGCTGCAAAGAGTGAGAAGGTCTCCCCTGAGCCTCCTCTTCTCCAGGCTAACCAAGTCCAGGTCCCTCAGCTGCTCCTCACAACACTTGTGCTCTAGACCCTGCACCCTGTGTTCACACCCCTGTGCAAGACAGCAGGCAGTATGGATACAGGTCTGCATCTACCCAATCTGCTTGAAAGGCTAATGAAGGCATCAGAATACTCATAAAATCATACCAGCTTCATGGCTTGGCAGCACCACACGTGGACAGTGTCTGATGGGAGCTCACCACTGACCCAGCAGAACTTCCTAACACAGCCAGGAATCATGGAATCATAGAATCCTAGAATCATAGAATGTTAGGGGTTGGAAGGGACCTAGAAAGATCATCCAGTCCAACCCCCCTGCCAAAGCAGGACACCCTAGATAAGCTCCCACAGGAATGAGTCCAGGTGGGCCTTGAATGCCTCCAGAGCAGGAGACTCCACACCCCCCTGGGCAGCCTGGGCCAGTGTTCCCTCACCCTCACTGGGAAAAACTTCTTCCTCACATTAACACTAAACCTCCTATGCTCTAACTTGCTCCCACTGCCCCTTGTCCTAACATTGGATGACACTGAGAAGAGCCTGGCTCCTTCCTCCTGACACTGGCCCTTAACATATTTATAGACATTGCTGAGGTCTCCCCTCAGTCTCCTCCAGGCTAAAGAGCCCCAGCTCTCCCAGCCTGTCCTCATGGGGTAGATGCTCCACTCCCTGGATCATCTTGGTGGCCCAGCCTGGACTCTCTCCAGTAGTTCCCTGTCCTTCTTAAACTGGGGAGCCCAGAACTGGACACAGGACTCCAGGTGGGGCCTGACCAGGGCAGAGTAGAGGGGGAGGAGAACCTCCCTTGACCTGCAGCCCATGCTCTTCTGAATGCATCCCAGGGCACACTGCTGGCTCATGGGCATCTTCCTGTCCACCAGAACCCCTAGGGCTTTCTCCCCAGAGCTGCTCTCCAGTAGATCAGCCCCCAGCCCCTACTGATCCATGGGGTTATTCTTCCCCAGGTGCAGGACCCTACACTTGCTCTTGTTGAACCACATTGAATTTCTCCCTGTCCAGCTCTCCAGCCTGCCCAGGTCACACTGGATGGCAGCACAGTCTTCTGGGGTGCCAGCCACTCCCCCCAGCTTCCTCTCAGCAGCAGATTTGCTGAGGGTGCACTCTATGGCTTCCTCCAGGTCATTAATGAACATATTAAACAGCACTGGTCCCAGCACTGGCCCCTGGGGACACCACTAGCCACAGGCCCCCAGCTAGACTCTGCTCCACCGACCACAACCCTCTGGGCTCTGTCCTTCAGCCAGTTCCCAATCCTCCTCACTGCACAACTGCCCAAGCCTAGCTTAGTGGACCCCCAGGAAAGATGAGTTGTCCTTCCAGCAAAAGATAAAGCACAGAGAGCCTCCTCCACCAGCCACAGCAACCCAAACACTGCCACACCTCCCCCTGGCCCCTGCAGCAAGCTGCTCACACCTCAACTGAACTGTGAGGCACTGACTGCAACACCAACAGGTGCTAAAGGAAGGCAAACTTGCTGAATTTCTGTCTTTATTCATCAATTAAACATAAAAAGATCTACCCAGGAGAGCCTCTGGGGTTATGGGATGTTTGACCCCCACAGTGCCTGAGCTTTGGGTTTCTGTTTATTACATGGGATTCTGCAGAATGGAAACCTGGGCTGTGGTGACTAAGGAAGCAAATATCCTCCTGAAACCCAGAGATTCAATTGTTCTGCTAGAAATGGAAACACCAGATCACATATTCATCTGCTAGGGCATCACTTACTGGCTCCCTAACTGAGCAGCAAGAAGCTAACCAGTGTTCCAGAGGAAATAATGAAGCAAATACAAAACAAAGCTCAGGCTGGAATTCTCCTCTCTCCTTTTGAGTTCCAATCTTTTGTTTTTAACATCTTTCACAAGGTTTGGATTACTCTACCCCCTCCAAGTACCTAGCCACACCCAAGAACCACTCAGGGTAAAGCAGAATGGATGGGGCTCACCATGAACACCCCTGGGTGACAGGGGATGCCTGGCCAGGATACAACAACAGTTTCACAAGTTCAACAAGAACTGCTCCCTCCCCAAACAGAGCCCAAAAATACAGAGTTCAGACTTGGGCAGAAGCTCTTTCCTTCCAGCATTCCATTTACTCAGTGCTGCCACATCCCAGAAGTGAGCATCCCTCCTGGCCACTTCACAGCCTCTGCAGGGCAGGGGAAGGGCTCAGCCTCCTGACCCAGATCCTTCCCTTAAGCACAGGGTGGCTGGAGCAGCTAATCCTCCCTAAGCTCTTCTCCAGAGGATTCTCTTCATGGCAGGAAGATTCCTTTAAAGGACACCAAGGCAAACTGAAGTATGTCTGCTGGGTGGGAAATCACCAAGAGGGGGCCACCCATGGCCACCCCAAATGGACACTGGAGAAGGAACTGATGGAGCCAAGCCTGAGAGGTTGGGGCAAGGAGGTTCTGCAATGCTTCACTCTCCCACTGCCTTCTCAGCTGGCACTGACTTGGGCAAGCTGACAGAAGGTGGGGAATGCTCCAGAGAGACACAGTGAGGCTGCAGTTAACACAGGCAGATGAAAGCAGGGATGGATCTAGCCATGCTCCAGGACCTCTGCTCAAGGCCACACCACATCATCTTCCATGCACTTCTCTCCACAGCTGCTGCCCATGGACACTCCTCTCCAGGCAGTTCACATCCAGGAGTCACTGTTAGAGTCACAGAGCAGAAAGGAACCTTTCAAGGTCACCTAGTGTGAGCCCCCTGCAGTCAGCAGGGACATCCCCAGCTAGAGCAGGGTGCTCAGAGCCCCAAACAACCTGAGCTGGGATGGTTCCAGGGATGGGACATCTCCCACCTCTCTGGGCAACCCGGGACAGGCTCTCACCACCCTCAGTGTCAAAATTTCTTCCTTCTACCCAGCCTAAATCTCCCTCTTTTAGTTGAAAACCATCACCCCTTGGCCTGCCACAGAATGACAGAATCATTAAGGTTGGAAAAGACTCCAAAGTCATCAAGTCCAACCAGCAACCTAGCACCACTGTGCTACTAAACCATGACACTAAGCACCACATCTCCATGTTCTCTGAACCCTCCAGGGATGGTGACTCCACCCTGGGCAGCCTGGAGCAGTGGCTAACAACTCTCAGTGAAGAAACTGTTCCTGAGATCCAATCTAAAGCTCCTTTGCTGCAACTTGAGGCTGTTTCCTCCTGTACTAAGACTGGGAACCCAGGAGAAGAGACCAACCCCCACCTCACTCCAGCCTTCTTTCAGGGAGCTGCAGAGAGACAGAAGGTCTTCCCTAAGCCCTGCTAAAAAGTCTGTCCCCAGCTTTCTTATCAGCTCCTTTAAGCACTGGCAGGCTGCAGTCAGGTCTCCCTGAAGCCTTCTCTTCTCCAGCCTCAACAACCCCAACTCTCTCAGCCTGGCCTCACAGCAGAGAGGTTCCAGCCCTCAGATCATTTCTGTGGCCTCCTCTGGCCCTGCTCCACCAGCTCCATGTCTCTCCTGTGCTGAGGACTCCAGAGCTGGCCCCAGCACTGCAGCTGAGGTCTCAGAGCAGAGCAGAGGCAGAATCCCCTCCCTGCCCTGCTGCTGGCCATGCTGCTGGGGATGCAGCCCAGGACACAGTTGGCTTTTGGGCTGTGAGCACATTGCCAGCTCAGCTCCAGCTTTTCACCCCCCAGCACTCCCAGGTCCTTCTCTGCAGGGCTGCTCTCCATCCCTTCCCCCTTAGACTGTTGGTACTGAGGGCTGCTATGACCCAGGGGCAGGACTTTGCACTTGACCTTGAGTCTCAGGAGGTTCACCTGGGCCCACCTCTCAAGCTTGTTCATGTTGTTCCTTAGCTCAGAAAGGTTAATCCCAAAGTATTTTTGGTCCAAGCTTCAGCAGATCACAACATGTTACTGAAGTGTCTGTGAAGCTCCCCTGTAGCCTGCCAAAGAAAGGTGATTTCTGCCAGAACTGGATGTACATTAACAGAGTCATTCTCCTGCTGTGACTCCCAGCTCCTGCCTCATGCTGGATTTGAGGAGCACATCTGCTTCTGAGCACTTGGAAACACTCATTTCATTCTCAGCCTAGCTCAGCCTCCCCTACCCTGGCTGCAGGCACTCATGGTGGCCTGGGACATTTAAGGTCTCCTTTGGTGCAATTCTCTCTCTTACAAGTCAGTGTCTTTCCCTCAAGTCTCCAACCAAAGCCCTGAATGCAGTTCTGTGACATATTCAGCAACAGGAACAACAACAGAACTTCACTCCTGCTCCATCCCCCTCCCAAATTCTCCAGGCCCCAGTGTCCTGCAGTGCCCTGCAGCACAAAGCCTTTGGAACCAACACCCAGGAGGCTGCTTACAGAACAAAATCCAAACCTTTATGCCCAAAAGTAGCTCTTAGGAGCTGGAATTCTCCACTATGGATGCAGGGAACCTGGCCCAAGATGAGCTCATTAAAACAATCATTTCCAACTGTGATCTGCTATAAAACATTCTCCTGCTGGATTTATGAAGACCCCAGCTAGGGAAGTGTCAGCACCTATCACTGCAGAGGATGTGTGACCAGCTTAGGTACTTTTGGGTTTGAGATCAGAATCATTTCACCTAGAACAAGGTTCTACTGAAGTTCTGTTGGGAATTCTGAGCATCTCCAAGTTCCTGGACAACCTTCACTTCATCTTTGCCTCTTCCCTACCTCCTAGCTCTGTCCTACAAGATCAGGTACTCCTCTGAGTTGGATCTGGGGAGACTATTGGGGCTCCACATGATCTCCCATCCCCATTTTTGGTCAGCAGCACATAGAGTGGGAATGTGCAGCTCAACTCCTGCTAATGTATGTGGCAAGTTTTGGAATGGCTAAGCCAACTCTCTCATCTCTCTACCCAACCCCAGTGGTTCCACCTGTGGGTGTCCACCTCTCAGACGATCACCTCCCACCCCAGCATGGCATCTCTAACCTCCAGTGAGGCATGGTGGTACCAGCCCACAGACCTCTTCCCACACCACCCTCTGCCAGGAGACACCCACTGGAACATGGAGATGTGCAACCCAGGAGGAAAGCACCAGAGGATGGCTGAGAAAGGAGAAGGTGGCAATGGAAAGGCTCCTAGGGGCTGCAGATGGTTCTCCTCCACCCCTCTGTACCCCAGGACTCCTGGAGAAGCCAGAGAAGTTACCAGCAATGCCCTAGTGGCTGCAAACCCACTGCTGCTCAGAGGCTGCTGCTGAATGAATGTGTCCAGGAGCCCTCATCATGTGCCTCTTCCATCCCAATTCCTCATTCTAGCACCTCCTCTCCATCTCCAACCTGTCAAGAGCTTCCAACAGAAGCTCCAAAGGAACCTAGCTGAGAAATTTCTTTCCTTTCCCTAAACCATGCAATTTTCTTTCAAACTTGTGTTTTCTGAAAGCCTAGAGCTGAGAAACTCCCAGCCCCAGCTGCTATTCCTGTAGCATGGCAAGGAGTGAGCATTTCCCACCCTGGAAAAGCTATTTTAGGTCATTCCTCACAGATGCTTTTCCATTGTACATTCATTTAAAGGTTCCCAGCCCCCTTCCCACAGGGCTCTGAATCATGGCTTGGGAGGAAAGAACTGAAACCAAACCCCAATAAGCTTCTTGTTCCCCAAAAAGGAGTTCAGGGGTTTCTAAAGTGGTTTTTAACTGCTGCATCAGGGATGTAAAGGGTAACACAAACTGAATGCTTTATGACAACTGCTTTTACAAAGCACAAATGTAGATGCTTTTCTGTATGCATATGCAGAGACACACACAGGTACAGGCAGGATACTGAGGGCACAGTGAGCAAAACAAAACCCAATCTGCAGCTTAAGTCACAGAATCCCAGAATTCCAGCATGATTTGAGTTGGAAGGGACCTCTGGGGGTCACCCAGCCCAACCCCTGCTCCAGCAGGGGCACCCACAGCAGCTTGCCCAGCATCACCTCCAGCTGCCTTGGCAATCTCTCCACACAAGGAGACTCCACAACCTCTCTGGCCAGTCTGGGCCAGGGCTCCAACACCCTCACACCAAACAAGCTTCTCCTCCTGCTCAGCTGCAACCTCCTGGCTTCCAGTTTGTGCCCAGTGCCCCTTGGCCTGGCCCTGGCCACCCCTGAGCAGAGTCTGGCTCCAGCCTCTTGCCCCCAGCCTTCAGTTCTTGCTCAGCATTCAGCAGCTGCCCTCTGGGGCTGCTCTTCTCCAGGCTAAGCAGCCCCAGGGCTCTCAGCCTTTCCTCCTGTCACAGATGCTTCAGTGCCCTCAGCACCTTGGGAGCCTCTGCTGGACTCTCTCTGATGGTTCCTTGTCTCTCTGGACCTGGGGAGCCCAGAAGTGGAGCCAGGACTCCACGTGTGGCCTGACTAGGGCAGAGTAAAGGGGGCAGTATCTGTCAACCCACTGCTGTCAAAGCCACAGACCTTCAAAATCTTGGGGGTTTCAGAGCTGTACCCCAACCTTTCCAACTCCCAGGGATTGACACCACTGCTGGTTGGCCACCAGGTCACCCATGTGCTAGCAGAATGCCTCAGGCTTGCCCAACCCTCCCTGAGCCTCTGCCTTCCTGGGGCTGAGGAGCTCTGGCCACAGCTCAGCTGTGCATCACCTGGCAATGTCTGCCTGGAGAAGAGCTGATCACAAAACTCCTCTCTGCAGCCCAAAAAAGGAAGGGGTCAGAGATGCTCCAGACCTGGGCTCTGCACATGGGGGAGACAGAGCTGCTAACCCCTGGCCTGCTACTCATGCAAGCAGGGGAAGGAGAAAACCTTGTCCAACAGCTTATGTTTCTCTGTAAGCAGCTTATGTTAGTGCATAAAACACAGAGAACTTCTCCCAGCTACAGCTCTTCTTCCTGTTTCCCAAAGAACTAAAAGAGCAGCTCCAAAGCAGGGGGGTTGGCATGTATTTGCACTATCCCACCAGAAAAGCAAAATATTACTTTCCCAAGGCTGTGCTGATTTAGCACAGCTTCTAAATAACACTGAGCTTCCAGCTATTGCCATCTGAAAGAAAAAGCAATGGATGAAAGGAAAACTCCATCAGATGTTCAGAACTAAACATTTCTAAGCTCAGTTCCCTCCATAAGCAAGCTTTGCAAACCAACATGTAGCCAGTGAGCCAAAGGCACTTCTCCCAAATCTTCAATCTGCCATCAGATCACTTCTCCCTCTGTGTGCTGGAAGGTTGCAGGTGTAAACCACATCTTCCCTGATGGCTTTGAGAGGAAGAAATGCCCAGGAACGTGCAGCCACTACCACACTCCAGCTAGGCAGTGTCTCTGAGAGGCAGCAGCAGGAGCCAGGCTGGAAATATGGCCAGAAAGATTCCCACCCAGCTGCAACTCTTGTTTGGGAAACTCAACCTCTCCTACCTGCTGAATAAAACCAGAAACACTTCAAGGAGAAAGGAATGGAGCCTGAAGTTGCCAGGAGCTGCCCTTCTCCTACTCACACACAACAACAACCACAACAGGTCTTCAGCCAGCACTGTCAGAACAAGTTCTCTTTTGAATTGAGTGGCTTTTGAGTGTACTGTTGGCTCCAAAGCACAGCATTTGTTAAGGGTTTGGAAGCAGGGGGAGATACTCACAGTGCTGTAGACAGCAGAGACAGTGGGGGTGAAGATCCTCTCCTCCAGGGGCTGCTGGACAGGACCCCGGGGCAGTCTGCAGCGCAGGCAGTCAAGGAAAGCAGCGTCCGAGGGAAGGTCCTGCTCTGGGGAACACCAAGAGCCAAGCTGGGCACTGCTGCCTGCTCAGGCAGACACACCACCACTCACACAGCACCAGGCAGCTCCCATCCTGCCAAGCTGGCCAAGAGAGGAGCAAAGCATGGCTCAAGTGGCAGCTGTGCTCCCCAGAGAGAGCCAGAGGAGCCCAGAGCGAACGAGCGGCCGAAGCAGCTCCAAAGTCCTGGTGCTGTCAGGAGAATCTCCCAGTGCTGAGGTTCCCCAGTGCTGGGGTGGGCTTTTCTGAGAGTCAGGGAAAAAATAAAGCCCAAGCCCACAAGCCCTTTGCATTCAGAGAGACAAACCCTGCTGACCAGCAGGGCACTTTGTGACAAAGGCTCAGCCTGTTTTGCTAAGCAGGCAGGAATCACGTTAGAATTGTTTCCTTGTTTGCCTCTCCCCAGTCAGTGATTCCTCTCCTCAGCCACCCACCACAACAAACAGCTCCCAAAATTGCTACCAGAGAGATTTGGGAAGTTTGGCTGCTCTGCTGCAGGGTTATTTAAAGGCATATTGCAATAGTTGGCTTCAGTTGGAAAGGTACTGAGGGGAAAAAAGAAACCAAAGGGAAAAAGAGTTTCTGCAACAAAGCAACCAGCAGAGGCTGGGTCCCTTGGGGAGCAGAAGAGGTTGCAGATAATGAGAAGAAAAAAGCTTCCTGGCTGAGCTGACACCTTGTGGCTTTAGGTCCAGCATCTCTCCACATGATCCCCAACAGCCACGGTCATAAACAAAAGCCAAGATGAAGTGGCTGAAAAACTTTCTACTAAAAGCCATGTTCAGGCTTCACCCTTCTGCTGTTTACATTTGAGATGGCAAAGCCTCCTGGAAACTGGGAACTGCCTGAGGGATGCAGTCTGCTGCACAACACCCAGCACCAGGCAGCCAGTGCTAGGACAAGGGACAGGCAAAACCAAAGTAACAACCAGGAAAACACTTCTTGGGTTTGGTTCAGATGAGGAAATTAACTTTCCTAAGGTAAATCCTGACCCTAGCAGAGTCTGAGTCTTTCAAGAGTAAACAAACCTCAGCCTGCTGGGGCTGGAAGGGAGCTCTGGGGATCAGCCAGTCCAACCCCTGCTCCAGCAGGGGCACCCACAGCAGCTTGCCCAGCATCACCTCCAGCTGCCTTGGCAATCTCTCCACACAAGGAGACTCCACAGCCTCTCTGCAAAGCCTGCGCCAGGGCTCCAACACCCTCACACCAAACGAGCTTCTCCTCCTGCTCAGCTGCAACCTCCTGGCTTCCACTTTGTGCCCAGTGCCCCTTGGCCTGGTCCTGGCCACCACTGAGCAGAGTCTGGCCCCAGCCTCTTGCCCCCAGCCTGCAGCTCTTGCTCAGCATTCAGCAGCTCCCCTGTGGGGCTGCTCTTCTCCAGGCTCAGCAGCCCCAGGGCTCTCAGCCCTCCCTCCTGCCAGAGATGCTGCAGTGCCCTCAGCACCTTGGGAGCCTCTGCTGGACTCTCTCTGGTGGTTCCTTGTCTTTCTTGAGCTGGGGAGCCCAGAACTGAAGCCAGGACTGCAGCTGTGGCTTGACTAGGACAGAGGAGAGCAAGAGGAAAACCTCCTCAGCCTGCTGGTCACGCTCCTCTGAATGCATTGTAAGTTTGCTCTCCACAGAAATGCTGCTGCCCAAACCTTTGCAGGGCCCAACACCAGTGGCAGAAGGGACCCTGCCAGTGCTGTCAAGACTCATCAGTGCTCCAAGCTCCATCATCCAACCTGCTACCCTTCCTTAAAACAGGGGAAATCTGAAGGCCGGGGTAAGGACTGTTCAGACATCACCTGCTCTGCATCCTTTGGCTGTTTGTAGCACACCCCAGGCAGCCGTCCTCCTCCAGGATCATTGCTGAGGCAGAGGAGAAATAAACTGACAGTATTGCTCTATTTTGATACCAAATCTATCACTGAGAAGGCTCATGGGCTGAGAAATTGTTCTGAAGGCTTCCAGCTTTGTTCTGCATTCCCTGTTTGAAAAGCAGACAGGCTAAACCTTGCATTATAGGATTAGCCAGGGAAAAGTCAGCCAGTGACCTTCACAACACCTCTGCACTAAGGAACATCCCTGGTAAAGCCTGGCAGGTGTAAAACAAGACACCCACAGCCTGCTCTGGACTGAGAGAGCAGAGGTGATGCTCTGGCACCTCTGCTTCCTGAGACAGTGCTTGCTCAGCCAACATCTCTTTGGGTTTTTTAAGTGATGCAAGAACTCATTTTTGTGGCCTCAAACCTGTCTTCCCTTTGCAGCCTTGCCAGCTCCCCCCCAGGTGGGGTCTCTGGATAAAAGAGAGAGGTTTTGACCAACCAAATCAGATGTAAAACCCTGCCTCCAGTACAAGGGCAGACAGATTTGCTGCCACAGAACCACTGCACCACCCCTGGCTTCATCCCCAGGGTCTTACACTCACTCCTGAGATCTGGGAACACACTGACAGAAAGCCAAAGCCTGGGAGATGAGGACTAGGAGCAAGAACTCACACAGCTGCCCCAGGTCACTGGTGTAGCACCCTCCCCTCCCCCCCACAGCCCTGGTCTGATAGAGGACAGGGCAGAGGCATGGTTTTGAGCTGCTGATTGCCCATCTGAGGCATTCTGACAATCAGCTGAAGCCAGAGCTGTTTCAAAAGGGAAAGCTCCCTGAGTTGGGAAGAAAGGTTTCATCCTCCAGAAGGTTGGGATTTATTTTCTTATTTTAGAACTTATATAAGCCAGGAGGAAATAATCTCCTGTGAGCAGAGTAACCTCTCTTTTGGCACCCAGGAAGAGCTGCCTGAAGGAATGAGCAGTTCAGGTGGATTTGCAGAGTTTGGGGGTGCCATTTAGGGTCACTTCTAGGAAGTGATGAGTCCCATCAGATTAAAAAGAAACCTGTAAGTCCTTTATGCCAAAGGACATGAGACTGGCAGGGACAAAAATGCCTTAAATTCCAGTAAGCCTTAATGAGATAGAAGGGCTGGAGAAAGTGATTCTTTCCAACATCCAGCTCCTGGCACCTACAGACTGACTCTCTGCAGAGAGCTGGGCCAGTGGAAGGGTTCTCACTTCCCTGCAAGCCTCCTGGAGCTTGTCTCTGCCCCCTGCTAGAAGTGAGTGTCCTCCTTTCCTTCCCAGCTGCTGGGACTTCAGGAGAGGTGAGCCATGGTGAGTGCCAGTGCTCAGCAGCAGACTCTTGCTGACAAGGTTCTTTTTCCTAGGGGAGAGGAGGCACAGGAGGCTCCACCATGGGATGTGACCTGGTCAGGGCAGAGAGGTGGAGGGGAAACCTCATCCAACAGCATCGTCTCATCCATGTCCATGGCAAACCATCCTCATCTGCCACCACACAGGGATCTCAGCACCATCATGAGCTGCCCAAGCCCAGATGGGATGCAAAGCACACCTCCCAGTGCCCCCAGCCCATCCATGGCTAACCCAGCCTGGCTCTACTGCAGCACTTAATTAACCACAGCACACAGCAAACGAGGATGTGCTGAATAATTCAGGCAGCTCTTTCATGTTACTATTCTGGCATGCTGAGAGCCAATTCAGGAGGTTCCTCTGCTCTCCCTCCCCCTCCTCACCACCCACTCACCCTCTCCAGCTGCACTGATTCATTCTGGGCAGCCATGCTCTCAACTGATCCAGCAGGGTGGGAAGGGGAGTGGGGGGTGGAAAAGCAAAGCTAAACCCAAACCTCACACTGTTTCCAGAGATCTTTCCACCCCTGCAGGGAGAAAGCACAAGGGGGGTGAGGAAGCAGAAGAGCAGGAGCAAGAGGAACCTCTCAAACCACATCTGCAACCAGCAGGTTAGTAGAGTGGAACTAAACCTTCCCTTTTCAGGCTGTGCCAGTCTGGAGCTCATCCTCCTCCACCAGCACCGTGCTAAAAGCCAGAAGGGCAGCAGGCAGCAGGGAGCACAGGCTCTGGACTCTCTTCCTTGCTGTTCAGAGCTCATTAACTGCTGAAATATATATATTTAAAAATCCAGTAAGCAAGCTACTGCTGGCAGATGAATAAAAGCAGGCACAGATGCAAGGGGAGTTCCACCTAGTCCCCATCTGGCTGCAGCAGTGATTACAAGCTGGGGAATTTCAGGAGCTATTAAAGACCCAGTGGGAGAAGACAGGCAAAGATAGTAACACTGGCTGGAAACAAAACAGAGTCTTGCTGGAAACCAGAAGTCTCCCCTAAAAGGAGGAGGAGAGCTGTTAATTAGGCAGCCAGAGCCATGCTCTGAGGAGAGGGAGAACGTGGACTTCTCTGTAAAGCCATTAAACAGCTCCAGAGCAGAGGTGCCCATCAGCTGGAGCTGGTAGAGACCCTGAGAAAGGCAGAGTCAGAGGAAGGGCAGGAGGAATCTCTTGCAGAAATCTCCCCTGTGTATCACACTGGTCTGCTTGCTCTAACCACACCACAAAGCTGAAACACTGCAAGATTTCTGTGTGCTTTCATGGCAAGGAACGTGGAAGCAGGCAGTAAAATACAGCAAGAACAGGTACAGGGCTTTCTGCTCTGTCCCTGCTTCCAAGACTGGAGAGGGAAAGAACAAACCACTCTGACATTTTCTCCCCAAATGGATTCAGTTTCCCCTCAGACAGCACTGCTCACCTAAGCTCCTTCTGAGCAGCTAGCAACCATTTTACCCCCAGCATGCACTGACAGCCTCTCTCTTCACTTCCAGGTACCCAGCAAGCATCCTCTCCCAGGAGTACCAACCTCTGTGGGTACCCAGGGGTGAGTCTGCAGCCACCTCAGCCACCAAGCACTCCAGAACTGATGGTTTTGCCCCTGCACAGGAAGGGGAGTGAGCCCAGGGTTATATAACCCTGATGCATGTCCCTGCCTGGAGAGAAACCCTGGATCAACCAACTGAGACCATCCAGGAGCAAACCACCAGGCAAGATTACAGAAGGGCAAGAAACCACATCAAATTCACACACTTCTTCCAGCTTCTTGGTACAAGGAATCTCTAAAGCCCTCTGAGCAGGGAGGCACTCGATGGCAGAGAGCTGCTAGAGGAAGGTGTCTCTCCTCTACAGCCTCCTCTCTATTTAACCTGCAATTAAAAGGCAGGAGGGAGGAGAACATCCCAAGAGCAGAAACCTCTCATTTAGCAGCTTCACAAAGCACTTCAGAAGGGAACAGCTACTCCAGTGGCAGCAGCTGCTGGAACTTCCCCAGCATCACCCCCACCCTCTGCAGCTCTGCCTCTGCCCTCAGCTCCTGGGCAAAGCCTTTTGTTCCCTGCGTGCTCCATCCTACCTGGCAGCGAGCTCCTGGGGAGCTTTGTCAGGGAATTGCCTCAAGCTCCAGGTCTCCTCCCTTCTCTCTTCGCTGCCAGTGATGCTCACGGCCTCGCCCCTGCCAGCCGGGGCTGCCTTCGCCCCTGCCTGTCGCCCTCGGCAGCAGAGCTCCGGCAGCGCGGCCGTGCTCTTAAAGGGGCAGTGCAGCAGGGGCTGGGCCATGCTTCGCCGGGGGCTGGAGCCGAGAGCTTCCAGCCGGCCAAAATCCCCTCTGCTTCTCGAATCCTCCTGCTCTGCAGGCAGCAGAGAGGGGCCAGGAGTCCGCAGCATGCTCCTCTCAACGAGTTTGCAGAGGGTCAGGGCAAACCAGGCTTAGGAAAGAGAAACTCACCTACAGCATGCTGGGGTTTAGAAACCTGCACTGCAATGTAGGAAGAGCTTGGAAAGCTCTAAGGTTCCCTCTCAGGAGGAGAGCTAAATGACAGCACAAACCTCCCAGCAAGGCATTTTGCAATGTGCTTCCCTCAGCTTTCCACTCACCACCCCAAAAGGCAGCAACCTCCACCACCGTGAACCCCTCATTTACCAACTGCTTTGGGAAGCAACTTCCCCTTCAAACAGATTCCTCTTTGAGCAGGAGCCAGGGGAAGGAAAGTTGGGAAAACACACTACAGCCTTTAGAAAAAGAGACTAAAAACAAACAAAAAACCCCAAACAAACACAAACAAAATCCAAACCAAACTCCACCAAGTTACATCTCACATGGGGAGAAACAATAAAGCAGCTCAAAGCAGTGCCATTCACTCTCCCCATGCTGAAATACTACAGCCAACCAAAAAGCCTTGAGTTATGAAGCAAACAACTCCAAAGTTAGGGAAAACCAGGATTAACATTGCCTGTGTGACCAGAATTCAATCCCCTATGTAGAGGCAGAATCAAGCCCTTCACTACAGAGGCACATGCTGGCCTTCCCTGGTGGCCCTGTCACCTCCACTGCTGCAACTGTCCCTGCACCTTATCCCCTCCAGCAGCTCCTGTAACAGGAGAGGACAGAGAATGAGACAAAAACAAGCCCAGAGTAACCCAAGGACTGTGGAAACTCTTTAAAGGCTCAAGAGGAGTCTAAAGGGAAGAGCCAGGGAAGGAATTGGCCTCCTGGGCTGTGCTCTGGGGAGGCCACACCTCCAATCCTGGGGTCAGGTTTGCTCCCCTCACTCCAAGCAGGACCTGGAGGTGCTGGAGTGTGGCCAGAGAAGGGCAAGGAAGGTGGGGAAGGGTCTAGAGCACAGGTGTTGTGAGGAGCAGCTGAGGGAACTGGGCTTGGTTAGCCTGGAGAAGAGGAGGCTCAGGGGAGACCTTCTCACTCTCTGCAGCTCCCTGAGGGGAGGCTGGAGTCAGGTGGGGGTTGGGCTCTTCTCCCAAGGAACAAGTGATAGGAGAAGAGGAAACAGCCTCAGGTTGTGCCAGGGGACGTTTAGGTTGGACATGAGGAACAATTTCTTCAGGGAAAGAGTTGTTAAGCCTTGGCCCAGGATGCCCAGGGCAGTGGTGGAGTCACCACCCCTGGAGGGGTGTACAAGCACAGAGATGTGGCACCTAGGGACATGGATCAGTGGCATGGTAGTGCCAGGTTGATGCTTGGACTTCATGACATCACTTGGAGATCTCTTCCAACCTTAATGATTCTGTGATTCTATCAAACCATGAACCTGCTGCTCAGCCCTCTGTGACCCTTCCCCTGCCCACATCCCAAGCCCAGCAATGCCCACTTGCCCAGTCACCTACCATCTCCTGTCCTTGAAGAGATCTTGTTTTGCTGGATGTTGGCTTTGGGCTTTTTTGTGGCTAGCAGAATCCTGCCAAGGGAGCCATGCCCTTTGGTGGAAGCTGACAGGGAGGAGCTGTCTCTCTGGGCTAACAGTGGGGTTGGTGGTGGTTTCTCAGATGGATGGAACTGCTCTTGGAATAAAATATGATCCAGAGCCTTGACTGCAGCACAGGTCACAGCCAAATGGGGAGCTGTTGTTTCAAGGTCTGGTGTTTAATGCTACTTTAGGGGGCATAATAAATACAACTGTTTTGTAGGCACTCAGAAATGCAGTCCAAGTTAATTGCTTTGCAGGTGTAGAACTCCTCAAAAGGCCATGTCAGCTTTCCAGCACCACTGCATTCTGGTGTTAGACACATTTCTGGCCAGGCAGGTATTTTAAAACTAAAGGAAGGCAAGAAGAGGTGTTTGTAAAGTGGCAAAAATGGGGTTTATGGTTTGAAATGAGATTCACAGAATTATAGAATCATTAAGATTGGAAAAGACCTCCAAGATCAGCAAATGCAACCATTAACCAGCACTGCCAGGGCACCACTGAACCATGGCCCTCAGCAACACATCTCCAGGGCTTTATAAGTCCTCCAGGGATGGTGACTCCACCACTGGGCAGCCTGGACCAGGCCCTGACAACTCTTTCCCTGAAGAAATTGTTCCTCATGGCCAACCTAAACCTCCACAGGTGCAACCTGAAGCCATTTCCTCTTCTCCTAGCACTTGTTCCTTGGGATTAGAGCCCAACCCCCACCTGGCTCCAGCCTCCTTCCAGGGAGTTGCAAAGAGTGAGAAGGTCTCCCCTGAGCCTCCTCTTCTCCAGGCTAAACAACCCCAGTTCCCTCAGCTGCTCCTCACAACACTTGTGCTCTAGACCCCAGCTATTCCCAGGCTATGTCTCAGAGCAGCACATCAGCATTCCTGCAGGGATGCAAACTGTACTTCCAAGACTCAGCACCTTCTGTAATGACTTATTCCCCACAGGATCTCATGGCAAAAGCCATTCTGGAGCTTGTTTCAACATTTATGGCCCAATCTAAAGCTCCTTCACTGTAACATGTGCACTCAATGCCCACAGCCCAGTTGCCATTTGTCAAACATAGAAATTTTAAGTGGATCAATGAAGTGTTTGTGCAAACTCCCTCCCTAATCCCTCATGCTCTTTTGGGCATTAAACACTAACACCCAATCCTCTTTAAGTTCTCTTTATGGGCTGGTTTACACTTGTAACAGACACCTTATTGAAGGTATTTATCTTTTCCTTCAGTACCAGCAACTCACCTCCAGAAATACCATGAATGTTCCTCTGGCCCCTATCAAACGAAGTAGCTGGAGCTCATCAGGGACCAACTCCAGGACCCTTCCTTGCTGCCCTCTGAATTACCTGATGATAACCAAAGGTGATAAGCCTTGGCCATCCCTCATTGAAGTCTCATCCCCCAAGCTTCACCCAGATCCCCACAGTAGAAGCAGCAAGGCTCTCCCTGCTGATCCCAGCTCACACCACAACCCAAGTCAACACTCTCCCCACACTCAAACTTTCTCAAAATCCATCTGAAGCTTTTGACCTCATTACATATCGTTTCAAATACTCCCAAAGCCTTCCCTTCCCTTCTGCTTGCCACATCATGTCACCCCCTCTGGGCCTGAGTGGGAGCAGGGCAGTGCTGAGGGCTTTCAAAGGACTGGGGCACACAAATCCCCAGGAGGCTCAAAGGCTGCCGGAAGCCAAAGCTTTCCAGGGCTGCTCTGAAAACCATGGCTTGAAAAAGAACTGTGACCTTCAAAGGCTGCCTGAAAAGCACCACTGCCCCCTCCTTCCCCCAGCACCCTCCAGTCAGTCACATTTCTCCTCCTCCCCCCTCCTGAGACGTTTCACTCTGCTGAAGGCTGCTCTGGAGCTGTGGGTGCTGTGTTGGGGCTGTCACTGCCGATGGCATCGCTGAACTCCAGGGTGGCACAGAGCACCTGGCACCTCCTTCTGAGAGAGCATGGGAAGCTGCAGCCACCTTCAGACTGCATGAGCTATTCATACCCAGGCACATCCCCACACCCTCCACCTCACAGCCTTCTGGAAAATATCCATTCCACAACATACCTACTGCCAGAGTCTCTCTGCCTATGTACATCCACTCTGCAACAGGGCTTTGCTCCTCACCCACCCTCCTGACCTACAGGTAACACTGTGCTGCACTGTCACTGAACCCCAGCATGGTTTGGGTTGGAAGGGACCTCTGGGGATCAGCCAGGCCAACCCCCTGCTCCAGCAGGGGCACCCACAGCAGCTTGCCCAGCATCACCTCCAGCTGCCTTGGCAATCTCTCCAAAGTGTTTCTTCCTATTCAGCTGGAACCTCCTGGCTTCCAGTTTGAGCCCAGTGCCCCTGGGCCTGGCCCTGGCCACCACTGAGCAGAGTCTGGCCACAGCCTCTTGCCCCCAGCCTGCAGCTCTTGCTCAGCATTCAGCAGCTCCCCTCTGGGGCTGCTCTTGTCCAGGCTAAGCAGCCCCAGGGCTCTCAGCCTTTCCTCCTGCCACAGATGCTCCAGTGCCCTCAGCACCTTGGGAGCCTCTGCTGGCCTCTCTCCAGTAGTTCCTTGTCTCTCTGGAACTGGGGAGCCCAGAACTGGAGCCAGGACTCCAGCTGTGGCCTGACTAGGGCAGAGGAGAGTGGGAGGAGAACCTCCCTTGCCCTGCTGCTCACACTCTTCTGAATGCACCCCGGGAGCCCACTGGCCTCCTTGGCCCTGAGGACACATTGCTGCCTCCTGGGCAGCTTCTTGTCCAGCAGCACTCCTGCTCTGCAGCACAACCATTTCTTAGAAGCACTTTTTACACCAAGGCAGGAATTTGAGCTCCTACTTCCCATCTGGTTAATCATTAATGATGACAAATTACATCAGGGCTTTTGTCATTCTCTGATGCATCCCAGACACCATCACAGAATCCCTGTGTCACACAACAACTTTGCCATCATTTCCCTTTAGTCTTTGGTGACCTCTCACAGCCAAGACAAACAGGAATGCCAAAGGAAAGCTGGAGGAGAGAGGGGAAGAGAACAACAGAAAACACCCTCTTTGTTGCAAATTAACTCCATCTCCAGCACCTCATTCATCCTATAATGCTCTCAAATAAAATTCAGCAGTATTAAAGAGCACCAGCTGTAGGCAGCTGCACTAGTTACACCTGCAGACAAGCACCTAATTATCCAGAGCTCATTACTTTCAGGCTCAGTTTTGCATCTCTAAATTAAAAAGAACTGGAGAGAGCTCACCAGCACTTAAATCATCCCTGGACCTCACCTCACCCTGCTGCATCTCCTTCAGGAGGGAGCTATCAGGGGAGCTGTCAGCCAACATCCCACAGCAGGGCAACCACCACAAAAACCCAATCAATTATCTTCCCCTGTACAAATGTGTTTCTAAGGGCAACCTGAGTCTGTTCCTTCATCTCTGTCTTCATCCCCCAGCATAGCACTGATGCAGAATCACAGAACTGTCAGAGCTGGAAGGGACCTGAAAGATCATCTAGTTCCAACCCCCCTGCCTGCCAGGGACACCTCCCACTAGAGCAGCTTGCCCACAGCCCCATCCAGCCTGGCCTTCAAAGCTTCCAGGGATGGAGCTTCCACAGCCTCTCTGGGCAACCTGTTCCAGTGTCTCCCCACCCTCACAGTGAAGAACTTCCTCCTAATATCCAATCTAAATCTCCCCTCCTCTAGTTTGCATCCATTCCCCCTAGTCCTATCCCTACCTGACCTCTTAAAAAGTCCCTCCCCAGCTTTCTTGTAGCCCCCTTCAGATCCTGGAAGGCCACCAGAAGGTCTCCTGGGAGCCTTCTCCAGACAGAACAACCCCAATTGTCTCAGTCTGTCAAATGATGTAAATCATTTTATTTTCAGGCCAGGCCTGGAAAGGTTGTTTGGGATGGAAGAAACTGTGTCTAAACCTTGCTAATCCTGCTGGGCTTTTCCTTTGAGGGTGCTGTTTATGGGTGGGGGGTGGCTCTAGAAGCAATGGGCTGAGTATTTCTGTAACTGGGAACTTGCTTCTAGCTGCAGCATCTCCAGGAAGGGAGTTTTCAAAGCACAGCAAGCAGCCACAGTGGCACCCTGGGTCATGCCTGTGCCAGGCCAGGTAACTCAGGGTGAACAACAGAATCACAGATTCATTAAGGTTGGAAGAGATCTCCAAGTGATGTCATGAAGTCCAAGCATCAACCTGGCACCACCATGCCACTGAACCATGTCCCTAAGTGCCACATCTCTGTGCTTGTTACACCCCTCCAGGGGTGGTGACTCCACCACTGCCCTGGGCATCCTGGGCCAAGGCTTAACAACTCTTGCAGTGAAGACATTGTTCCTCATGTGCAACCTAAACCTCCCCTGGCACAACCTGAGGCTGTTTCCTCTTCTCCTATCACTTGTTCCTTGGAAGAAGAGACCAACCCCCACCTGGCTCCAAACTCCTCTCAGGGAGCTGCAGAGAGTGAGGAGGTCTCCCCTGGGCCTCTTCTTCTCCAGGCTAACCACCCCCAGTTCCCTCAGCTGCTCCTGGAAAGCCTCTTCTGCTCAGCTATGGAGACCTTCTCCCTAGCTGAGGTGGTTTGGCTTCAGAGCCCACCAGCCACTGCCCTATTTCTTCAATTCCTATTCTGTACCTAGGATATATGGAGTCTTCTAAGAGATGGAAAAGTCACCAGATTTCATCAGCTCCCCTCAGCTGAAAGCCATGGTATCACCTCTCCAGAGAGGCAACAGCATGATGGGGAATGTGCCAATGGAGCCTTCCAATTCCAGTTCATTTTAGGAGGGTTATTTATGACTGTGCTTCTCCATGCTCATTAAAGCTCCCATTAGACAGAACACAGGCTCTGCTCAGGAACCCCAACCAGCACCATCAGTTTGCAACAGTCCTGCTCTGCTCAGCCACCACTCCCACTGCTCAGAGGGACTTCTCATGGTCCTCCAGCCACCACCCCACTGGAGGAACCTTACAAACAGCCCAAAATAGGAAGAATCATAGCCTCACTAAGGTTGGAAAAGACCTCTAAGATCATCAAGTGCAACCATTAACCCAACATCCCCATGCCACTAAACCACAGCATGAAGACAGAATCATTAAGGCCTCATCAAGTCCAGCTGAAGGTGGGGAAAGGCTCAGTAAGGTCAGCCTTGGTGAGCAGCACTGAAATCAGGTGAGCTGGGGAGGCTCTGCTCCACAGCACAGAGGACCACTGTGGGCCAAGATCCCAAGGAGAGATGGCAGCTGAAGCCTGCACTCCAAAATGCACCCTACAGACCCAAAGCAGAGAGGTGTGGCCCTGTGCACACCCAGGCAGCTCTCCACAGCCTGGCATCAGAAACAGAGCCCAGAAGTCCCCAGCAGGGCAGTGCCAGGAAGCTGGGTTCATGCCACCTGATACTGGACTAACTACCACAGAATATGATATGCAATTGCTACAGATCTCATTTGGCTGTGCTGCTCTAATCAGTTATTAAGTCTTCTCTTGCTTTCTGCCCCAGAACAGAGTGCAGGGCCTGGGAACAATGCCTGTAGGTGCTGCTGCTCTTTACACCTGTGTATTAAAGGCAAGCCTGGACTTTTGATTGTCATCTTAAGATGATCTACTCAAAACAACATTTCCTCATGTCTTAAAACACAGATGAGCATGCAGCCCCAGCAGTCAGAGTGTGTTTGTAAGCATCCTACAACCATAAAATCATAGGACTGGAAGGGACCTTCAAGATCATCTAGTTCCAACCCCCCACCCTGGCAGGGACACCTCCCACTAGATCAGGTTGCCCACAGCCCCAGCCAGCCTGGCCTGAAAAGCTTCCAGAGATGAGGCATCCACAGCCTCTCTGGGCAATGTGTACATGCATCTCTGTGGATGATTTAGATGTATATACAAACGTGGGGGAAAGAATCTGCAGCTCCCTGCTGCTGGGTTGGGAGGAGCTGCATGGCCCTGGCCACCATCCACGTGCTGGAAATAAATCACATCAAAGGTGACCTGGGCAAGATGCATGTCACCCTGCTGGCTGCTTTGGGGAACCCCTTCCCAGGAGGCCAGGGATCAGCTAAGGGTTTGAGATTACCAGAAGAATGCCAAGGTAAGGAAATCCCAGACTGAAATGGTCCTCTCCCTCCAACACTGCAGTTCCACACCTGGACTCTCAATATTCCTAATGCTCAGTTCCTCCTGCTGGGCTTTTCTTTTCAACTCACCTTCTGAAGATCCAGATCCAGCACTAGGCTCCTTCCAGGGGAGGAACCGACTGGGAGGGGAGGAACCAGTCCCTGCCCTGACAGGGGACAGGCAGAACTCTGCTCTCCAGGCTCCCTGGGTGAAGGAAGTCCCAGATAGCATCTACAAGAAGCCAGGTGGCAGCCCAGGAAAGTGACTGCCACACACCTGTAACCCCAACAGCAGGTGCCTGCAGGCAGAGGACAACAGCAGCTCTGGTGCTAAGGCACCAGCCAGCAGCAGTGTTGCCAAAGAGCTGCTCCAGGCCCCTCTCTGCTGCTCTCCCCCTGCAAGTGGGAGCCCATCCACCACTACTTGGTCAAGGAGACCAAGGAGCAGGTTTGGAATAACTTGAACCTTTTCTTTCTAACTTTGTTCCCCACTTGGTCACACTGGCAACTGTGGCAGCCTAAAGGAGAGGAGAAGCAGGAACAGAGAGATGGGGAGACTGCTCCACACAATGCCCTCACTGTAGCTCCCCTAAGCACATCCCTGGTGTAGGATGGGAGCTGCAGGGTTGTGTTAGCCCCAGAGGCAGCTGCTGAGGCTGACCTAAACACAACAGAGTGATCCTAAACACTAGCACAACTTCAAACTGCTGCCAATGCAGATTCAAAGTGTAAGAATCACCAATAACAGGGGTTTAGCTGACCAGAGACAGGGATGTTCCTCCCCCAGCTATTCTGGTGCTGTAGCAGCAGCTGCTAAGTCACTTTCTGTGCTTCAAGACCATCCAAACATCTGCACAAAGGCAGCAAGTCTCCTACCTCCAAAATGATGGAGGGTCAGCAGTTTGTGCACTCTTGGACACTAATACAAGCCAAGAACTTGGTTCAAATGGGAGAAGCCTTCATGATCTGTGACCAAGAGGCTCTTCCAGGCTTTCTCCCACTCTGAAGCCATTAGCATTTTAGTGGCAGTTCACAGGCCTGAACAGCTCAGCTGCTGCTTTTCATCAGAAGATCTAGTGCAGCTCTTTCACCCCTGCTACTCCCCACAATGAGACCCAGCTCAGAAGCTCCCCTCTCACCCAAACACTTATTTGGGGTGACAAAAATAAAACTATCTTTAGATTCAGCCTCCCTGCAGAACACAGGAACTCACCCAGCTTAATGCAGCCCTTCCAAGAGACATTTAAAATGCATCTCATCTGTTCAAGTGAAAGATCAGCTTCTGCAGCAGGAGCAGTCCTTGTGCAAGGGGCTGAGGCTAGTGGCTCCTGCTGTTTTACACAGCCCTTAATGCAATGCTCACACTTCCACTGCACAAGGGACAATCCTGGATCTGAACCAGGAACAGCAAGGAAAAGCTCCAGTCCTCCACCTAGCAACTCCTCCAGCAGTTCATGGCAGGTAAGAGAAAGGGAGATTTCCGAGGTGCTGGAGCTTGCAGCTGAAAAGCTGATTCCTTACCCCTGCCACTCCCCCTCCCTGCAGCATCCCTCAGAACCCTTCTGGCAGCACTGCTCATGACAGGGGCAAAAGGGAATCATTTCAGGTCGTGGAGCAGACCTGGTGTCCCTGAGAAAAGGGAAATAACCCAAAAGCATTGCCCTCCCTGATGGCATGGTGCTTCCCTTGCCCCTGCCACCAGCACCAGGCTGTTCCAGGTCAGGTTTCACAGGACCCCTCCCCACCTCAGGACACCCACGTGCCCCTGGCACCTGGCTTCAGGAAGCACTGCTGGTCAGGAGACCCTGGTGACCCAGATCAGGCCAGTGACTCAACACAAAACTATTTTTTCTCTGGTCAATTCCACGAGCTGATGTAAATCACCAAACACTCACATGATGCTTACATCCCAGACAAGGGAGTCAGCATGGAGACACAGCCCAGGGATAGCAGATCCACGCCCTCAGCTCTAATCCTAACATGAAACTACATCCCCCAAAGCACTGCCTTCACCTGAGCCACAAGCAATGGCTGTGCTGCAGAGCAGGAGAAGCTGCCCAGGAGGCAGCAATGTGTCCTCAGGGCTAAGGAGGCCAGTGGGCTCCTGGGGTGCATTCAGAAGAGTGTGAGCAGCAGGGCAAGGGAGGTTCTCCTTCCACTCTCCTCTGCCCTACTCAGGCCACAAGAGAGGCAAGGAACTACTGGAGAGTCCAGCAGAGGCTCCCAAAGTGCTGAGGGCACTGCAGCATCTGTGGCAGGAGGAAAGGCTGAGAGCCCTGGGGCTGCTTAGCCTGGACAAGAGCAGCCCCAGAGGGGAGCTGCTGAATGCTGAGCAAGAGCTCAAGGTGGGGGCAAGAGCAAGAGGCTGGGGCCAGACTCTGCTCAGTGGTGGCCAGGGCCAGGCCAAGGGGCACTGGGCTCAAACTGGAAGCCAGGAGGTTCCAGCTGAGCAGGAGGAGAAGCTTGTTTGGTGTGAGGGTGTTGGAGCCCTGGCCCAGGCTGCCCAGAGAGGCTGTGGAGTCTCCTTGTGTGGAGAGATTGCCAAGGCAGCTAGGGTGATGCTGGGCAAGCTTCTGGATATTAGGCAGAATTTCTTCCCCAGAAGGGTTGTCCAGGCCTGGCCCAGGCTGCCCAGGGCAGTGGTGGAGTCACCATCCCTGGAGGGCTTTCAAAGCCATGGAGATGAGGTGCTGAGGGCCATGGTTTAGTGGTGACCTGGCAGTGCTGGGTGATGGTTAGACTTGATCTCAGAGATCTTTTCCAAGCCAAATGATCCTGTGATCCTAACAGGCTGTGCAGGCATCTCTGGAAGGCTATGCAGTGATGCTCAAGACCTCAAGCACAAGACAAGGTTACTTACAAGTCAAGCTGCATTTCCACATTATCTGCTGAGCTGCAGGCAGCTGTGCTGAGGAATTTGAAATTGCCCATCTTCTGGTTTAGGGATTAAGTGCTCTGGGAAAGGAGGCTGCTGGCACTGAGGCCAGGGAGCAAGGACAGATCATGGGCATGGTTTAGCTTGAGTGCTTGGGGTGAGTTAATGCACTGCTCCCTGCCCTGTTCAGTGCACTGCTGGGCACAGCCCTTACAGCAGTGATAGCAAGAGGAGCACTGAGCACTTCACACACAGCTCACCTTCTGAATGGACACAGCAAACAAGAGACAACACTCAACACTGGAAAACAACTAAAATCCAAGTATCTACCATTGAAACCTATGCAAGGAGTGTCTCCAAATTCTGTGTGAAAGCCTTTCCCAGCTGGCACAAGGAGCTACAGGGCACACACCTCTGTGTAGGCAGTTAGCTCCAGACATCTGAAGACTTCAAAGGAGAAGGAAGGGGAAGGGAGGGGAAAGGAGGAGGTGGCCATCTGCACCCAACTGAATGAAGTATTGTAACAAAACCTTCTGAAGGTTTTAACCTAATGGGCCTGGAGACAGAAAGCTGAAGTGGTCTCTCTCATCCCTGCAGAGGTAACCAGCAGATTAACTGTCACTGAGCCTGCCTCTCCTGGAGGCCCAGAAGCTGCCATACATGGCATCAAGAGTCCCTCAACTGGAGGAGCCTACCACTGACATAAGCATACACAGAACCACAGACTGCCTAGGGTGGGAAGGGACCTTTCAAGGTCACCTAGTCCAACCCCCTGCAGTCAGCAGGGACATCCCCAACTAGATCAGGGTGCTCAGAGACCCAAACAACCTGACCTGGGATGGTTCCAGGGATGGGACACCTCCCACCTCTCTGGGCAACCTGGGACAGGCTCTCACCACCCTCAACATCAAAAAGTTCTTTTCATCCAGCCTCAATCTCCTTTCAGCAGCTAATATGCCTGCAAAGGAAGAGGTGCCCAGGAGACAAGACCTTTCCAAATAACCCCTCCCACCTAGAGAGCTTCCACTCTGCCATGTAATACAGATGATTTCACAGAGAGCTCCTCCAAGAAGGAAGCAATGGAGGACACCAGGTCTCAAACTTTCCAGCTCATGCTGCTTGGGAGCATGAAGTTACCTGGCACAGCTTGAGAGAGAATCATTTAGCAGCAGTCTGCAAAACTGGCTGCACTCTGTTCTAAATGGATGCAAGATATGGTTTATTATCTTGCATCATGGGCCCATGTCTTCATTAGTTGAAGAGGTCCCTGGAGGTGGGAACCAGTTCTTCGGCCCAGGATGCCACACTGCCAACAGGCAGCTCAGCACCACTCACCCACAGCACAGCTCCTGGCCAAGCTCCTCAGCAGAGCAGGACAATTACACCAGCAGCTTCCCCAGCAGAGCCACAGGAACCAGGGATGAAGCTCACCAGCCTGATGCTAGCAGAGGGAGAGTTTTGAGGCATTTGCCCTTCTTGTAGCAAGTAACCATCATCAGTCACTTGAGAGGGGACAGGCACAGGAAGGCTCTCCCCTTCTCCTCTGCCCTACTCAGGCCACACATGGTGTCCTGGCTCCAGTTCTGGGCTCCCCAATTCCAGAGAGACAAGGAACTAGTGGAGAGAGTCCAGCAGAGGCTCCCAAGGTGCTGAGGGCACTGGAGCATCTGTGGCAGGAGGAAAGGCTGAGAGCCCTGGGGCTCCTTAGCCTGGACAAGAGCAGCCCCAGAGGGGAGCTGCTCAATGCTGAGCAAGAGCTGAAGGCTGGAGGCAAGAGGCTGTGGCCAGACTCTGCTCAGTGGTGGCCAGGGCCAGGCCAAGGGGCAGCGAGCACCAACTGGAAGCCAGGAGGTTGCAGCTGGGCAGCAGGAGAAGCTTGTTTGGTGTGAGAGTGTTGGAGCCCTGGTCCAGGCTTTGCAGAGAGGCTGTGGAGTCTCCTTGTGTGGAGAGATTGCCAAGGCAGCTGGAGGTGATGCTGGGCAAGCTGCTGTGGGTGCCCCTGCTGGAGCAGGGGGTTGGACTGGCTGATCCCCAGAGGTCCTTTCCAACCCACACCATGCTGGTATCCAGTGATCTGAATCACCATTATGAACCTCTAGACAGGAGACTATCTGTTTTATGGGGAGATATTAAAGCCTCTTTAATTCAGCAACAATTAAAGCATCTCCATGTTGCCCAGTGCAAACATAGAGTGATGTAGATTTTTAAGCAGATTTAACTTGAAACAATTTTTCCTGGATGCCTGAAGCCCTGCATGGGGCTTTCCAACAGCCAGCACATCCCTACCTGCATAAAGAGCTCTCATTCCATAATCTTCCTTAATAGTTTAAGATGAAAAGTATCCCACCCTTCCCCTTCCTCCCCCAGCACTTCACTCTTCACCCTTCTCCATCTGCACAGCAAAAGGAAAAATTACAAAGTGTTAAGATTTTTCTTGGCAAGTAATGGCACTGGATGGCACAAGAACTGAGAACTGCAACAAGCACTTCACAACCAAGTGGCTTTCAGAGAGGCCAAGAGCTGTTGAGGTCAACTCTGACCTGTGCAGCACAGAGCCTGGCTTTGTAAAGCTATGCTGAACCAGAAAGCAGCAGCAAGAAAATACATTTCCAGTGCAGTTGTGCTAGCACCTAACTGACTTTGACTTTCTCCAGGCCCTTCTGGAGTAGATTTCTCAAATGCTTGTAACAGCAACAGCAATTCAGGAGCATTTTAAACCTCTGCATGCAAGGTTGACAAAATCCTATCTAGACTTTGCAATGTCTAATAGAAGGGCTGGGTTTAGGACATCTGTCACTAAAACCCAACATTGCTTTCAAGAAAGAAACCAGGAGCTAAGCACAGATACCTGCAGCACTGGGGCACCAGTTCTAACCCTCCCCCAGGTCAATGTCCTGCCCCTGCTGTCTGTGATGGGCACAGGCAGCCTCACATGCTGTAAAGCCCAACCCAAGGAATGACCCAGTCTTCAGCAACAAATGACCAGAACACAATCAAACCCCAGCTCCCTGGAAGCTAGAGGAAATGCAAATCTACCTCAAGCCCCTCAGTGTCTGTGTTTCCCAAAGGAGTCTGTAAGCTCCTACAGAGCAGGGCTTTGCAAACTTGAAGGTTCTGCAGAAGGGACTGAGTTTTCCTCAACACAACACAGACAGCATAGAATTCAGAAGCACTGAGTGCAGCAGAACTAACAAAGCTCTTCAGAGAGCATCTCTGCTCATCAAAACATGCAGATGTCCAAAGTGACCTAAGCTGTTCACAACTTTGGACATGCCTTCCCCAAGTGAATTAACTGAAAGTGTAGAGGAGGACAGGATCATCCCTGGCAAACACACCAGGGAGCTCAGCATTGACTTCACCACATCCCCATGCTTCTGAAACACACACACAGGCTGGGGATTTGGGTAAGGTCCTTAGGCACCCAACAGGTCAGAGTTTGCTGGAGAAGCTGCTTATCCAATTCAGTGAAATAGTTATGTATTTTAATAGTTTAAATATCATCAGAAAGGAATGTATATACAAATATATCTTGTGGTTGTGCTCATACACCTTGGGATGTGTTCCTCCAGGGGCAGAGTGGCTGGAAAATGCCAGAGGAAAAGGGCCTGGAGGGTTGGTCAAAGAGGCTGGAGATGAGGCAGCAGAGTGCCCAGGTGGGCAAGAAGGCCAAGAGCATCCTGGCTTGGATCAGCACTAGGGTGGCAGCAGGACTAGGGCAGGGATTGGCCTCCTGGAGGCCACACCTCCAATCCTGGGGTCAGCTTTGCTCCCCTCACTCCCAGAAGGACACTGAGGTGCTGGAGTGTGGCCAGAGAAGGGCAAGGAAGGTGGGGAAGGGACTAGTGCTGTGAGGAGCAGCTGAGGGAACTGACCTTGGTTAGGCTGGAGAAGAGGAGGCTCAGGGGAGACCTCCTCACTCTCTGCAACTCCCTGAGAGGAGGCTGGAGCCAGGTGGGGGTTGGTCTCCTCCCCCAGGGAACAAGTAATAGGCCAGGAGGAAACAGCCTCAGGTTGTGCCAGGGGAGGTTTTAGGTTGGACAAGAACAATTCCTTCACTGCAAGAAGGGTCAAGCATTGGCCCAGGCTGCCCAGGGCAGTGGTGGAGTCACCATCCCTGAAGGGACTGAAAAGCTGTGGGGATGTGGTGCTGAGGAACATGGGTTAGTGCTGACTTGCAGTGTTGGGTTAACAGTTGGGCTCCATGATCCTGGAGTCTTTTCAGACTGTAAGGATTCTGTGATTCTATGATACTAGGATATTTTAAGAGCACATTGCTAGGAGAAAGTATTTTGCAAGGTCAGCTATTTCACCAGTCACCTTCAGTTCTACAACACTGCCTTCTTCCCTTTCATCCCATGTGTTATTAGTATTTCCCATATACCAACCACAACCAACAGCATTCCTGAAGGGGTAACCTAGCTGGAAATCCCCAACAGGATCTCTGGACCTTGAACTCTGATTCATTTAATCAAACTTGCTCTAGCCTGAAGTACTTGGCCTTGCCTATAGAAAAAGGCTTCTTCTTCTTGTTGTTTAATTGCAGACATATTTGAGTTGACTGATAGCATATGTGATTAGAGATGCTTCTTAAGGCATCAATGTGAATGGCTACAACACAATGCCTTTTAGAAAAGACAGCAAGCAAGATGGGTGAAATCACAGGAACACAGAATAACCACAGTGAGGGCTGGAAGGGACCTCTGGGGATCAGCCAGTCCAACCCCCTGCTCCAGCAGGGTCACCTCCAGCTGCCTTGGGAATCTCTCCACACAAGGAGACTCCACAACCTCTCTGCAAAGTCTGGACCAGGGCTCCAACACCCTCACACCAAACAAGCTTCTCCTCCTGCTCAGCTGGAACCTCCTGGCTTCCAGTTTGAGCCCAGTGCCCCTGGGCCTGGCCCTGGCCACCACTGAGCAGAGTCTGGCCACAGCCTCTTGCCTCCAGCCTGCAGCTCTTGCTCAGCATTCAGCAGCTCCCCTCTGGGGCTGCTCTTGTCCAGGCTAAGCAGCCCCAGGGCTCTCAGCCTTTCCTCCTGCCACAGATGCTCCAGTGCCCTCAGCAGCTTTGAGCAGCCTTCTCCAGCAAGCCTTTGCACCATCTCTAGTAACAAAGCCCTGCACAGCAGGAGACAAACCCATGTCACTACTTTCAGGACCATCTCTGTCACGGGCCAGGTTAGCTGCTGCCATGGCACCTGAAGGTAAACAGAAGAGGTACAAACCCAGGCTGATCCATGGAGAAGGAAATTCCCAAGGCTATCCATGGCTGATTGTCCTGATGGGAGGGAGTTACTGTCCATTGTTTCACTACAAACTGAATTCCCTCTTATGGCACAGAAAACCAGCAGTGCCAGCCCTCAGGAAGAAAAATCCTCCAGGACCTCTGTTCCTCACTGAAGGGACTGGAGCAGTCAAGCTTTGTTACCACTGCTCCCAAGGGGGAAAACACACCCCACCTCCTCCTGAGGGAAGCCTCCTCCCACCCAAAACACAACCCCCAGGGCTCCCTCCTCCTGTGTGTCCATAAGGGAAAGGCTGCTGATGGGAGGAAAGGAGCCAGTGCAGCACTCTGGGCTATCCAGGGAGGCAGGCATTCCCAAATGGAAAAACATGAGCCCTCTGGAGGAGCCTCCAAGAGGCGACAGGAATTTGAGATGTGGCAACAGGCACAGCAAGGCCATTTACTGCCTGAGAGGCACTGGAACAGGGCCAGCAGCCAAGGGGGAAAGGAAACACTGAGGCTACAGAACAGAGCTCAAGAAACTTAACATTTCACCATGCAGCTTCTACCAACTATCAGCATTAACTTTATCCTGGCCACATTCCCATTTCCACTGGGATTGACTGAATTTCAGGTGACTTTAGCTGCCTTTTCCATGGGCTGCTCTACCTTAAGGAGTCACTGAAACACACAGTGAATGCTGAGGTTCTGCCTGTTTTCACTGCTCTGGGGTCCATCATACTCCTGCTGCAGAAGAAGGGCTCTTGCATGTGTAAAGGTTAAAAATACTCCCAATAATCTCATTTTTTCCCTCAGTGGCATTAATCCCTGGCTGCAGACGTCATCAGCAGAGCACTCCATTCAAGAAGAGAGCTGCTGGCTCCTGACATCTCTCAAGAGCACAGCAGCAGGTTTGTGCTCTCAGAGCCACAGACCTCTGTTGTCTGTCTCTGACCCCAGATGATTCACACAAGAGCCAAGGTCTCACCTGGGGCTTCAGCACATCTCCTCCTCTATTGAAGCCAAGCCCTGAAGCTCAGTGACAGACAGCAGCACCCCAACCTCATTGTCTGTGTCTCTGCAAGCACAGCTGAGCTCTGAGCACATCTCCTCCAGAGTCTCCCAGGGACAGAGCAGAAGGAACAAGGCCTGTCAGCTTCCTAAAACTGTCACAGCAAGAGCCATGAGAAACAGGGACTAGATGACAAGCTGAGCAAGCAGCTAACTTTGTTCCCCTTAGATTTCAGCTACCACCCTTTAATCCTCCTCCACTGGGAACCAAGTGACACAGGCTGGGTTTTAGGACACCAGACAAAACACTGCCTCATCCAGCTCACTGCAGGCTCCATGCTGCAGCAGAGCATTCCCAGCTCAGCCTTCCCATCCTGCCTTAAGACATGTTCTTCACTTGTGAAGCCTGATGATTTTGAACACTTCTCAACTCCAAGGGTGAAATATGTCCCTCTTGGTTCACAACCACCCCAGGAATGCTCCAGGCTTGGGGCAGAGTGGCTGGAGACTGCCAGAGGAAAAGGGCCTGGAGGGTTGGTCAACAGCAGCTGAAGATGACGCAGCAGAGTGCCCAGGTGGGCAAGAAGGCCAAGAGCATCCTGGCTTGGATCAGCACTAGGGTGGCAGCAGGACTAGGGCAGGGATTGTCCTGCTGCACTGGCCACTGGGGAGGCCACAGCTCCAATCCTGGGCTCAGTTTTGGGTTCCTCACTCCAAGAAGGACACTGAGGTGCTGGAGTGGGGCAAGGAAGGGCAGTGAAGGTGGGGAAGGATCTAGAGCACAAGTGTTGTGAGGAGCAGCTGAGGGAACTGGGCTTGGTTAGTCTGGAGAAGAGGAGGCTCAGGAGAGACCTTCTCACTCTCTGCAGCTCCCTGAAAGGAGGCTGGAGCCCGGTGGGGGTTGGGCTCTTCCCCTAAGGGAGAAGTGATAGGACAAGTAGAAACAGCCTCCAGTTGCTCCAGGTGAGGTTTAGGTTGGCCATGAGGAACAATTTCTTCCCCAGAGTGTTGTCAAGGCCTGGCCCAGGCTGCCCAGGGCAGTGGTGGAGTCACCGTCCCTGGAGAGGTTTCAGAGCCATGGAGATGTGGTGCTGAGGGGCCATGGTTTAGTGGTGCCAAGGCAGTGCTGGTTAATGATGGTTGAACTTGATGATCTTAAAGCTCTTTTCCAGCCAAACCAATCCTATGGTTCTCTGTCTGTGGCTCCAGGTGAAACCACACAGTGCTGCAATGCCTTCTGCCCAGATGAAGCTCTCAGCCTGGTGCTTACCTGTTCTGCACAGTAAATAACAACATCCCTGCTCATCCACAGCAGTCAGCAGGGAACGGCTGAGGGAGAGGAGCTGTCTGCCTGAGATCCTGCCTTCCCCTCCTGATTTTGGGGCCTCCCCAGGCGCTGAATGCAGCAGCTCACACCACAGCCTGCGATGGCTTCCGGGACTCCCTGCTTCAATGGCTCCTTTGAGCAGGGGCAGCTGAGTGGCTCTCTGCAGAGAGGTGGCTGATGGTGGAGCATAACAATTGGCATTTGGGAAGAAAGGAAAGAGATTTTTGGGTTCTCATCCTCCAAAAAAGATTTGAAACTCAATAGCTGCTTAGTGAAAGGAGCAAGCTGCAGTGCCAGGTTATTCCTCAAGCAGGTGAATGTTGGTCTGCATGCATGGGACCATGCCCAAGCACCTCTATCTCCCCAGAAATCTCCATGCTCCTATTTGCAAGCAGGTTCAAATTTTCCTAGGGGAAAAAAAATCCAACAGAGACAGACACCTGAAACAGGTGAGTCTGCATGCAAAACAGTGCTGGGAAATTATTAAGAGCATGGGAAGAAACAAGGAAGTTTATTTCCTGGAAAAAAGAGCTGGAGAGACAGGAGGGCAAAGTCAGGAAGAACCTAGAAAGAGAGTTCATCCAATTCTTTCCAACATTTGGAAGCCCACAGGGCTGCCCCAGCAGTGGCTGCAAATCCAGCCTCTTAGCACAAGCACCCCCAATGAAACAGAAGCAGCAGCTCATCTCCTTACTCATCTCCTGCATTCTGTGCTCTGGCCACATCAGGGAGACAGAAAAGCTTCCTCCAGTATCAGCCCAACTAGGAAGGTGACTATTGACCAGCTTTAGCAGCTGGAGGTGCTTTTTATCACCATGCAAGTCCAACACACACACTGAATACACTGGATTCTTCTGCTCTGTGAGTGCTCTGGCCAGCTCAGCCGAGCCAGTGTTAGCAGGCATGCAACTGGAGTAGGAAAGGCTTAGTGGACTAACAGGGATTGGTCCTTCCCTTGGGTGACAGAGCTGCCCTGGAATAGAGGGTCAAGACAACACACAAGTGTGGCCAGGACCCCTCCTAACTTGGCTCCCTCGATCCCCCTCCAGAGCTGCTTCCCACCTCCCCACTCCTACACCACTCCCAGTGAGTGATTAACCTGGCTGGCAGCCCTGGGCTGCTGGTTAGGCATTAGAACAATCTCTCTTCACTCAAAACTACTCAAACCTGAGTCCCAGCACCAGTGCTTTCTCTCCAGAAGCACAGCCACGTCTGTCTGAGCACCACACATGCCTGTGGAAAGCACCACAAATATGTGGTGCCCAGACATCAAAGACAGGAAAAGAAGAGCAGTGAGAAGGGCACCCAAGGTCAAAAACATACACTGGGGCTTTTAAACACACAGGGCTCTTTACAACAAACCTTCCAGGAAGGCTTGTAGAAGAAGATGGCAGATTTCCCCCCTCAAGAGAAAGAACCCAAGCTCAGAAAAGCTGCAGTGGGTTTGTGCCCCAAGTGATGCTGGAGCATGCTGCAGTTCTGCTAGTCTTGGGGCTAGGTGAGCAAAAATCCAGCAAGTCTGGTCCAATGGCAGGGTCCAAACCCTCTACCACAAACAGGGAGAGAGCTACAGGGGTTCACTCACTGGAGGTGTGAAGGAAACAACTCATTTGTACTTTGTTGGGAATGTTTAGGCATAAATTTAAAAACCCAAGTGGAGAGGACAATTTGAGTGCCCTGATGGACACATTCCATAGCTTCTAAGCAAAGTGAAGGGCCCTAGGCCTTCAAATTCATTCCCCCTTTGATTCACAAAAGCCTAAATTTCTGAGCCTTCTTCAGATGTGGCCAGGCCCATCTCTTTGTAGAGGAAAATGGATGGAATTCAGACAAGGCTTTATTTAAACTTCAGACTCCCTCTATTGGGCTGTGCTGTCACACAGGGATTTTACCCCAGGCATGTATTGACAAAGCTAAACAACCCCCAGGAACTAGAGCCAGATCCTCAGAGCAGAGGCACAGACTGAAGCCAACACTCAGCCAAGACACAAGGAGTGTCTCAGTTGGGTGGTCCAACAGTTGGGAAGTTCTCCCTGGCTAAAGCAACACCTTCTGAACAATCCAGATCTTTGGGGGTATTTTTGCCCACACAGTGAAGGAAGCCTTTCAAATGAGAAGCTGAACTTGAGATGATGGACAGCTGCCTCCTCAAGAGCAACAACAAACCAGAGCTGGGGTTTATTGACAAGCAGCAAAGTACTGCAAAAGCTGGTCTTATCCCATTGAATCATAGAACTGTTTTGGTTGGAAGAGACCTTTCAGATCATCAAGTCCAACCATCATTAACCAGCACTGCCAGGTCACCACTAAACCAAGTCCCTCAGCAACACATCTCCAGGGCTTTTAAAGCCCTCCAGGGATGGTGACTCCACCACTGCCCTGGGCAGCCTGGGCTTTCCAGGAAGAAAATTGTTCCTCATGGCCAACCTGAACTTCCCTTGGTGCAACCCTGAGGCTGTTTCCTCTTCTCCTATTGCTTGTTCCTTGGAAGAAGAGACCAACCTCCTCTCAGGGAGCTGGAGAGAGTGAGAAGGTCCCAAATGCAGGGCCCAGCATTTGGCCTTGCTGAACCTCATCCCATCCATGCAGGCTGGCCAGATCCCTCTGCAGACTCTCCATACTCTCCAGCAGATCAAGACTCCCACCCAACTTGGTGTCATCTGCAAACTGGCTGAGGGTGCCCTTGATCCCCTCCAAGATATTAAACAGAAGTGACCCTGACTCTGAGCTCTGGGGAAAACCACTTGTGACTGGGCACCAACTGCATTTAACTCCACTCACCACCACTCTTTGGACTCTGCCATCAGCCAATTTTTTATTTCCCATGTGCAGGTACTCACTGATTTAGAAAACACTACCCAAGAGCCATGGGAAAGCATCACTGAAAACCAGACCCTCAGAACAACAGAGTACACTGCAGCCAGCCAGGTCTGTGCCTCTCCAGATAGGTGGCAGAGAAATGCCAACCTTGACACATTCTCCTGCCTTGCAGCCCTGCACTGCTCTACCTGGCATGGGTTTCACTTATCCAAAGCCTGTAGATCTTAAAGCCTTCACATGCTTCATCAAAAGCATCAGCACATGGGGGTGCTTTCTCCAAGCCAGGCAATGGCTCTTTCCCAACAGCCAGGCACAAGCTGGCTGGTGGAAACTGATGAACAGTCGTGTCTGGGGCTGCATTTTCCAGCTGGAAACTGTCTGCTCAGCACCCAGCTGTTAACAAATTTCAAGTCATCCTCCATTAGGAAAGAGGCTAAGTCCTGCTCTCCTGACAAGGATTTCTCCTGCTGCTGGCTCAAGCCCCTCCATGGCTCTGAAGGCCATTTTTCTCCCTGCTTGTCACATCCTCACCACAGAGTGCTACTTTATCCTCTGAGAGGTGCAGGAATACAGTCTTGCTCAGCTCTCTGAGCCCCACAATTTACACTCTAGCCAAGGAGATGCTAGCTGAAGACAATACTGCTTCACATGCTCACTACAGACTGGGTTTGAGTACCAGAAACCCAACTATCCCTACAACAAGAGATGTACTCAGGTGCTTCAAAGCCCAAGGCAGTCTCTGTGGTCATCTCTCAATGGTGACAGTATTGCTGACACTATCAAATTCAGCATGGTCCTGTTCTGCCAGTGTTTCACCCAGCAGTACGTTTGAGTACACCCAAAACAACAAGAAGCAACAACCATCCTGCCCCCATCCTTGCTCCTGCCAGCATTTACACACATTTCTGCACCACTGCTACACATCACCTGCTTCCTAGCCACTCTATTTCAAGGAATTCCTTCCCATACTGATGTTTCAGAACCATCAGACAGCACCAACCAGTACCTTTCAGATCTACTCCTGTGGGATAGGAAAAGCAGCTTTTCTTTCCAACATCTCTACCTGTTGGTAGGAGGAAACCCCCCAGACATCCACGTGCAAGATCAAGTCTGCCTAGGATGCTGCTGGCTGAGTTTACAACTGCTGAACAATGCTCTCCAACTCTACACTGCCACTTAGCAGGAACAGCTGCTTTAATAAGAGCTTACATCTTTAGCTGGCTAATGCACTAACAAAATTCAACAGGACAACATGGAGACTAATCCAGCTGGGACAGGGGAAAGCTATTTAGTATTCCCAGGCACTGGAACAAGCCATTTAGCCTCCACGTGCAGGCAGCCCGCACAGGCACTGGGGCTCAGGGCTGGATTTGCCAGGATCTGTTTACAGGATCCCCTTTTCCCTGCAAAAGACATGAAAGGAACCAGCTCTGCAGAGACTCTCAGAGGCCAACACGTTCTCTCCCCAGCTTTCTGCAACTTTTCCTGCGAGCTGAGCAAACAGAATGAATTCAGAAATATCAGTGCTGCTCCCGAGCTGTGCTAACAATGGGAGTGAGGGTGAGGAGAGAGAGAGGGGGACTGAGGGTATTAACAAAAGCCCACAGCACACTGGCTGTGGCTAAAGCTAGAGCCTGAAAGACTTCTTTGTCTTCCTGGTCAATGCAAGCCTATTCAACAGCCCGATATATAGCAGCAAGAAAGTGAGGGTGGGAGGAAGAAGAGTCCTGTCTCTTTAGGGGACGTCTCCTCAGCTGCCAAGCTGTGAGGCAGAGAGAGGAGACTCTTGCCTGAACACAAGAGCTGCTTTCCAAAGCAGCCTGGAGCTCAGGCATTGTCTATTAACAAACACCGACTGAAAGGACATGCTCTGCTCACACCCAACCTTCCTCGACCGAGGGACACACGTTCCAGGAACTGCACATCTAGTTCCCAGAGAGCTCCAAGTGCAACATAAATAGTAAGCTATAGAAAATAAACCCCCTCTTTCTGAAAGTTCACTTGCTTTTCTGCAATCCCTTCCTCCCAACAATGAGCTATTGTTCCACTCCTGGTACTGAGGAAATGTTTGTGTTCCTTCTCTGGGTCCTTTACATCTAGAGACCTGCTCCTCTTTTGGAGATCATTACCCAACGTGCTGCATGGCACACAAGGCTTTCACAGCTCAAGAGAAAACTCATGTGATATCCAATTCACCAAATTAAACCATTGCCTCTCTCCTTGTTTTTTAGTGTTACCATAAAAACCCAGCACTGCTCAGCAGCTAACCAAAACACCAAAGATGGAGGGGCCCAGTTGAGACTGGTGTGCCAGTTAACATGGACATGCAGGAGCACCAGGCTGAAAGGCAGAGTAATGGAAGGCAAGCACCACTTCAAAGGGACTGACACTTGCTTCTCCCAGATGTTGAAATAGGGATAGGATACACACAAGCTCCTTGCCTCAGCCAGATGGCCACTTGCACCAGGAGCATGTCCTCAAGTGCCCATGAGGCTGGACTCTCCCTGTGCTTTAGGATGTGGCCATCATAGATCTTGCTGCAAACTGCACATGCCAAAGAACAGCAATATTCTGGTGTAACCACCAAGAGCAGTGAGTGCTGGTATGCCCAAGCTTGCTCCTCTTCTCTCCCAAACCAGGCACTCATTGCATGCTGGAGCCCATGGCCAAGGACTGAACTCTCCCTGCTTCTGAAGTCCTGGTCCCTGCAGAGCCAAGATCACGATGCTGGCAGGACTGCTGCAGAGAGGCTGCTGCAGCCAAGCCTCCCACATAACCATATACAAAGGAAGCACTTCAGTGAGAAAAACCAACAAAGTGCCTATTTCCATCCACCCCTTTAACATTTGTTCTTCTGGCCACAGGGACAGCACAGCAATCACTACCTGGACCTGCTATGGAAGAGGAAGCTCTCCCCAGACTCCCTCTGAGGGAACCTGAGTGCACAGGCTCCATTTTCCTACAGCAGCCTCACTGGAGATAACCCCACACCAGGCAAAGTGGGGAAATTCCTGTTTTTCTGCACCACCAAACACACTAACCCACACTGCTGCATGTAGGCACCTCACTTCTGGGGACTCCACATCTATTTTTGGACTTGGCCAAGGGGCAAAAAACTTTCTCTATGAAAAAGCAGCAAACTAATTTCTTTGCCTTAAAACCAAGGGCTTCATAATTGCAATCACAGCAATAATTTCTGCAAGAGCTGCTTGGAAAGATAAAAAACTTCCCCCCCATGTTGTAGCTGAACTAAAAGGGAGTCAAACTCTGCCATAACCATGTTTTAATTAAATTTGATTGATAGCCCATGCCATAAGCATCCAGAAAGCCACAGCTCACACAGGATGTGATTTCCTTTCAGGTTTTTCAATACAGAAAGGGCTCTCCCTCCTAACTGTCAAGATAAAGATCTTTCTAGAAGTGCTGATCTGTTGCTTCACTGGCAAATGGTGGAAGCTCTCATTAAAAACAGCCACCTCTGCAAAACTCTGCTGCTCTCCAGGCACCCTGCATGGCTCCAGTGGACGAAGAGCTAGAATCCACTGCACCCAGAGCTGCATCCCAACAGCCACCTCCCAGCACAAAGAGGCATTTGAAACAAGCCCCGGCTCCCACCGCCCTCCCCTCCTCGACTGCAGGAAGGATTTTTGCCTCCTTTGTCTCCTGGCAGGTGGGGAATGGTGATGTGGAGCAGGGGAAGAGGAACCTAACACACAAACCCCCTGCACTGCCAACAGCAGAGTCTCTGTGGCTGCTCCCAAAGGGGATTTTACAGCATGCACTTTAGGTTTTCCCCATTTCTCTTAATGCCAGGGTGCTGCCTGCTCTCAGGTCCAACAGTTCAATGGCTGACATGCCCTCAAAAGTGAGGAAGAACAAAAAAAGCAGAAAAAGCAACAAAAAGAATGTATCCAGTGTAAAAGTCAGGTAATTGTTAGTGCACCTAAAACTCTGGCACAGGCAGCAGCTGCTACAACATGCATGCTTGATATCAGTCTCAAGAAACAGGGAAATAGAGAAGAAACACAGTCCATATATCACCTGTTTCTGATTGGCAATGACCTGGGCTTCCATTTGCAGCTCTGGCATTAGAAACAGAGATGGGATACACAGAGGAAATTCTCTTTCACCTTCCTAAATTAGAGGCTGCTGCACTGGTGAGCAAGAAGAAAACAGAGAAAAGTCTTGATTTCTTTCTATTCCTGACCACAGCATGCATCAAGCAAGAACTTCAATAAAAACTCTTTACTCCAAAGTTTTAATGCTCCCACCACAGACAGGAGAACCCCAGTGATGGCTGCAGGGAAATACACTCTGGTTTCAGGTAAATCAAGATGTAAATATTTGCTTCTACTTAACCCTGCTTTGCAGAGTCCAGAAGGACTGATCAAAGATATCACACTCTCTGTGATGCAGTTATGAAATGCCAGCATTTAGAAACCAAAGAATCCATAATAAAAGTTACCAAATAAAACAGCTAAGGAAAAAGCAAGCAGAAGTTCTCACATATGCTATTACATGGTAGGAGACCCATGTGAAGCTGCTTATGCCTGGGTATTCATGGGGAAACAAATGAATCATAGAACCACTGAGGCTGGAGAAAACCCCTAAGATTAAGTCCAAACACTAACCTAACACTGCCAGGTCACCACTAAACCATGGCCCTCAGCAACACATCTCCAGGGCTTTTAAAGTCCTCCAGGGATGGGGACTCCACCACTGCCCTGGGCAGCCTGGGCCAGGCCTTGACAACACTTTGGGGAAGAAATTGTTCCTTGTGTCCAACCTAAACCTCACCTGGAGCAACTGGAGGCTGTTTCCTTTTGTCCTATTGCTTATTACTTGGGAGAAGAGACCAAGCCCCGTGTGGGTCCAGCCTCCTCTCAGGGAGCTGCAGAGAGTGAGAAGGTCTCCCTTGAGCCTCCTCTTCTCCAGACTAACCAAGCCCAGTTCCCTCAGCTGCTCCTCACAACACTTGGGTTCTAGACCCTTCCCCACCTTCCTTGCCCTTCTCTGGACACACTCCAGCACCTCAGTGTCCTTCTTGGAGTGAGGAACCCAAAACTGAGCCCAGGATTGGAGCTGTGGCCTCCCCAGTGGCCAGTGCAGCAGGCCAATCCCTGCCCTAGTCCTGCTGCCACCCTAGTGCTGGTCCAAGCCAGGAGGCCACCCAACCCCATCTGGTCCTTTTCTTCTAGCAGTTCCCAACCACTCTGCCCCATGCCTGGAGTCTTCATGGAGTTATTGTGACCCAAAACACAGGACCCAGCACTTGGCTCTGCAGAACCTTACCCCAGCCAGCCAGCCTGTCTAGGATGAAAACCTCAGAACAGCTAGACAAAGAACCTCATCAAGTTGATTAAGGCCAGTAAAAGGCTCCAAGTGTGTAGTTGCCACAGACCCGGTAGATTTAAGCCCCAGTTGCTGGGCTCTTCATTGCTTTCAGCATGAACACTGCAGCCTTGACACTCCAGTATATAAACAAGCATCAAGGAACAACAAACATGCCCAAAAGATGTGTCAGCCAAACGAGTCTCTTCAGAGTACTGCCACTGAAGGTTCCCTGCTTTAATGCTCCTGGAGCCATAAAGTGCAAAGGGGCTAACACACCTCTTTGGAACAGAGATCATGATGAGTTCACAGACCTCACCTCCACCACGTTCTGCAGCTGCCCAAGTCAGCTCTGAAGTTGAGATGATCTTGAAACATTGTCCTGTCTGCTGGCATCACACAAAATGACAACAAACCCTCTCTTTTCCTGTGGGCAGGGAAATGAGAGCCTGTCCTCTGAGCCTACCTCCTCTAAAGCTTCACACATGGCATTTAAGGCCTCTCATGTGGGTTGTCTCTCACAGGCAACTTCACTCCAGCAACTGCTCCTCCACTGTGGTTACACTGCCACAACAGCCCAGAAACCAAACCCCAAACCTGTGAGGGGACCTCCTGGACACAGCAAAGACAAGTCCTGTCTGGGAATAATGCACAAAACAGTCACGATTCCAGCTTACAGTTCAACACCTTGCTTGAAGGCACCAGGAGATGAACTTGATGCAGGCTTTGGCCTTTTTCTGCCCACACTGACCCAAAGGTTTCCAAGGGGAGGCTGATGTATCACTAGGCACAACCAGCTTGATGATGTTGTGGAGCACCCCCCAGGCACATGTTTGATTTTCACTTCTGAGGTAACCACTTTACAGACCATTTCAGACTATTCTGTTGCAATTTCCCTGATCTTAAGAGGAATTCAGGAACTGTTCTTCAGAGGAATTTAGGAACTCAGGTGCTCACATTCTCTCTGCAGTCAGGCCCTGTCAACAACACAAGGAAGCTCCTTTAAAACAATCCAGTTCCACCCACCACTCCACTTTCCTCCACTCCATCCCTCTGCAAACAGGCTTCTCTTGAGCAGCAAACAGCCTTGGCTGCTTCTACACACCCCTCCTGGTCCACAGCTACCTCTTAGGCTTTAATCCAGATAAAACTTCACCATTTTCCTGAGCTGAAGATGGAAATCTACTGCAAAGAAAGTTTTGTTCTCACCTCTAGGCAAGAGAAAACACCTTGCCAGACATCAGCTCCAGGATGGCAAAGGATGGCTTTCCAGGGCTCAGGAGCCAGAGCTATGGTCTCCAGAGTCACAGACACCATTCCCCTCCAGGCACTCAGCTGAAGCTGGCAGGTGGGAAAGCTCAGGACCTGAGGCTGTGGCACCAGTGGAGAAGAGGGCAGTGACTATGCAGTACACTGATGCTCAGTGAGCTCTTGCAAGAACTCAGCCAGGGAGCTGCCCCTGCTTGGAGGAAAGCAGCAAGCCTCAGGACATGCAACACCCCACCGTTAGCCCTTCAGGCATGAAAGACTTTCTGACACCACAAGAGCAAAAGCACCTGCTGAGGCACATCTCATCCACATCCTGAAGCTACTGCATCCCTCTGCCTTTTTCCTCCAAGACATCCAAGAGCTAAAAGGAAATTAAGTTTCCAGTGACTCACCAGGCTCCTTCCCAACACAATTCCAAATACTTCTGGAACACAAAAGGAGCTGAAGTCCCACCATCAACCCCACCACAATGTTCCTAATGACATATTGGAGCTGTATTTTGGGGAGCCCTCCTCAGTGCTGCACTGGAATTCCTCTGCTCTGAATGGCTGTGTTTTGGCACAAGACATTGAAGAAGAGATGTGTTAATGGGATGAAGCAGCAAGTACAAAACTGGAGAAGACCCATTCTGATCAGCCTGCCTTCAGAGCAATGGTACAGCCAAGGTGGGGAGTGGCTCACACTGATCCTGAGCTAAAAATAACCAGCTTACAGGAGTGCCAGCCAGTTCCAACTCCACTGCTCCAACCTTGATTAAATCTAACGTCAAGTATATTTCTTAATCAACTCACCTCAAGTGACTACCTGGAGGCTAATCTCTCCAAGCCTTGTGAGCTTATATAGCCTTAACCCACCAAGGAGCAGGTAGAACATGAAAATTATTATCCACAAAGCTTGTTCTTTCCCAAAAATATTTGGCAAAGCACTGGGCTTTTTTCTTTTCTCTCTGTTTCATATAAACGTGATGTAAAATGAAGCTAAAACAAAGGCTCAAAATGCCCTTCAGCATCTAAAACTGAAGCAAGCTCAGAAGGAAGAAAGCATCTTGAACAGGGCACTTCTCAGCATGGTACAGCAAGAAAAGTCCTTTGGATACTGTTAACTGCATTTATTTCACAATTAACTCCAACAGAAAGGAAGAAAATCCATTGCCTGGAAGAGAGAGACACCTTAACACTGCCTTCTTCTAGCCCAGCCTCTGGCTACCATGCACTTGGGAGGTGCTGAAAAAATCATTTACAGAAGAAACTGTTGCAGAGGGAAATGGTCTGGAGCTCCCAAATCCCCCTGAGCACACAAGCTATAGGTGACTGCACACTGCAAACCTCCCTCCAGAGAGGATGAACACAAAGATGCTGCCAAAAAACCACTCCAGCTGCTCTCACTGAAGATGTCTCTGCCCCAGCTGATAACAACCACCATGGTCAAAGCTAACCTCACCACACCCCTGCTTCTGGCAGTTGAAAACCACCCAGTTCCTCCTCAGCCTGCCTCAGTAAAGCAATCCTTGTCTAAACATCTAAAGATGGAAGGGTTAGGAGAAGAGATGGGCAGGGAACAATTCCCAGTCACTTTATCATGAACAGCCAACAAGAAAACCAACTGGAGCCATGGCCAGGGAAGATGCAAGATGCTCATCCCAGAGGGGCCACAGTTTGGATCTGGTTTGATACATCACCCCCAGCAAACAGGGAGGAGTCTTCAGAGTGAAGATGCAGGAAAGTCAGATGGAAGGGGGAAAAGCAGGAACCTTTTCTAGAAGACAAGGATTCAAAGAGAAACATTGCATCCACAAAAGCCTCAAGCAGTGGCCAAGGAAGAGCTGAGGTGACACAGGCAAGTCTGATGTGAGGAGAGGTCTGAGACAGAACTTGGGAGGACTGCTGTATTTTCCTTTTTCATACTGTGAAGGGGAGAAAAAAAAGCAATAGTAGTAGTCTTACACTGAACAGCAGCTATGCAAGACTAAGCAAATGTCTTGGTAAATGCTGTAAAAATATACAAAGCAAGGCTGGAAGAGAGAGGCTGTCAGAGATCAGACAGGAGCCACAGGAGAACAAGGTTTTCCTCTCCTGTTTGGCCAAGTGACACACACCAACCCCCTCCTTCCTGGGGTTACTTTGGCTTTTGCTCTATTCCAAAACTAACAGGTATGGTTCTTTGGCTGGCTTCCAGACCTTTGGTGCACCTGGTGACCACACATATCTAGTTTAGCAGAAAAAAAATGGATTTTAATGAACCCCCAGACAGAGTTAAAGCCATCCCCACCTTCTGCCCTTCACATTCTGTGACACAACTGCTGATGGAACATTTCTTGTAAGAGACTTCTGCATTTCAGTCACTGAGCTGAAACCAATCCACACAACAGCCAAAGCACACAACATCTCACACAGACTGAACCACACTTCAAAGAAAACAAACGGGCCCAAATTGAGCACACTCCTGTCTTCTGATTAGCAGCTGGAGCAGCAGTTTCTGGCCTGATAGCAGCCACAGCCACACTGCCTGGCCACTGCTCATGTGCTGCTTTGAGGTAACTGATAGTCACCCCTGGGGCTCCGGTCTGTGAGGTGGAGAGGGGCAGGATAGCTCAGATCAGGCAACACATCAAGCTGCCCCACTCACTCCTCCATTCCCAATAGCAAGTGAGGACTGGGACTGTTTGCTCTGTGGGGGTTTTTTGACCCCCCATTCAAAACAGTTACTTAACACACACAGAGTTACTTCTCTGTTGAGTTTCTCCTGCAAACACATAACCAGTTAAGAACGTTAAAGTCCAAACAGAGAAGACAGAGAGGGTCGGATGCTGTAACTAAAGAGACACTCAGAGGAAGGCAGAGCAGGAGGAAACCTATCTCCTCACAGAGGAGGGTTACTGAGCATTTACTCAGCCTTTATTCAGCTTACAGCTCAGACCTAACTACTGTGTGGGGATTACAGCCTACCTTCCTTCATACCAGATTCCTAAAGTGAAGCTGTGTATCTCCAGTTTCCCTTTAGCACCAGCACTACCTGCATCTCAGGGCATGTTGTTACAAGACTGGAAAAATACCCTTCCCAGTACAGACACCAGCACCCCAGCGCTTGTCTGTGGTGAATTTCACCCTGTAAGGTACCAAAACACAGCTTATTCTTATCTTCCCTCTGCATGCCATTAACAAACGACTCCCCTGGCCCACTCACCTCAAGCTTTGTACCCTGAAACCACAAATAACCACACAACAGCTCACAAGGCTACACCCCACACACACCTCTTCTCTCCAGGGACAAGCCACTGCTTGTGCCCCTGGGGGTTCTGGACCCTCCAGCACCAATCCTGTATTTCCAAGCCAGGCTTTCTATCTGGGTGATAACCATGAATATCAACCAGCCTAGCAGTTCACTGTCTCACTCCCTCAGCAACATCTCCCACCGTGTCTCTAATGCTTCACACTGTGACTTTATGGGAAAATGCAATGCTCTGCTGGTCAATCTGTCAGGAGGCATGGTGGTGACAGCAGTGTTGTCACCCAGACTGATGGTCCTTCCATCAGCTGAGCAACAAGCTCTCCAAGCACACTTCCTGAGAGCAGGAATGCTCATGCTGACTCCTACTTTGGGCACTCCTGGAGCTTTCCCCCCCTATCATCTTTATTTCAGCAGTTTATCAAGATGCAATGAAATCCTAAGCCCCCTCTTGCCACATGTGGAGCTGATGACTTCTCCTCAGTTAAAATCTCATGTCACACAAAATGAAATCCTGAGAAAGGAGCTGTCTAGGGAAGGCAGCACAATGCAGCTCACACTGCCACACAGAAAACCCTTCAGAGAGGGAAATGGGTTGGACAGGAGCTCGGGGTCTCCTCAGTCCACTTCTCTACACACCCAAACTTTCCCCCTCAGGACTCCCAGTCACACACTTTACGTGCACCTCTGCAGGGTGCTTCACAAGAGAGTCACAGCAACACCAGATTTATCCCAGCTGACTCTGAAGACAAGCAGTGAATTAGTCCTGGAGCATTCCTCATTTGAAAAGACCTTGGATTTACTTCCATTGGCTCTGCCTGCTGAATCTGGGCCACAAACAGGGAGGTAAGACATGAAGGGAAGGCTGTGTCTGCTGCACAAGGCCATCCAGGAAGATGTCCAAGCACTCATCTGTCTCCTCACTGTGCAAAGTGGCCTCTGAAGTAAAGCTACACAGCTGGACCAGCACCCAAGGGGAAGCTGGTGAAGGTGTACCCAATGTGCTATCCTGGATGGGAAGGAAATGGGAATTTCAGGACCTGTCCCCATCTCCTGCTTGCATCAAAGGGACACCCCAAGCCCCACAAGAAGCAAGAGCATTCCTCTTCTAACCAGTGCAAAACCCCATTTTCAGATGCACAGAAACTGCAGTAGCACTGAGTTTGCAGCAGGTCTTCAAAGATGATGAACTTCAGCACCTCTGAACATTACCCAGACACTAAGTTCTCATCATCATCATGGCAGAGAGTGACATCACCTGCTGAAACACAGCTAAGGATACACTGAGGACCCCACTGGGGCTATGTTAGCAGCTTTTCATCAAATTAACCATAACCAAGTTAAACACTAAGGTATGGAGAGGGGTGAAGAGCAGACTTAAGAAATAGATTTGTTTGAGTTCAAAAGCATCAAATTTGGTCTGAAATGCTGGTGTCTTGCTACAGTTCAGAACAGGAACAAACCAAACTTTAGTGCAAAGCATCTCTGATATTATTTGGGGCCGCAGTGTGAGCAGAGTGCAGATCTGCAACTATTTGGTGAACCAAACTGTCCAGTCAGTCCACACTTCCACTTTTCCTTTGCAATTCAGAGGCATTTCTGATCCACCTGCAGCAAGCTTGGATGCTACAAATCTTCTCTGTCCCCTGTTGCCAGAAAGGCCAAGAGCATCCTGGCTTGGATCAGCACTAGTGTGGCAGCAGGACTAGGGCAGGGATTGGCCTGCTGCACTGGCCACTGGGGAGGCCACAGCTCAAATCCTGGGCTCAGTTTTGGGTTCCTCACTCCAAGAAGGACACTGAGGTGCTGAAGTGTGTCCAGAGAAGGGCAAGGAAGGTGGGGAAGGGTCTAGAGCACAAGTGTTGTGAGGAGCAGCTGAGGGAACTGGGGCTGTTTAGCCTGGAGAAGAGGAGGCTCAGGGGAGACCTTCTCACTCTCTGCAGCTCCCTGAGAGGAGGATGGAGCCAGGTGGGGTTGGGCTCTTCTCCCAAGGAACAAATGACAGGACAAGAAGAAACAGCCTCCAGTTGCACCTGTGGAGCTTAGGTTGGCCACGAGGAACAATTTCTTCCCCAGAGTGTTGTCAAGGCCTGGCCCAGGCTGCCCAGGGCAGTGGTGGAGTCCCCATCCCTGGAGGACTTTAAAAGCCCTGGAGATGTGTTGCTGAGGGCCATGGTTTAGTGGTGACCTGGCAGTGTTAGGTTAATGATTGGACCTGATCTCAGAGGCCTTTTCCAACCTTAATGACTCTGACTCTATTCCTAAGCAAACACACCATATTAATTGCAACGAGGACCACACTAGAGCACAAAATAAAGCAATCCAAGCCTGATAAGCAAACTCTCCTCCTCTGAGCAAGCATTTTTAGCATTCTCCTCCCAGAGGTGGAAGTTCAACAGACTTCTCCAAGATCTTCCATCCATGAGTGACCTTTCAGCTCAACTAGGGAGGTGGCAGACTCCCTGATAGAGACCTGGCATTATGCCTCCTTTCAACCCTTCCCAGCTTGGCTGCATTCTTCCTCCAACAAACTCCTTCCAAAGAGCAAGGCCAACCTGGGGTGCCGATGGAGAAGCAGCTTCTCCACTCCTCTCCTGCTCCCTTGTGTTACTGCTGTGCTCCAGCTCCTTTCTAGATGCCCTTCACAGATTGATTGATACTCATCTTGGACCATCAGGTGTCTCATAACTCAGGCTTCTACACCACTCCTCTCAGTAATTCTCATTAAGGCACACACATTTTACTAGAAAGCTTTTTGCTGACTGTTCCCACTCCTGACATCCAGGCCATTCAACAAGACATTCAGGACAGAGGTCCTGGCTATAAAATTCACATGTTCTGCTGCTGCCAGAGTGGGAATTTGGTGACAGTGCAATTCATTCATTTATTTAATGATCTTAATGTCAGCCTGAGTGGATAAAGTGTGCTTTGGCTTCAGCAAGCAGAGGTGAGACCGTGCCAAGAGCTGGCAACAATTGTTTGGGTGAATGTCTGCAATAGCAGGTATTGCCACAGACACTGCCACTGAATGGTAAGTTTGGGGGGGGGAAATGAGAATGATTTAAAGTCCAACTTGGGGCACAAGCTCAGAACCAAATAGTTTATTTGTGCAATGAACTTTTTTCTTTAGTTAAAAACAGTGTTTTGGAAATGGAATCAATTCAATGAAGCTGAACAGCTTAAGCCCACTGAAAACTGCACTTGGCAATACTTGCCCATCAGGAAAAATTAGAGCTTTTTCCTTTGGCAGAGAGAGACACAAAAGCACTAGGAAATCTCCCTTAAAACACAGAGCTGAAGGAAAACAAAGCCTAAGTTGCACAGACAGGTTGACAGCTGAACTGTTTGCATTTTGCAAATCTAGAATACAAAACACAGAGTCTAGAAGAGTGAAGTATTTGAAGAGAGAGCAGGCAGTAACTAGCACTGACCTCTGTGTAAGCACTGGGGAGAAAGGGCAACACAAACCAAAGCTAGTGTTACATCCTACAGCAAGCTGAACTCAAATGATGTTTCACCAGCTCAAGAAACAGTACATTCAAAAGAGCTTTCCACCATGCTAAAGCTGGGCAGGAATCACCAACTGCTGAACTCTCTTTCCCAGCTTACTCCAGAGTCTGAGGTGCACCCTGAATTTCACATTAAAAAGTCATAACAAATATGCTTTAAGTGCTTCTTGATTGCAGTTCTTGACTTCCACTCTAAGTAAGTGGTATAGGTTATCTACCCTGCTGAGCTCCCTCCCAAATACCACATACACTGAGGCTGCCCCATTCATCAGCTGCAAAACAAAGTGTCCAGTTCCAAGCCTACAGCACCTGCAGATGGCCACGAACAGGAGCTCAAGACCTCCAGAAAGCTTTCAGACCACATTTCATTCTGAACTTCACCTTGGACTTGATGGTCCCTGGTGGCCCAGGGACTTGCTGCTTAGCAGAAACACACTTTATTTGTTACCAGTCATGTCCTTTCTTGAGGATGTCTGGAGCCTTTCAAAGACAGTGGCTGACCAGAAAGCCAGAGCTGTGTAAGTAGCATCACTAAAAAGAAAACAAAATCTTTCCCTTTGATGCTTACAGAAAGAGTCTCCTGGAAATCCTGCATACTTCTGTCAGTTCTGCTTCTTGGCAAAAGAACAAAATAAGCCCAGAAAAATACTGGATTCAAGGCACAGTAACTTCTATGGCTCCTTAAGAACACATAAAAGAGGCAATTCTCTCTTGCAGGCCATAGCATTAGCTCAAATGGATTTTCAAATGCCACCAGCAAAGCAGATGATTAAACTGGACAACTCTTAGTAACTCATCACTCACAGACAGTCACTCTCACATGGACATCAAACCAAAACCCAAACACACACACAATCGTCATCTGGCGACTCCAAAGAGAAGCCCTGCAATGTTTATTAGTTTCCACCTCCCAAAAGCTTTCCAAACTTGGGGAAATCTGTGTTATTTAAGATCTTAAACTCTTCCTTGCTCAGTGTTTTCACAGCCTCAAGAGCAAACTCACAAGGACAGCAGCAAGATTCCTTTTCCTCCCACCCTGAGGATGTATCCCATGAAGTCCACTCCCCTGCTATGAGTGGCGATGGTCTGTGTCTGCAGCTTTTACAGAGTTATTCCCATGTAGATATTCCTCTCCAGAGCATGACAGTCTCACTCCTGCTGAACTCAATTTCTTGGAGGAGCAGCTGCTCTGAGAACCTCAACAAGTCCCAACCCATTTCAACACTTCCCTATGTGAAGAACGCTGCTGGTACCGGTCGAGGACAGGATGTGTTCTTCTGTCAAGCTGCACATTTTAGAAGCCACTCTGCTTTTTTCCAGGCATATTTAAAGCTCCAGAAATACTTTTAACTTGCATCCAGATGAAGGACACACAGAGGTGTTACAACCAACAGCAGAAAGGTATGATTTTCAGTGGCAGACTTGATTTAAATCTGACAGAACCTCTGTGTGGGGAAACTTGTCCTTTTCTCTCCACCTCAGATGACTACACAACAGGCAAAGCTAAAAACAAATCTTCAGGTACAATTGGAAGAGGGAAGGTGTAATTTCCCTTTCAGGAAAGAAAAAAAATGCTGTCCCATTAACCTAGTTACATGCCCAGCAGCAATTTGACTCAAGTCCCATCAGCAACAGCGTGCCATCACCTACTACGAACAGAGCGAGCGTGCCCTGGGACACCTTCCAAAGGTATAGAACAAAACATAAGAATAACATGTGCTAGAAAAATCTCCCTAGCCTAAAAGCTTCTTTCATTCTCCTCTTTTTGAGCCTTTTCTTTTTTTAAGAATCCACTCTATTTTCTCCTTCCAGCTGCTCCACATCACCATCTCCTACTGGGAGTTTGGAAAGGCAAGCTTGAATTACCAAGTGGAGAAGACAGCACCAGGAGAAGTCAGATCATAGAATCATAGAATGTTAGGGGTTGGAAGGGACCTAGAAAGATCATCCAGTACAAACCCCTGCCAAAGCAGGACACCCTAGATAAGCTCCCACAGGAATGAGTCCAGGTGGGCCTTGAACGCCTCCAGAGCAGGAGACTCCACACCCCCCTGGGCAGCCTGGGCCAGTGTTCCCTCACCCTCACTGGGAAAAACTTCTTCCTCACATTAACACTAAACCTCCTATGCTCTAACTTGCTCCCACTGCCCCTTGTCCTAACACTGGATGACACTGAGAAGAGCCTGGCTCCTTCCTCCTGACACTGGCCCTTAACATATTTATAGACATTGCTGAGGTCCCCGCTCAGTCTGCTCTTCTCCAGGCTAAAGAGCCCCAGCTCTCCCAGCCTGTCCTCGTGGGGTAGATGCTCCACTCCCTTGATCATCTTGGTGGCCCTGCCACCCATATCAACTACACTCCCTTGAAAAAAACCAAAAATTAGTTCCTTCAGCTCCTCCATCCCATGGGGTACATGGCTCCTGCACCCACACATTGATGCCACACAATAACCAGCAGGTTTCTCTTCCTCACTTACTCCAGAAAAGCCTTTGCAATTGCTAGCAGAGGTATTCAAACCACAGATAAAAGTTTCCTCCTAAAGAAATGCCTGTAAACCAGTGATACAAGCCCTGCATAATTCCTCAGAGTAAAAATTCCAGCAGCTCTAATCACATTAGCGGATTTACACACAACTGAACTTGACAGTTGACTAGCCCTGAAATTGCTGGATTAAGGAGGAAAAGAAAATATAGGTTACCCACAACTGCTAAGAGAGATCACTGCTAACTCTTCCTACCAACCAAAAATGGAGCAAATGCACCCACTCCATACATCCCAACACTGGCTAACGACATCAAAGAGCCTTTTAGCCCTAAGATGAGGGCAAAATCCAGAGTTGCATGTGTACAACACTTTCTGACAGACAAAATACAGAGAGATGAAAATCCTTCACCAGCCCAACAACTGAAAGGGAAGTTATTTGTTCTAAGACTCCTGTTACACTCTCTCACCCACTTCTTACCAGAGATAAAGCCAGACTGTTCCAAAGCCAGGACTGCACATTACATACGTATAGGTTTAACAGGCTGAAGCAACCTTCTCCTGCAGACCTCTGCCAGAGAACACATCCAATCACATCCCTCAGAGATGAGGAGAAAATAAGCTATCTGAAGTCATTTCTCCAAGACATTTCACCACAAAACCCTTACAAAGCTGGTAAAGTGACATATCTGAGCTCTAACATGATTAGCTTTTGTCATTAAATAAATTAAAGCGATTTCTGCTTGAAGGAACGCTGAGATGTGCCAAGGCTGGGGAACATCAACAGGGGAGATGGCAAAGAGGTCTAAAAGCACTTAATTTCCTGGCAGTAGGCTCACAAACCCGTGCCCATTCCTCCCCTGCAGAACAGCCACAGCCACAGTGTGGCAGGGAAAGTCTCTGCGCTTTCAGAAGCTTCCCTCCTGCCGCAGACCCTCCCAGGACGGATGAGCTGCAAGGCTTCGGACACTTCCACCCTGGAACTGCTCCTCAGGAGACGCCACCAGCCCTTCCTTCCCTCCCTCCAGATGGGCTTGCCAAAAGCTCACTCCTCAGCTCAAAATACCAGAGAGCAAGGAACACCTCAGACCTCAGCCCTGTTCCTCCTCTCCTTTCCACCTCTCACCACTCCTTCCCTTTCATGACTGCAACACTCCTAACATCCTTCCTTGCAAGTGGCTGCCACCAGCATCAGGAAGAGGACTTCCAACCATGCTCTCTTTTTAGCTCCAGTACAACATCAAGGCCACCCAGAAGCTGGAGCTGATCTGCCAGAGGCACAAAAACCACAATTAAGGTCTTCGAGCTGGTTTTTATGCCCAAGCAGTTTCCTAAACCCTGGGTCTTCAAAGCTATCAGAAGACAAACCCCAGAGAGCAGAGAGACACTGGAAAAAAGCCACTCATAATGGAAGCAAGCAGTGAGGGAAGGTGGTGCTGGACCCAACTCCCAGAAGAGCAAACCAGAGACTGAGAATGCTCTCCCCTAAGAGACTCTTGGGCATTTTCCCCTCCAGCTCAACTCTTTGCTCACTCAGAGAAACCCCACGCACCTAAATCCTCCTCAACAGCCTTACCTGAACTAGAGGATTACCAGCACAGGCCTACTGCAACAGCACAGCCCAGCCTGCATCTGAACACCAGGCAAGTGCTGCCAGAAACTCACCTGGGCTCCACACACAGTCTCCTAAGTCCTGTATTTCAGAGGCCTCCCTTCTGCCTCTGACACTCCCATTTCTTGCTCTTCCCCGGGGCTTTTGGGAAGCCACTCACATCCAGAAGATGCCACCCAACACAACAGGACCCAGCACACTACCTTCTGAAAGGCACTCCAGCAGGTAGCTAAAGTAACTCAGAAAAGCTTGGTTACTGAGGGAGCATTAGCAAAACACACATCTCCACACAGCAGTGATGTGCTTCACAGAGAAACCCCCCAAACACTGAGCCCCCTCTGTGCTCCTCAGACATGGATCTACAGTCCAGGGAAAAAGGATTTTAAATGACCCATCCTGAACCTGCCATGACTGACCTGCTGCAGTAACCCAAAAATCACCTGTGCCCAGGGACACCCAATCCCACACTGAAACACCTATGGTGACACATTAAGGTCAAGTTCACTGATGCCTGCACAGTGACCATCAACAACCAGGAAGCTGAACTCCCTCCAAACAGCAAGGAAGTTTCAGCAATATCAGTTTGCTCCTGACACCAGCCCAGAGCCCAAGATTTGGCTCCAAGGTATGGCATTAAATTAACCCTGAAGAGCCAGCAGACCTGCAACCTCACCCCAGTTCCAGAGAAATCAATCTGTTTGTCCTTCCCAGCCCAATGTTTGCCCACGTCTGGGCTGGGAAGAAACCAGTGACCTAATTATATTGATCCACAAAATTCAGTCACAGCACTGGAGACTTTTTAAAGAGCAGCTTAATATAACACACAGAGAAAAATCCTTGACTCTTAGGTGGGAGCATAAGGGAGAGTAAAGAAACACAGTGAGGCTTAAGAGGCATCAGAAGTGCCAGGAGTGAAAGGCACATGGGTCTGAAGTGAGTGTGCAGCCCAGAGCACACCTGCATCATTTCATGTTGTTATGGAAGAAGTCTCCTCAGAGAACAATCAGCTTCACCTGGAACTCACTCCTCAGAGACAGCCTGAAAGCCCCAGCACAGGTGGGCAGATGGAGGTGTATTTTTGGTAAGATCCCTCTGCCTGTGGTTTCACAGTGACACAGTTCCACCCTCCCTTGTCTCATCCCCCCAGCAAGGCTCAGAATCAAACTGGAGGATTACTGACACCTTTTGAGCACAGTTTGTGTCTGAAAACAGGTTCCACTGAACACTCACCACTACCAGAGCCACAGAATTATCACAACTTTCTTTCACACAGAAAATTGATGTTCTTGAAGCCAGTGTGTTACAGAATTTCCCAAGGCTCTGTCTTGTCTTACCACAGCTCCAATAACTTCCTATTCAGGAGGCAACAGAATGAAACTTCCACCAAAACGTTGCTGTTCCTCATGCCCACCACTCTCCAGCTTTACTCTCCTTCAAGAAACTTGGGGGCTTTTAAATCCCTTCCTCCCCCTGTAATTTTCTTTCCCCTCACTAATACCTCTCTACAAATGCACATGTTCTTTTTCCTGTACAGTTCTCTCTCACCCAATTCTTTTTTTTCCCCCCAATTATACAGATAACAGTTTAACCTCATGATGTATTAAGCACTTACACCACATGCATTTCCAAAGACACCAAGCTCAACCTGTAGAAGCTGTTCTAGTTGAAAAAGCCCCCAGTGGAGCCTCAACCTCCCTGTTAACATGGAATAATCCTTCCCATCACCAAATAAACCCTTGTGCTGCCATGAGGAGGAGATCTTGCAGCTCTCTGCCAGGAGAAACCTGGGAGTAAACTTTTATCTGCTGGAGGGTGACACTGACTCAATAGTTGTATCAAAACAGAAGGGAGAAAAAAAAAAAAGACAGAAACCAAACAGAGCTAAAAATAAGGCTGAACTCAGCTGACCTCCTGCACTCCAGTCAATCCCAGCTGAACTCTGCTCCTCAAGCCTCTCTTCTGCAGCAGCACTTAGGAAAGGTAACAGCTTTTTTGGTTTGTTGTTTGCTACCTGAAAGCACACACACAAGTTTCAGCAGAGGAACACCTGAACACAGTTCACCCCAAAGGGATGGAGAGCACAGCATCTGTGTATGCTACAAGGACACTGGAGCTGTTTGGAAGTTTCTACTGCTCAAACACAACCTGTTTTCGAGCAGGCACAGCTACAAATAAAGATTAAGTCTACATCATTTTAACCTCTCCACCCTCAGAACATCACCTCTGCCACTGCCACCTGATGCTTCTCCATGCCTCTATGCTCTGGGTGCCCAGTTGGGTCCTGGTGAAGGGACACACTGCCACACCATCTCCAGCCCCTCTGGGGTCTTGCCTACTCCTTCCAAGGCTTTTTGGTTTTAGGCTGTGCTCAGAGGTAAGCCCAAGCTCCATCCCTTGCACATCACCAAAAGCAACAGCATCCTCCTAGACAGGAGAGCACAGCCACTCTCACAAAGCACCACCAACTCACCCTCCAGCACAAGAAGTGTTCCAGGAAGAAGACAGAGAAGTACTCAAGTCCTTCCATGGTGCTTTTAATCATTACTCAAAAATAAAGCACTGTGGAAAGCCCCATAGCCAGGCAAACTTCAGTCCTTCAACCATCCAGGCAACCAAGAGTCACATTCCCTGTCACAAAAAGACCTTTTCCAGACCAACCAGCACCTCTCTGGAGAGATGAGCTGAGCATGGAGTCCACCCATGCTCACAAACCAGCATTCCCACTTGGCACATCACTCAAAACCCAGCAAAACTTCCCCTGAGCAACAGTTTTCCTCACCACCACCCTCCTGACTCCCTAAGGACAGCACCTTGGCACTTTTTTTCCCCCCTGAACAAAGCACATGCTGGAAATAGGGAAAAATAGCCAAAAAACACCCAGCAGGGAACACATCCTCCAGCAGCCTCCTCTGAAATCTTGAGAGGCTTCTCACTTGACCCAAACAAATCCCGTGTCAACCTTCTCGTGATTTAAGCAACGTTATTTGTTGTCATGGCAAGAGTGATTCTTGCCGGAAGCTCAAGAAAACAATGGACTTAAAGTGATTAGCAAAGAGTTCAGTTTTCTCACCTCAAAAATAAAAGCGAGAGAAAAAAAACCAACACACTTGTACCGAGGCAACACGTTTCTCAAAGAGTACAGATACCCCCACGGCGCTGAAGGAGCCCCAAAACCCACCCTGCACCTCCACATTAAACCTCAGAAATCCTCAACAGGCTCCTGCCTGTCCCCTGCACACACTGCTCCCCGATCACTCTGCTGAGCCATGTTCCATCAAGGATGGTTTTTCACTTCGAGATCCCCCAAAAAACTTCACGAAGGAGAAGGAGAAGGGGAGAGAAAAGCCACTTTGGCAGGGGGATGCTACTCCAGGCTGGGAAGGGCACTTCACCAGGCTGGGCACCCCATGTCCTGCTGATCCCTGCAATATTAACCTCCCGACGTGGGGCCTAGTCACAGTGGAGAAGGGAAGACCTTTAAAAAGCACCAGTGGCCTCTCTTTTGTGGGGGGAGGATCTGGGGAGCCTGGGCTCTCCAACACGCTATGTGGCCTTGCTGCTCAGCACAACATTCCACCTGAGATTGATTTCCACCAGCCCAGTAAGACAATAAAAAAGTAACAATAAATAAATACACAAATAAAGATAAATAAAATCAGTTGGATCAAAAATCAGCCCCAGCTCGGAAAAAAAAAACAAAACAAAACACACACACACAAAAAAACTGGGGTTAAATTCTCCTGGAAAATCCAACAAAACCAAAGCACTTACCTGAGCAGCACCAGAGGCAACACTGAGGAGTGATTCATAGTTAAAAGTTTACCCTTGGGGGTCACTGCTGCTCTGGGGGGGCAAGGGAGGGAAGCGGGCTGGGGACCCTCTGCCTTCCCCAGTGGAAGGGGGCGAACCACCAAACCAGCCCAACTGGGGAGGGGGTGCCTCACCCCCTCTCCCCACACCACCCCAGCAGGTGCAGCCCACCCTTTGCACGGAGGGGGAGGGGGGACACCGGCACACATACACACACAACACACACGGATAAAAAAAGAGCAGAGAGCCTCCAACCCCCACCCCTCTCCCCACACAACCCCCGGGACTGAAGGGACCACCTCGGCCTCCTCA